>OY744481.1:286795404-286992904 GCA_963556165.1 Tipula helvola
GACATTTGTTTAATTTTGTCTGCTGCTTTATCTCGTAATTTATCAACCACTTGTATTGATCTATCACGAAGTATTTCATTAATCGGCTTTTGTGTCTGAAGAATGTCTGAACCAACTTGAAGTGCTTCACTTGTTAAGCCATGAAGGGCTGATGTTAATATTGGTTTTAAGTAACGGAATATTCCGCCGAAAAATCCTCCTAATCCTCTTCCCTTTTGATATACTCTTTGAGATCGTAATAGTGGACCAAAATCTTCATTGTTATAGCCACCACCGCCGGATTGGTTAGCGTAGTACTTTGCGTAATAGTTATCCATTTGTAATTAATGAAATCCGTAAGATACCTCTTTATATACCTTTGCGAAAGTGAAGTACTAGGTAGGTCATAAAAAGTCCATCTTTAAAATTAATTTGTTCACCAGTTTCATCAGTTATTAAAATACTGATCTCTGATATATTATACTTTTCAATGGGGCAATATTGAACATTATCTATTTGATATGATCGAGATATGCTTCTATCAACGTCTGTTCCTAGGGGATGCATATACAAGCATGATACAGATGCATCCCCAATAGTTCTCGGTTTGATTATATTACAATAAAAACACATGTAAAATGGAAATGGATTGATCTTAGTCTTCACATCAATATAATTATCTTTAATATTTTTTATTTTAGCTTCATTCTCTTTGGTTGCTTTGAAATTTTTAATTTCCATTTGTAAAGATTCTATAAACTCTGGCCATCTCGTTATTTTAATCTGAGAAAATATTACATCAAAAAATTCCTCAAGTGTGTACTCTTGATGACATTTTATTAAAGGGTTAACACCTTTCAACGCTGGTAGCTGAATATATGGTTCTTCTTTGTTATAATTGATTCTAACTAATTCAGTTGATGAGTTATACCGATCAAAGAAATTAGCTTCTTCGATTGGTTGATAAAATTTAGGGGTAGTTGCATATAAAAATATTATTAATTCAACGTTTAAAGGAAGTATGTATTTTGATGGCGTTTTAATTGTAATTTTTGTTTGTTCACTTATGGAAGTATGAGCAACGTTAGTTAGACCAACATACCATTTCTCATTAGGATCCAAATTTATAGTGTTAGGAAGTTTAACCGTGAACCTCGATAATGAATTGTTTGGGTAATATTTTAAAGAACTGTTACTTAAAAGAGTTACGTGTGTGAAATTATCCATCACTGTTCTCATTAATAACTAATAAATTAATAAATAAAAACACCGATTTTATCCTTTATATAACTTTTTATTTTTATAATTTTTATTTCATTCTTGTCCAAGGATGTTTTCGTAAGCGTTCTTGTTCACTACGTTTTATTGTTTGAACTGTTAACGTACGTTCACTTTTCCTCTTAGGTGGGTCCTGAGATGATTGCATTGATCCTGGTTTTGGAGGCTGAAGATCTTTCCGGTTTTTAAAAATATATTTTTTTGTTGGAACAGAGATTGTTGCACCGTCTTTCATTTCAAATGTTCTGTACATGTTAGAGTCTGAAGAAGCTCTTTCCCGCAAAATTTCTTTTGGATCAATATACTCCTCAGAAACAATCCTATCATCATCATCACCATCATCATCATCATCACCATCATCACCATCAAATACACCGTCATTATTTTCAAATATTTCTTCTGTGTCTAATTGTGTAAAATCTGGTTTAGTTTTTTCATCAACATTGGTGTACACCTCTTCAACTTTAGGTATATCAGTTTGTGTACCAATATCAAAGCCTTCTGATGATGAATCTGTATTTGCTTCTTGGTCTGTATAAAAAATTCTTTTAGTTTGAACTCCCACTCCTTGAACATGACGTATTGCTGGTTGATGCCAATTAAATTTATTCTTATAAGCATTTTTTCTTTTCATTGATGAATATGTTAATAAGTTCTGCCTATATAGATGCCACTTATTCAAATCAGTTAGTTTGTTGTTATGTAGAATTGATTTCATATTTTTATCTAATTCCGATAGTTTACTATCATCAATTAAATATTTTTTAATTTTTTCGAAAATTTCTGGTTGTATAACAATCATCCGTTGTAAATTACTCATGATGACTGATTAATTATTTGGCCTATCAATCCTGATAAAATAGTACCGATTAAAACGGGTAAGAATCCACCTTTTTGTACAAGAATTTTACGCTTTGAAGAGAGACCCAGTTTTGGACAAGCCAAGCTGCGAAGTTCTCTTTTATACTTTTTTAATTTTGTTTTACACTGTTTAGAAATTCTATTGTTTCCATTTAATGTGTTCAGTGATATTTCACATAAAGTTTTTATAACTTCCGGGGGACAGACCTTAAGTAGCGCTTTTCTCGTTTGTGGGTTACACTTTTTTAGCACATGTAGAATATGTTTGTTTGCCTTCAATCGTTTCATTTTTTATACACACGTTTTTATTTTCAAATAAAATAGTTGGACAATAACATGTAAAATAATCTTTTTTTAAGATATCTGTACGGAAACGAAATAAATCATTGGCTGACTGTGTTAAATCAAATAGTAAATAACCGTGAGCTCTCGAAGTAGCCTCGTTATATACCCTCATAAGTTCTGCTGTGTTTTCAGGGTATATTTGTCTTGCTAGAGAACAAATCTGAGATCTATCTCTGGGATTTTTAAAAACTACCAGATATTTACAATTTAAAGAAATATCTCGACAATATTTTGCTTGATGAAACACATTCTGAGTTACTAAAATAACTGACAAATTATTATGATGTGAACCTTTGGTAAAAAGTTCGCAAATATTTTTATTATAAGCTTCTGTCATTAGATCATCTAATATTATGATACTTCCGTCTTCACAATTTTCAAAAGTGTCTGGGATATTTTTTATAATTTCTATCTGATTTGTTTCATAGATATCTTGTGGTATCGCTTTTGAGTTTCCATTACACCATACAATTTTATTTACTTTTCTACCATCATTCAAATGTTTTAATAAATTTATAACGAAAGTAGTTTTTCCACACCCTGATGGTCCCGCAACCATCATTGTAAACGGTCTAACAATATACATTATTCTAATGTATTATACAATAAATGCGTACCCTTTTATAACTTTTTAATAGAACATAATTTTACTTTCGTCAAAAAAAAAGATGATATACAGATAAAGTTGATAAAATAAAAAAATTATGATCAAGATTTCAAAGCCAAGGTTAAATTATAAAATATTAATACATATAACGTACTATCCAATTTCAATTATGCAATTTTTTTTTCTTATCTTCTTTTCTTACTTTATGCTGATTACATTTTACAGTTTTTATTTATTGTACGTTGAACTAGTTTTTTTTCAATGTCAAGGTAAAATTATAAAATATTATTATAACTTTGTAGTATCCAATTTCAATTAAAAAATAAATATTATTCGTCTAAGTTACAAACCATGTTTACAGAATATACATAAACTTTGAAATGTGACATCTACAGATAAAGTTTTAAAAAATAACAATATACAGTTGAATATCTGATTTTGGATAAATTCATATAGAGTTTTAGTTATCGTGGTTGATAATAAAACTGTATATTGAACCAAGTTACAAACCATGTACATAAAATAAGCTTTTAAAGTGACATCTACAGATAAAGTTGGAAAATAATAATAATTTACAGTTGAATACCTGATTTTAGATACATTTATATAGAGTTTTAGTTATCGTGGTTGATAATAAAACTGTAAGAAATGTGCACCATCTATCGAAAAGTTAATTAAAATTAAAAAAGTTCAAAGCTTAAAGTTTATGACTGTGCTGCCATCTAACAAAATGTCTTAAAAAAATATTGTACAGTTAATGTACAGTTGAACAACGGATTTTTAATAAAATTATATACTTACGTTTACATTTTATATAGAGATTTAATTATCGTGGTTCTACTGTAATCTTCATATAAAAAAACATATGTAATCGTTTGTGTTGTTGTAATTTACATATAAAAATCCACCCCATTTGGGGTGTTCCAGGACATACGCTTTTACACTACTGTCATTGTCCCTTTTACGAGGAGGAGAAAGCTCTCGCTTGTAGCTCCCTCGTTAAACGGTACTATTGTTGCCTTTTCCAAAGAGGTTAAATATCTAGGGGTTATCCTGGATCATAAACTGAACTGGGAACAACATATACAAAAAATTCAAAATAGAGCCACAAAGGCTTTTTGGGCCTGTCAGAGACTCTATGGACGTACTTGGGGACTACAACCAAAAATGATCTACTGGTCATTTCTAACAATTATTAGGCCTATGATCACTTACGCATCGCTAGTGTGGTGGCCTAAAACTCAACAAAGGACAGCGCAAACTTTATTGAATAAGGTTCAGCGTATGGCCTGCATCGGGGTTACGGGCTCAATGAAAACATGTCCGACCGCAGCAATGGAGACACTCCTAGGACTAACTCCATTGCATCTGCATATAAAAAAGGATGCTGCTACTATGGCCCTTAAGATGCAGGCGGAGGGTAACATCAAACCAGGCAATATGGTGGGCCATCTGGAGATCCTTAAGGAGTTTCAGACAGATCCCACTATAGGAATGCCTTCCGACTGTATGCCAGCCAAACTGGATTTCCACAAACCCTTTTGTGTTAGATTACCTGACCGGGAGGAGTGGAGTACCGGGGGACCATCCTTTGAGCGAGGGTCATTGGTGTGGTTTACAGATGGATCAAAAACGGAAGATGGGGCGGGGGTAGGAATACATGGGAGTGGAGTATCACTCTCGAAGTCCTTGGGTACCAATGCAACCGTCTTTCAAGCAGAAGTGCATGCTATAGAACTTTGTGCTAGGATAGGCATATCTAAAGGCCTAAACGACGCAAAGGTTTATATCGTATCAGACAGCCAATCGGCCTTAAAGGCTCTTAGGTCTTTTACCATTGAGTCAAGGCTGGTATGGGATTGTCTGAAGGTTATTAAATTGCTGGCTAGCTCAAATAAGGTAACACTTGTTTGGGTGCCAGGTCACACTGGAATTGTGGGAAACGAGGCAGCTGATGTCCTCGCCCGCGAGGGATCTGCCTTTCCATTAATTGGACCAGAGCCCTTCTGCGGCGTCTCTAAGGGGCACCTTAGGGCAGCAGTTAAACACTGGGAGGATGTGCAAAAGTCCTCTTACTGGCGCGGAATTCCAGGTTTGCGACAGGCGAAGGAATTTATTTCACCTTCGTCGGCCAGGGCCAAGGAATGTCTTGTACTTAGGAAACCTGAGTTGAGGCTGCTTACCGGCTTCCTCACAGGTCACATCCCATTAAGGTATCACCTAAAGAAAATGGGCCTAAGTTCGACGGATAGATGTCGCTTCTGTGACATGGAAGCGGAATCAGCGGAACATGTTCTGTGCCATTGCCCAGCCATTTTCTGCAAAAGGTTACAGCATCTAGGAGGGAGAGTAATGAGCCCGGATGGTATGCATCATATACCGGCCGGCAGTATTGTCAGGTTCATTAAGAGCCTGAATATTGACTGGACGGCTCATTAAGTAGGGTCCATGCACAAAAGATCTTTTAGGTCGCAGTGCGGGGTGGCTTGAACGCCCACATGGCCCTCAACTAATAATAATAATAATAATAACCCAGGTCGTTTTTTTTTAATGCGTGCCATTTTGGAACGCGTGGACCTTGGACCATCGCACCAGTGGATTAGGGAAGTTTGAGATGCCCAGTTATATCGCTCCTTAGGCCAGCTATAGTGCGCTTATAGAAGCCGAGCAGTGAGCGTTGTAAAAACAGGTACGGGTAAAAATCACCCAGTGTGTCTCCTACGTCAGAAAAACGTGCTCATTTAAAAAATTCTTTTTTGTTAAATATTGTGTGTTTGTGTTAAACTTATATAATTTTTGTCTATTTGAACGAAAATATGTATAGGTATTACAGAGAAACCTCACTACAGTACAACGGACATCGACGGGACCAAAAAAGTTGTCCATTGAAGTGAGGTGGCCCTTGAACTGAGGATTTGTGATTTTTTTTATAAAATTTTTTTGGGGATTCTATTTCTTATTCGATTTTAATGAAATTCAGTATTCCCAATGGAAATGGAATTCTTAAATGACTTTTAGATAAAATTTTGGAATATGGCCAGTTAGGAAGAAACTTGGCCATTTCTTATCCGATCTTGATGAAATTCAGCATGTGCGATGGAAATGGGATTCTCAAGCGAGTTTTAGACGAAGTTCTGGAATATGGCCAATTTGGAAAGAACCAATTGATTACTAATTGTGTATAAAAACCGTTTTGAAGTTGTGTGCTTAGTTACCCTTCCTACAGGACCGAAAATGAGTGTGAATCAAGTAGCAAGCAAAGTATACCAAAACAACTGAGCCATTTGTGAAGAAGTGGATTAAGCGGGTTAGAGGCTGTGGAAATGTGGTTGATTTTCCAGGAAGAAGTTTAGATAGGGCTACTTCTGAGAAGAAATATAAAAATAAAGATTGCGTCTTACAAGAGGATAACGACCCTAAACATCAGAGTTGCCTTTACACTCAGTCGAAACAGCAAAATGCCATTGAAATTTTGGATTGGCCGTCACAGAGTCCAGCAAACTAATCCGATCGAAACCTTTAGAAAGAAACTTAGATGAGATGAATATCAAAAATTTAAAAATAGAAACAAAATTTAGGAAAACCTGAATGTTGGACATTATTGTAAGCCCAATTATTTGGCATTTTTATAGAAGTTAAATAAAACCATACATTGCAAATCTCATTTTAAGTTATTTTTTTCGATGTAACTATTGAGAAATTCAAACATTTTCTAGCACACTCAAATCTGGGCTTTGTAAAGGCCAGTCCAAAACATTGAGCCTTTCAAAAACTCCTTGCGGTTTTGGCGGTTTAAATTAGTGTGTCATCCTGCTCCAGAATCCAGTCTCCTCTAATAAGGCTAACCACAAACCGACACATGGTCGTTAAAAATGCCAAATAAAAATGCTCATAAAAAATTTAAAATATGTGTTTCCAAATAGTGTATAATATGATAGTTTTGACATTTGGCGATTGAAGTTTAAATATTTAAACCGGTTTCTTTATAATACATAATTAGAATTACTTTTTTGGAATCGAGTTCGAACTCAAATAGTTGATAATTCGCCATTAATATTGTTCCAGTTGGAACTGCGTGATGTGATGTTTGTCTTAGTAAAAGCTGTCAGTCTGTACCTCCTGTACTGATTAAAATGACTGCTTGTGTAATTGCGCATCCTATTACTGTACAGTTTAACGAAATTCTCGCTCAGAGATATTTTCCCAGTCTAAGGAAATCCTCAGTGATTAAACCTATATTCAAATCCGGATATTATAGTAACATCGAGTATTATAAAGGTATATGTATATTATTCGTTTTGCCAAAGTTGTTTGAGATAATGGTTATGAATCATATATTTTGTCACACTAAGGTTACGCTGAATTAGTTAAAACGTTTTTTTCTTGTCTAAAGCGACTTGCTTACAAAATGCATAGGATTGTATAGTGCTATGCACGTTAAGCGTCTTCCATTGGGGACAACAAACTACTCGCAAGTATGTACTTGTATTTACTCACAACTACTCATTCTCATACGATGGTGTAGAAAACAGAAATAGGTAGTTACGAATAAAAGTTGCGCTACTAGGTGAATTTTAGTTGCGGAAATGCCAATAGATGGCTTTTAGAACTTTTTCGAGAGTTTTTTATTATGTTCGAGTTTTTTTATTTTTTGGTAATGTAAAATGTCAAATTTAATACAAAAATATTTTGTTGTTGATGTTACATTTTTAAGAAAAATGGATTTAAATATCTATGCGGTAAATATCAATGCTTTCCCTGCAATACATGTCTAATTATTTGTCATATTTTCAATGTAACTTTATTTATCGCTTTTACTATAATAAACAACTTTACAAAAGACAAAATAACAACCAAACTAACAACAACTTGACTGTTTTACTTGTGTCACTCAATTTCTCGTTCCATTGGGTATTTACTCACAATTACTTCCAAGTAGCAAATTTTCCTCATTGGAAGACGGCTATTGAATCAGGCAAAACAATTTTACGTCAAATATTTTGTTTCATAAAACATTAAAACAAAGAACGGCAAACATTCTATTCTGCTTTATAGGCCCATACACACGTAATAAAGCAAAATTGTGTTAAATCAAATTTGACTAATGAAAAATGACTGAAGGCTACCATAGCATATAAACAAATATGTTAAATCACACCAAAACAAAACAAAGCAAAACAAGACAAAACTGCTCTGGGCCCTTATTCTTGAAATTCACCCGAAAAAGTCGCCTATAATTTTATAGTGAAATACGTCATTTCAGTTGAAAATTTAAATTGTTTTATACCAAAGTCACCGGCGACTTTTTTCGGCGAATTTCAAGAATAGGCGCCCAGGGGTGCGATTCTGGCTTAGTGATAATTTGAAATCATAAAAAATCTTTTCATTCCCATCTAGTCATCCGTTTTAATTTTTTTCATTACATAAAACAAAATTATGCATTCCTTATTGCATTAGAATGCGATTCTGGTTCGATGATAATGAAATATGATAAAAGTATATCATTGTTATACACTGTGTTTTGCGAATTCAAGTAAGCGACGAATGATAAATTTATGATTAATTTGAAACAAATTCAATAAATTTATCAGACTGGTTTTTGTCGATGAAAATTTTTATCACCGATGATAAAATTTGTACGCACAAAAATTGTTACTAAAATATGTAGAATTATTTAATTAGTTTCCAAATAAATTATTCCTTAAGAAAAGTGATGTACTAAATATGTGTTTGCATTTGGATATATGTATGCCTACAAATGTTTATTTTTTAACTCGTTGAGATGCTTAACGGTAAATCCCTCAGTTACTTTTTAGAATCTAAATAATTTGTGTAATTGAATAACTGCAAATTCGAAATCAACGGAAAATTTACTCTAGGAAATTTAAAAAGTCTTAACATATTTTAATTATTGGAGAGAAATAAGTGAGGTGCCCCTGAAATACTTTCACCAACTATAAAGAAAGATTTTGCAAAATTAAAATTCATTAAAAGAGTATTGGGATATTTTAACAACCAAACAATCCAATCAAACCAAACTTTTGATATTATTTCGCTGATTAGGTTGGTTTTAATAGAGCTCTGACGTAAATACCAAGGGTAAAAACCATCCTCGGATCTTTACTATAAAATTCAAACTTTTAAATTTCAAAGTAGGCAACAGAAAACAATGAATTCTGCTGAATCATTTTATCACTGAACCGGTTTCGCAAATAATAATAACACATATAATAATAATTGATTAATACTAATATAGATTCAAGTACATACATACATCCAAATTAAGAGCGACCCGACCAAACAAGGAACAAAAATTTCAATTTGCTCCAATTTTTAGAGGATCATACAGAGTGGCAACTGATCACACCGTCTACAACTTTTCTTGCTGAACAACAGCTAACTTGAAATACTGGCCAATCAAGTTCGTATATAGAAAACGCAAAAGTTCCCGAAATGAAGAAGACCAACAGTTTGACAATTTTTTTAAATTAGAGGGAAGGAAGTTAGAGTACCAAACGGAATACAATAAAAGAAGCTTTATTTAATGCAGAAAATAGCTAAGAAGCCGAATGAACTGGACGAAGCAAAAATAAACGCCATAAACAACCTTAAGCTATAATAAACATTAATAAATAAAACAACAAAAAATTGTTTGTATTGAGAGAAGCAAAGAGAACGTGCTGCGTGTAAATACCTATACGCACTAGCATAATCAGTGGATATCAGATAAATAACTTTAATAAGAATTTATCAACTTTTGGTGCTGATGTTTTGTATGTCTCTATATTTATCGTTTTCGATATAATATATTAGCAATGTCTGAAATTACCGATCAACTATTGAATGGTATAAATATAGCAACTGCAGCTTATAGTGAAAAATACTTGTAGAATACTTCATACAATATTAGTGTCCTGTGTCGCTGTAAACCTAACATATTAGGCGTTTTCGGAAATAGATCCTGAATAACTTCAGGCTAACTTTTAATTTTTCTAATGTTGGTAAAAAATTATCCAAGTTATCCATCACATACAAAAAGTTAAGAATAAATTTTGTTATGAAAGCAATAGGTCGAAAAAGAGTTTTGAGAGATAATTTAAAGAAATACAAAATAATTTCTCTAAAACACATTCAAAATGATCCTAATAATATATTCGCTTTTATATTTATTTGTATTTACAGCTAATTATAAAAAAAAAATTAAAACCACTACATCTAAATTATCCTGAGTTATCTTTTTTGTTCGTAAATAAGTGAATAAGTTTAATGGTCGAAAGTTAGCCTGAAGTTATTCAGGATCTATTTCCGAAAACGCCTAATGAATAATTATTTTGCCTTTAGTTTACTTCTTGATAAAATTCAAACTTTTAAATTTCAAAGTAGGCATAATACCTAAAACAATGAATTTTGCTTTTTGCTTTGTTTACACCGATTCAAATTTATCATATCATTTTATCATTGAGCCAGAATCGCACCACTGGGCCTCTATTCTTGAAATTCACCCAAAAAAGTCGCCGATAATTTTCTAGTGAAATACGTCATTTCGGTCGAAAATTTAAATTGTTTTATACCAAAGTCACCGGTGACTTTTTTCGGCGAATTTCAAGAATACGGGCCTGGGCCCGAATTCCGGTTCGATGATAAATTAAAATGAGAAATAACTTGATTTTTTATTTCGCCTACTTCAAATAAAAATGCAACCGAACAGTTGAAATAAAAAATCAAGTCATTTCTCATTATCATTTGTCATCGAACCGGAATTCGGGCCCTGGGCCTAGATTCTGATTAAGTGACAAATGACAAATGACAATTTTTGTGACTTTGTACTAAAATTTGAACTGCTGACAATATGGTTGTGAGTTCTAAAATGCGATTCTGATGATGTGACTTTTTCAAAATGTCACAAAAAAAAAATGATAAATTGAACAAAATTGTCATTGATTTGGTTTTCCGTGACTTTTCTCACTGTATTTTAAAATAAATTATTTGTGAGTATATTTTGTTAATTTTTATAATTCTTATGTTATAAATTTTAATTGTTTACATTTTAATTAAAATAAAACAATATTTTATCTATTTTTATATATGTATATAATGTTTTGCTGTAACTGAGTGTGCATCATTGAGCTCTACGTACGCGACAAATGCTCAGAAAGATTTTGTGGTCGGAGTTCTCGAGCATCATCTAGAAACTGCCAAAAATCAGTAATTATTTTAGAATATTAAGAAAAACAACAATATATCAAATTTTATAACTAACCAATTTTTTTAATAATTTTTATTAATTAAATTTTATATTTTTGTAAATAACCAACAAAAGCACTTAAAATATAACTGCGGTAAACTAGAAATGCAACTACTGTAAACTGCTGTTAGTCATAACTCATTTCGTCAGAATCGAAAATTTTCTGTGACAATATTTTGTACTAATAACAAAATGTCACGAAAATTTGTCATTTCATCAGAATCTAGACCCTGATCAAGAAAAAACATTGTTTGAAGTTGTTTTGTGGTCGCTGTTTTATAAAGCAAGAAATAAATAATTGTCAAAATAAATACAAAATTAATATTTTTAGCAAATCGAATATGTATTTTTAATTAAAATTGTTTAATTTATTTAATATTTTTTGATCATATTTTATTGATGGGGAACATTTTCTCTTATTTGCCTGGCAACATTTCGTGTTTATTTTATCAAACCAATTCACTGACCTACAAGCAACACGAGACAATTTGACTAAAAACAATTTGTTTGATTGTACGTAGGCTATGCTTATGCAAATCGTCTTGCCTATTCAAAGCAAAAGCGTTTTGACTGGTTCAGTGTGTCGCCAGCCTAAAAGTTGCATTTCCTTGAAACAGCATGGATTTTACCCTCCAAGACCAACTACATATTATTAATTTGATTTTGCCAACGTACTACATTTCAGATGCTATGATAAACTTAAATAGGGTTGTTGTTGTGTATATCGACTTCATTCAGCAAAGCTTTTGATAAAATGAATCACTTTTACAAAAAGTTGCTGACTTAAATTGCAATGTTCTACCTATAAAGTGGATTAAATCTTATCTGAAATCTAGAACCCAGATTGTGAAAATAGGTAATTTTGAGTCTAAATCGATACAAGTTAGGGTAATCACTTAGGTCCCCTATTTTTTATTCTATTTATCAATGATGTGGTAAGTTGTTTGAAACATTCTAATGTGCTAATTTATTTATGCTGATGACATCAAAATTTTGAAGACTATTTCCAATATACACGGTGTGCGGGAAGACGAAAAAGGTGGTCTAAAATGCCGAAAAAAACTAGCGCCAAAAATAAATACAGCATGCTCTACAGTGTCATAATCCATTAAACAGAAAATCGTACCTGATCATTTAACAAAGAAATCACGAAAAACACGATTTTTCTAATTTTAATTGAAAATATAATTTCGGCGGCCAATTTAAAAAGGAAGAGATTAAAAATGATACAACTTTTATACTTTTTTCTTAATCTGTATTCGTTTATCTATAAAATGAACCCTATATCAATATTTTGCAATAACTAGTTTTTGTTTTACAACCAAAAATACATGCGGATAATGATGATATAGATGAAGAATCAGAATGGGTGTCACAGAAAACCGAATTGTACTCCGTAGAAAAAGCAGTGGGCAAAAAGCTAAGCTAACTGGTGTCCAAAGATTAATTATAATATGAATAGTACCTGACATGAAAGAAACACGAGAATATACGGTTATTGTTTCAGCTAACTAAAATCAATGATAGTTATACCATAGACATTCATACTAGATTTCTCATTTCATAGTAACTAAAGGAAAAAAACAAAAACTTCTGATAATTCCAATGTATCGTTGTGTTGTGTATTTTATAAGGCAATGATTTTAGAATGCGTTGCAAATATAATACGTATATGCAATACATCGATAACAATGGAATATTTTTAATTGATTTATGGAAAAATTTTATTTTTTTTTTGTGTTTTTAGTCAAATGAGATATCTATTATGAATGTCTATGGTTATACCTTTCATATTCGTATCAGATTTTAAATTTATGCTAATTATAAATGGTTAGCAAACTGCGACTTCGGCTTATCCGTGTCCATACTGTTTTGTAACACTTGACGATTTAAAACAGCGTAAAAATCTGTTTGAATATGTGGAAAACGATTAAGAATATCCAAGTAACAATTTAAAAATATCTTATTCTAAAGAAGATAATGAATTTAAGAATTTGAAGACTTATGGCGATTTAAAAAATGACTACGATATCTTAAATTCATTATCTAAAAAGAAAATAATAGCTAAAACGTATAAAAGTACAATAAATGCACCTTTTTTTGACGAAGAAAATAACATATATGTTATGTATGTACTTCAAAAAAGTGTCGTACCAGAACTGCACATTTTGCAAGGTCTCGTGAATCACCTATTTTGGAATGGGCGTTGTACCTCTTGTCGGTAGGGAAAAAGCATTGTTGTGGCCAAAGAAACTGAAATTAATTTCTAAAAATTACCATGGATTTGAAGGAAATGTAACCAATGCTCGTTTTCGACCACCAGGAATTTTATGTGGGATTTGCTCGCCGCGAGGGGGGTTCATTGGTCGAAAACCATAACTCGGCATTGGTTATTTATTGTAACTCCTGGGAAAAAAAAAAATATCTCATACTTGAACCGCTCATGGGACTCATTCACATCACTAATAAACTGGTCAGCTAACACAACATATCTCTAATCGAAGATATCATTGAATCCAAAATTTTTTGTTTTTTGCTTTTAATTTACAAAGTTTGAATAACCATAATTTTATAGCCAAAGAAAATATCACCAAATTCAGAAATTTTAAATAATGTGAAAATTTAAGAAAAATTTAAAAGGAAAATACACCAATAAAATAAATTTTATAAAAATAAACTTAAAAGGTAACCTTAGCGGTGGAATTTGCTGTCCTCCTGGTAGTCTCTTGTAGATGCTGCGCCCGTTATTTTAATTATACCACTTGGTTGGTGGTTCTGGATGATACGGTATTCCCTTGCGTAGTTGCATACACGACTTTAGCCCAAATAGCAAGTATGTATTGTGATAGGAATTTATCTATCACGGTTTTTCAAGATTTCGGAATTCAAACATTAAGATTTATGTTTTTTTTTTTTCTTTAAATACCAAATTTCTGTTTTTATTTCTCCAAAAATTTCTTTATCTTTTATTTTTATTTCATGTAATTTAGTTCAGTACGCACAAATTAACAAACGGTAAAAAAATTTGTTTTTTTATTATTAAGGTTTCTGATTTAGGATTATTATAACATTGATTCACAACTCAACAGAAAAATTAGCACCTTCATACACATATGAGTATCTAGGCTCAGTTAATTATTATTTAGTTTTTATAATTCTTATCAATATTAATTTTATTTTATGATAATCCAATATAACTTATTAATTACGTTTTATTTTTTTTTACAAATAGTTTATAAACTAACCATTATATCAAACTTAATAAATTAAGAAAAAAAAATTTAATTTAGTCACTTATCGTATGATACATATTTTTTTTGACATTTTTATTTTCTTTTAGCTTATTTTATTAACTAACGTTTCTTTTTATTATTTCCAATTTTTTTTTTTTCAATTATTAAAAGCAAGCTTGAAAATTCTGGACCAACTGACTCATGATATTTTTTTCAACCCGACTCGTAAAAAAAAATTAATTGTTTTTAAGGGGAAAGCTTAACCAGTTTTTTGTTTTTAATTGTTTCATTTTTTTCAAGCACCGCTTATCAAATAAAATCAAACAAGGTGACCCATCATATCGTTACAGAAATACCTGTCGAAAACTCCTCAAAGAAGTAGATATGTACACTCTTAGAAAGAGAAATATGTAAAGATGTTGGTGAACTTGCAATGCTTCCATTTGTATCTGCTTTTAAAGCTATGAATAAGTTAGTGGAATCATGTTTCTTAAGTAAAAAGACTACTTGTGAAATACAGAAGCACATTAAAGAGTTAAGTTTGGCTATTTTGGGTACTGATGTGAGTGAAACTTTGAAGATTCACGTAACTATAAAATATATCAGCCAATGCTTGGATTTTTTAGAGTACAACGATGGCCTGGGTTTATGGTCTGACTCTGAATAGGCTGGAGAATCAATTCATCGAGAGTTTCTTAAATTTTGGGTGAAATATAAAATTAATATTATTGATGATTCGTCGTATCCATTGAGATTAAAAAAAGCTGACGTTGAATTTTCTTCTTTGCATATTTAGAAATTATCATCAAGAACAACATGATACGTTTAGTAGAAAAAAAAATTACTTTATAAATATTTATTTGAAAACCTAATGAAGTTTAAAAATAATAAAAAAATTACGTAAAAAAATCGCGCTTTTCATGATTTCCCTTCTTTATGATCTCTGATCAGCTAAAATTTTTTGGTTGATAGATTATGACACTTCAGGTTGCTCAAAGTATATAAGACGTTAGTTTTTTCGGCAGTTTAGGCAAATTTCTTTCACTTTTCCGTACACAGAGACATTGAGTTAGCATTGTTCCAAGGAAAGTAGGTGGAGTATTTTGATTTTCGGCATTGTATTATAGTGTATTTTTGGTTGTAATACAAAAACTAGTTATCGCAAAATATTGATATAGGGTTCATTTTGGGATCCGCTCGAAACGCGATATTTTAAAACGCGATATTTCAAAACGCGATATGACGAAACGCGATATGGTACAAAATGCGATATTTCAAAATGCGATATTTTAAAACGCGATATAGTACAAAACGCGATATGGTACAAAACGCAATATTTCAAAACGCGATATTTCAAAACGCGATATGGTACAAAACGCGATATGTATTTTAAAATTAAAATTTTAGAATAATAATAAAAATTAAAATAATAATAATATTATTAATTATTTTAATTTATATTGAGCCAAATCTTTTAATTTATTTTAAACAATTATTTTATTGGTATAGGGCTCTATTTTTATTTTTATTTATTAGTACTTGAGCTTTCAATCCCACTTCGGGATCATTTTCAAAAGCAAAAGGATTACGCTTTTGAAAATGATCCCGAAGTGGGATTGAAAGCTCAAGTACTAATAAATAAAAATAAAAATAAAGAGCTCTATACCAATAAAATAATTGTTTAAAATAATATTATTTTAAAATATTAATAATTAATAATCTTCCTTCATTTAATAAAATTTTCCTTCACCAAAATGATGAAATTGAACATGTACGATCAGAAATAGGAAATCGCGTTTTGAAATATCGCGTTTTGTACCGTATCGCGTTTTGTGCCATATCGCGTTTTGAAATATCGCGTTTTGTTCAAATCGCGTTTTAAAATATCGCATTTCAAATGACTCCCGTTCATTTTGTAGATAAAGGAATAAAGATTAAGAGAAAAGTATAAAAGTTGTACCATCTTTAATTTCTTCCTTTTTAAATTGGCCGCCGAAATTATATTTTCAATTAAAATTAGAAAAATCGTGTTTTTCGTGATTTCTTTGTTAAATGATCAGGTACGATTTTCTGTTTAATGGATTATGACACTGTAGGTGTAGAGCATGCTATATTTATATATGACGCTAGTTTTTTCGGCATTTTAGACCAACTTTTTTCGGCTTCTCGCATACCGTGTCTAAGAGACGAAACCGATTTCCAATCTGACCACAGAAGTTAATTTTAAATTTTTCTTAGTACAGGTAATGTGCTTTAGTCGACAATAAGTAGTTTTCAATATTGTTTATCAGCTTGATGGCAAAGAAGAGAGGTATACAAATTAAAGATTGGGGTATTACATTTACTCCGAAGTTGCTGTTTTATAAACACATGGACGGTTCCATTTCAAAGACTAACTAGATGCTAGGGTTTGTGAAAAGTTTTACTAATACCAAGATCACCATGTTTTAAAAACGTTATATATTTCACTTGTGCGTTCTCAACTTGAATACAGTGCCATCATATGGGACCCATTTAATCATAATTATTCAGATCGTTTTGAAAGAATCCAAAAGCGCTTTTGATATACAGTGGTGGCCATATTATTAGGGACACATCAATTCTGTTGGGGAAATGTTTGCTTTTGGCGACTTATGTATTTTAATAAACATTTTTATAGCCTAGCCATACGAAACTATTATTTGTTAAGGTGCATTCAAAATGCAAAGTTTTACTTTGTACTAAATAATATTTGTACTAAAAGTAGAAATACATTTTTTTAACTAAATTAGAAATATCTTTAAAAAAATATTTCTAGCTGAGCTACCTCAAAATATTGAGTGGATGCACGTTCAGCATTATTGACTCTACATTTCTTTCATTTGGAGTTTTGCGCTATCTAGGCTAGAAACAGCTCTCAGGGCATTAAATAAATTTAGATTAATATGAATAAAATTAGTACTAATTACAACAAGTAATTTTAGCCTTTATGATTTTTAATACACAAATAAAAATTACATTTTAAGTACAGTTAATGAATTTTTCACTTAAAAATATAACTTTTGCTCGTCTACTAAATACGATAAGTACTAATTAATACATATACCAACAAGTACTAATTTTATTCATATTAATCTAAATTTATTTAATGCCCTGAGAGCTGTTTCTAGCCTAGATAGCGCACAACTCCAAATGAAAGAAATGTAGAGTCAATAATGCTGAACGTGCATCCACTCAATATTTTGAGGTAGCTCAGCTAGAAATATTTTTTTAAAGATATTTCTAATTTAGTTAAAAAAATGTATTTCTACTTTTAGTACAAATATTATTTAGTACAAAGTAAAACTTTGCATTTTGAAGGCACCTTAACAAATAATAGTTTCGTATGGCTAGGCTATAAAAATGTTTATTAAAATACATAAGTCGCCAAAAGCAAACATTTCCCCAACAGAATTGATGTGTCCCTAATAATATGGCCACCACTGTATGTCATTGGCATGCCTAGAGGCATTAATATTCCTGATTACATTCTTTCCCTACATTGATTCCCTCGAATCGTGGTAGGTGTAAGTTATTAAATATTGAACCGCAATGCCAGCAAATTTCGTTCGTGATCATCTATTAACAAAAATTAATAGTGCTGATATTCTGCAACTTTTTGACATGAATGCTCCACAACTCGTGAGTTACGTATTAGGCCCGTTTCGTATTAATATAATTATGGGGGAAATAAGCGTGTATATAATGCATGGTTGCGTTCAGATCAGAGATGAATTTAAGAAATTACTGTCCGATTTTATTTTAAATTTTTGGTCATTTTTAAACTTTTTGTAAATCTATATTTTATTATAGATTTTTGTTTATATTTTTCTTTTTAAATTATACTTATTTAGATTTATTTTCGGATTTAAAGTTAAAGTTGGTAATAAAGAAATAAATAAAAATGAATAAAAAACCCATTAGATTAAATGACTTGCTGTAATTTATAACACTATTGGACGAGACAGTCCTCCTTGAGCGAACATTGATCAATTACGGTGATCGCTCTCTTACACCTCGAATATAACGCGAATATTGTAATTTGCTCAGGACCTGTTTTGTTGCATGACGTATTTACATCGTTTTTTACCTCTTTGCCTTTAAACTATATTGGGGCGGGGGTATTTTTATAGGCGAAGAGGTAAGAAACGAGGAAGATACGTCAAGCGCTGCATTCATCATCTAAACAGGCTCATTAAACACACATTTAAAGAGCCGAAGATTTCGTTTTTTTACTTTATACATCTGTTTCATGTTTCTAACATGCCACCTCAAACAAAATTTCTTGATTGTGCATGCATAATACAACTTGGACAGGTTACAGAACATTCATATATTTATTTACTTCTGATTATTTCGTACACATTATTTTCTTAAACGTACGGATTCTCCCGAATCCAATGTAATCGCCGCTTTATGTTCTTTTATTAAAATACTATAGATGACCTATTTGACCAGAAGTATTGCATTAAATCGATAATCAAAGTAAAGTGTAAACTACTTTATAAAAATAATGTAAAACATAAAAAAATCCCCTTATATTGATCAATTCATATCTTCGAGCCTTCTCGAATCTCGTTTAATAGTTGCAGCTAGAGGCTTACTAAGGATGCGCTCGTACCGAAAAATACGCATTTAACGAAGCCACATTTAAAAAAATACGAGCAATACATGCATTTTTAACATATTTTGTTTGATGTCAATTCAAGCGTTGATACAAAGGGATGGGCGATCGCCCCGAGAGATAAAAAATATATTCTATACAAATAATTTTAACTTAAACTGCCATAAATTCGCAAATTTAAAAATAACACATTAACCATTGTGACGCTAAGATTTTCCTTGCGATACAAATCATTTTAATTATTTTAGCAACACTTTTTGATATTAAATCAAATATACATTTATGAATGTAAAATTTTGAAATCACAATCAACCAATATCTAGGTAGCTCATATTATGATTAAAAGGGTCAATTGTTATTTAAACGTGCCGTTACAAAATAATTGAAAGGCTGGCTTTATTATAAAAAAAAAGTTAATTTTTTAGGCAACTCCTGCATTGCACAAAAAAACAATTGCCAATATCGCTACGTAATTAAGCCAAAAAGTTAAAAAGAGCAGTTATATTAATCTGAAGGAGGTGAAATTTGCCGTTCCTAGCTATCCGTTAACCTAAATATAGTTTATTTAAGCGCATCGGTTTAAAAGCGTATCGTTTCTTTAAATCCACATTTCTAGAATCAAAGTACCAAAATAAAATTCACCAAGATTTTTTATTAAACACGCACATCGAAAACAAAAACAGATAACTAATTAATTTTCACCAATCTTTTATATTCTAAAGACAAATAGGTATTCCCCAATTTGCCAAATAGCGTTCTTAAAATATTTTAAGCCAAGCACATCATTTTATAAGAATAAATAAATAAAGCATAATATTTGAACATTTAATTTAGGTATATAAATAAAAATTATAAAATTATAACATACTTCCATATTCATTAAAGACTGTTCCAACTCAAAAATACTAATCTGAAAAAAAAATGAAGAAAAATCAAATCATAAGAAAGAATAATAAGAATTACATATTACGTACATTTATCAAAATCAAGAAAAAACTGAGTTTTTAAAACAATAAAAAATTTAATACTTTACTTTATGAAGGACAGGAAGTTTATTTAATAACTAGGTATATACAATTTTGCCAAACAACAAATAAAGGTGAATAACAAAATCAAAGTCTATAACGTCATAAAATGTGTGGTACTTACTTCATTCTTTTTTACATGATGCTGTTCTGATGAATCATTTGACGTTTGCTGCTGCTGATGTTGTTGCTGCTGCTGCTGTTGTTGCTGTTGTGTTTGTTGCTGCTGCTGCTGTTGTTGTTGTACTGATTGTGGCATTTGGAATATATACTGCATAAACAATAAATCAAATCAATAAAACTTATTTGTTTTTGTAAAACAAAATATTAAACTATTAATAAGAGAGCGTGGTTTGCCAGAATATACGTACTTATTTCGAAAAGTAAACCAAAACACTTCAAATATACTGTCTCTAGGTTAAGCTACTAAAAAGTTCTGAAAAAGTTTTCAAGAAAAAACTTAAAAAGTTTACCAAAAGTGTTAAAAACTAAATTTGTATCATACAAAATTGTACGAAAAAAAATTGAATGAATATGCAACAGGTATTTTACAATTTTCATAATATTGTTGTTTTTGGAATGTTTAAAGAAGGTATGTTAGTCCCCAACACAATTAATAATAAATCAAAATACACACATATAATGAAAATTGGAGTGTCTGCCTGTTTTATCGAGATAAATCCTTCTTTTAAGCTTTTTACGTTATTTATAGGACGCGTAAACATAAACAACCATTTCTTAAATTTGTATCTGTCTGTCTGCAGTGCACATTAGCTTTGGTGTGGCTTTCATGCCAAACCAACTAAACCGATTTTAAAAATTCGGATAGGTTACAGATGAAATCCACTCCACAGACGCAATCTTTACTTTAATTCATCTCGATATACACATTTTACACTACAAATTGAACCTTTTACAATTCAATTTCAATCTTTAATTTATAAGTCCCTGGCCATCGAGCTCCGCTCTAAAAGTTGAATGTGGTTAAACATTTTTCTGTTTCTTTATGTTAAAAGTTCAATAAGTTCGGTAAATCTATATGAAATAACGGTAAATTTTATTCAAAAATATTTTTGTTTTTTAATATAATTTCCACCCACGCTAATGCATTTATTACACCTGTCAATTAATTTGTTCAAAGCATCAAAACAAAATGATTTCGGCTGTTCTTCAAAATATTCTGCTACAGCGGACATTACCTTATTGTCATTTGAAAATCTTAGCCCCCTTATTTTCTTTTTCAAATTTGTAAAAAGGAATTAATCACGTGGGGCCAGATCTGGACTGTATAACTCTTACTGCTTGTTGTGTAACATTCGCCTTTTGTACGGTGCGTTGTCATGTAAAAGTAATATTTTTTGCTTGATTTGATCTCGTCATTTTTCCCTGACAGTATTTTTCAATTTATGTAAAAGCCCAGCATAATAAGCCCCTGTTATTGTGGTCTTATGAGGTAAGTAGTCAATCATCAAAATTCCATCAGCATCCCAAAAAATTATTGCCATTATCTTACCGGCAAATGGTTGAACCTTAAACTTTTTCGGTGGTGGATTTTCCTGCGCTATCCATTGCATGGATTCCTGTTTCGACTTTTCATCATAGTGGTGAATCCACGTTTCATCACCGGTGAGGTGACTATCTGGTTTATTTATCCGGATCGCCTTCACTCATTTCTAATATTACCTTAGAAGTTTCCACTCGATATTTTTTTTTTGTTCTATAGTCAACATTCAGGGAACCCATCTTGTACTAACTTTTGACAGCTTAAGAAGACTGCCAATAGATATATTTAATACAGAATCACAAATATAGAGCAAGTATAAGAAGATTTGGCAGACATCGGACAGAATAATTCAATATTAGACGACTATTTCCTACATAATCAAGCGTTGAGACTACAAGAACAACAAGACCGTCGTTTAAATAGAATTTCGGAAATAGTTTACCATTATTAATGGCAGATACCAGAACATTATAAATGGGTAGGAACATCAAGTAAATGGGTGCCTAGAAAACGTCGTCTACGCGTCATTGGCAGAATTAATAATGTAAATTTCGCCGTCCAACCGGAACTCAATGACATGCGACTGTTGTTGTATCACGTTAAGAACGCAACAAGTTTCAATCATCTTTTAATGTTTAACAACACTCAATATGCGACATAAATACAAGCAAGCCTGTCTTGCCCAAGGACGCCGATCAAGGATACGACGATCAACAGTGGATAAAAGGTTTGCAGGAATCTTCCGTGTCAAAAATGCGAAGAATAATGAGAACGTCGTTCGTACAGATCCTGATCCTTGGTTCTCCCGAAAACCCAAAACGCCTATGAGTGATGTTTAAACGAGACTTGTGTGAAGATTTTATCCAAGGAGCCAGACGAACTGACAAGTCTGACGAAGAAGGAATCGAACGCGTGTATCATATCATCGCATACAAGCTAAACACAGAAGTAATAGAAGGCAGAAATTTCCGCTTCTGGGTGGAACGATTCGGTATGGACAATATTAACGACTATGAGAACCAGCTAAACGAACAAGTCTTCAACATCAATATTCAAATACTAAAGATGCTTGGCACAGACTTTTATCTATAGACACTCTACTAAATCCTGCTCTCTACTAAATCCTGAATCGATCTCAAACATAAAACCGAGATCAGTTAGAGAAGCCGAACTTGCCAAAGCTCACGTTTTTTTAATGGATGAAGCACCTATGCCACCAAAATATGGACTGGACAACATGGATCAACTGTTGCGCAAAATTGGAAATTCTAATTTGCCATTTGGAGGAAAGATTATGGTCCTGGGATGTGATTTTCTTCAATGCTTGCCCGTTCAGCCCGTATAGCTAACCAAAGTGTGCTACTGGGTTCATCAATTAAACGAAGTAACCTCTGGAGACATTTTACTTCATATTCACTGGTGGATAATATGCATGTCGATGTCGAACAGATAGAATTCGCAAATTATTTGTTGCAATTAGGAGACGGGAAACTTTCGATTAACCAGTTTGATAAAATAAAATTACCGGAGGATTTCCTGAAATTGCCTCGCCAATCACAACTATGAAGAAATGAAGAATCGAACTATACGAGCGCCACTTAATAAAAACGAAGGTAACATCAACGCCGAAATTATCGACCAACTGACTGGAGATTCCAAAGTATATAAAAGCTATGATTCAGTCAAAGATCAGCCAGAAGCGGTGCTTCAATGCACGTCTGAATTTCTTAACTCCATCGAAATTGCCCTTACAAGCCTTTTTAAATTGGTAAGTTAATTTCTAGAACAAGTTTCATGCCAATCTGTGAAGAACTGAGTTAGTTCCAATTTTTAGAACCACATCCGAAATTCATATACTGAAATCAAATTTTAATCATAGAAACAAGACAAATAAGCCAGTTTCCAGAACTATATTTGGAACTCATATTGGAATTCCATTTACATTATACAAATTCAAGTTTCATCCCAATCAGTTGAGAAATGCAGACTCCCATTCAAATTTGTAATTTTTCAAAACAACATCAGGACCTCATGTTAGAGTCTCATTTTCATTAAACACACCGTGAGTCTTATCCAAATCGGTTGAAAAATGGCTTAGTTCCATTCAAATTGGGCATTTTACAAAACCACATCCGGAACCCAAATTAGAATCTCATTTTCATCGTAAACAATATACATCGTAACAATATATTTATCAAAACAAGTTTTATATCTTAATTAAGTTTTATTCACGTCTAATGAAGTTCTATAATATGGCCAATCAGGACGGAACTTGGCCATTTCTGAACCGGTTATGGTGAAATTCGACATGTGCAATGAAAATGGGATTCTAAAATTATTTTTAGATTAAGTTCTGAAATATGGCCATTTCTTGAATTGATGAAATTATGATGAAATTCGACATGTTTGATGGAATATTTTAAAATGATTTTTTGATCAAATTCTGGAATATGGCCAAACAGAATGGAACTTGGCCATTTCTAAACCGATAATGATGAAATTCGATATGTGGGATCGAAATGGGATTCTAAAATGATTTTTAGATGTTCTGGAATATGACCTATTAGGATGGAACTTGGTAATAAGATTCTACAATTGTTTTTAGATGAAATTCTGGAGTATGGCTGATTGGAATGGAATTTGGCTGTTTCCTAACCAATTATGTTGAAATTCGACTTCTGCAATGGAAATGATATTGTATTAGGCTGACGCAAAATATATGTCCGAATTCGATCGCAAACTTTGAAGGGTCATAACTCAGCTGATAATGAACATTTTTAATCGAAGGAAGCACCATCCACTTCAACACAGTTCTACCAACGAATATGCAAGCTTGTTGATATCAATTGAGTAGAAATCCTGGTTTCTGGAGGCGATCGGTTTGTAATTTTTACCAACTTTCGTAAAACTGAAATTCTTTTCTAATGATTCTGTATCGTTGCAGGAAATAGATAGCTTTTAATTTACATATAGTATGATGTTAAATTATTTTTTAATTTGCTTAACCTAATAACATACAATGTACAATGTTCCTCAGTTCATCTTCAAATTTTGAGTCGTGCAATTAGTCTCAACAATTGCGGTTTCAGATAAACGTAACATTCTTTTGTGTGCTAATTTCAATAGAGTTATTTATTTAGTGCAATTGGTCTTTCATAGGATGGTACGAAAAAAAAACAAAATTGTCATTTAGACGTATATCTACCGTTAAAATTTGTTTCATTTTATTATAGTATTACTTAGGAAAAATAATAGGAACTTCTGACCACTCAATGGCACCAAAAATCTTGAAACTTTGCAATTTTAGTAAACCTTCGACCTTCCCAATCCTTAGAAAAAGGATGAATGCAAGAAATGTTTTTTCAACAGAAATCAAATAGGCCTTAATTAAAGTTAATCTAAGGCTTGAAACTTTTTCTATTCCGTTAGCCAGCGATACATTTTTCATAAATCTAAAGGGAAAAACTGACAACGCGTTGTTATGTTTGGTGCTCTTTTGTAGGTACATCAATCAAGGTTCGCATCAAAGCACCTTTGGCAGCTGAAGTCTCAACTCAGATTTATAGCTAAGATGCGTATCTACCCATATGCGGAATGATAGAGGAAGAAATTTGCAGTAGGTATCTACTGTAAAAAAACATTACTATACAAATTAAGAACCATCGCATCGAGATGGTCTTACGGTCTTAGATAGAAATTGAACGAAATATTACATATTATTGATTTTACACTTCAAATTCAAAAACCTTTAAAATACAAGTTCAACTTTTTATTATTCAAATACAACCTCATAGAGGATTCCAATTTCTAACTAAACCATTTAAAGTTCAATCGAAACTTTTTTAAAAGAAACTTTTCCAACCAAATAAAACTTGCTCGACTTCAAGCAAAACATTTTCAAATTGAAATGAAATTTTTTAAAAGCCTCGTTTATCACGTTTGCCAGGGGCCTTATTCTCGAATTCCACATCCATTTTCCACATGTGAACATCTGTCAAAATTCCCTTAATAGTTCCCTTAGTATTTTTCCCTATGTATATTCCACATGCAACCAAATACCCTATTCTTGAATCATTCGGAATTTTTTATTCACCACTCAGCAATTTTGTAATTTTACCAAAGCAGCCATTGTCAATAAAGTCAACTAAGGCTGTGTTTCAATCGGGTAAAAAGTTAAATTTTTTAACTGTGGTAAAAAATATTAAATTTTCCTCACTTTTTAATCGTTTTGGTGTTTCAAATGAAACTGGTTAAAATTGTGACGTTTACGTTTTTTATTTTTGTTTTGCATAGAGAAAAACAAAATACAAGCTAAAAATTTTTAACTGGTCCGTGACCAGTTAAAATTTTTGTGGTGAATAAAATGCCAAAAATTTAACTTTTTAACTTTTTATGCGATTTTTTATTCGTTTGAAACACAGCCTAAATACGTTTAATGTTTGCAATGTTTTTTTTTTGCTATATGTCAGTCCATTTTTTAAGAATTCTTTTTATTTTATCATGAATTTAGATACAAAAAAAATTTTGAAATGATTTTTTATTCGCAAAATAAAAATTTTGCGAACTTTTTATTCACAAAAAGTAAATCTAAAATCTACGTAATTACTGACTTTTTCGTACATGGGGAATTTTTTCCACATACTTATACCCATTCGGAAATGTTCCCTTCTTTTTTTTCCTCTGGCGCTACATCCCATAGAGGAGTTTGGCCACTTCATAGTGAAGTTTCGTAATCATTTTTACAACGGATAATGAGTGATTAGTTCATTAATCCTTACATTAACCAGCCGTGATTTTTTCATCACCCGCCGAGAATCGAACCCGGGACCTCCGGAGCTTAAAGCCAGCATGCTAACAACTGTGCCACCGGGGCACAATCTACGTAATTATTGACTTTTTCGTACATGGGGAATTTTTTCCACATACTTATACCCATTCGGAAATATTCCCTTAGTACCGACAAAATTCCATCAGTAGGGAATTCAAGAATACATGAAATAAAATTTCCGAACGTTTTTGTGAATTTTGACAGATTTCCACATGTGGAAAATGGATGTGGAATTCGAGAATAGGGCCCCTGATGGCTGATATTTTCCCTGCGGAAACAAACCAAATTTTGTTCTCTTACAGTGTAAGTTTGCATTGGTATTATGATGTATTGCACCTGAACACTTATAGCGACAATTAATGTTCCTTCTACGTACTATAGGCACCATCACATTTGCACTCATTCCTAAACGTGACCTTCCATGAGTCCGCGGTTATAAATGTCATTTATAAAGCGAATTTAAGCTTTGCTTAATTATTTTTCTGGCTCCTTATTCGCCGATGCTAAATACATTTGAGCAATTTTTTTTGAAAGTAACTCAAAAATCAAATAATTTTTGTATCCTATGTATATCGTGCGATAAACTATCCCTAAACTGTTCACTTATTGCAAAAAAAAAAAATAATAATAATAATAATCAAAGTAAATAAATCAATTTTGAAAAATGTAGAATAGCAAATTGAACAAATTTGGGGAAAAATAACAAAAATTATAAATTAAAAATTCCCGGGATTAATAATGAACATCCCGGGAATCGATTTTATGCAAATTTACCTATTTTCCCAGGAACAAACCTGAGCTTCCACGTATAATGCAGAAATTGTCATAGTGAATTTTAATTATAATACGTTATCTAATTCTTCCAAAGAATTGCTAAATGTGAAACCTGCTTATTTTCCTAATAGAAGAAACCGCTCACAGTTGAATCACAGAATAATAAACAACCAGAAGAGACATTGCGCAGACGAAGAAATTTTTGCTCTTACCTTATTTGTACACGTTAATTTTGAATTTTCAGCCACTGAACGACAATTTAACACTAAAAATCTTACCTTTGCCAAATCAAGGTCAAAAAATGAGTCGACATTTTTCCATATAAAAACCGTATTATATCGCTTCTGGGTATTCGGTGGTTGGATCTTATCATTTGTAAAAATGATAATCACCCCTATTAAGATTGTCGAGTCGATCGTAAATCGACACGACTCTATGTTGCCTTTTCCTTTTCGTATTATTTTTATCAAATGAAAAAAAGAAAACGCAATACACAGTCGTGTCGATTGACGATCGACTCGACAATCATAATAGGGATGAATATTAAGTTTCATAACCAGGGGCGGTATCATGAAATCCGGACGGTAAATTTGAGCGGTAATAAATATTTCTATATGAAAAATTTAGAATAAATTCGAAAAATGGTCAAAGTTACCCAAGTTATTTTGTATCAAATCGCAATTACATGAAGGTGAAACGGTAGATTTATGATCGTCAAGAAATAATTGTCGCATACAAATTTGTCGATAAACTTTCATTTATTTGCAATTTCATACAAAATAACTTGGGTAACTTTGACCATTTTTTGAATTTATTCTAAATTTTTTTTCATAGAAATGTTTATTACCGCTCAAATTTACCGTCCGGATTTCATGATAGCGCCCCTGGTTTCTGTGGGATTTTCCGACAACGATATTATCTTTTTCAATTATGATATAGAATTAGCCAGGGCTGTGGAGTCGGAGTCGGCAGTCAAGGAGTTAGACTATTTTAGCTGAGTCGGAGTTGGAAAAATATTGACCGACTCCGCATTTTATATTTTTCTTTCTCTCCTAAAATGCACCTTACCCTTAGTTACAAATAGACTCCAATCAGTATATTTGACCCCCTAATGTTTTATTTAGGAATAATCTCAAATATCCTCGCAACAGAATTAAAATAATCGTTAAATCGTTTTTGATGAGAAATCGAAACGACTTTGGATTACAAAAATTCAGGATTTAATTTTTTAATGGCTTGGAGAAAGTGGAAAAAATCAACAGAAGTACGAGTCTTAATATTCTTGAGGCCGTACTAATTTTTTAAGAACAAATTCGTAATTAATTTAAATTGTCGATATTTTTACTTTTTCTTTTATTTCTTAAATTATTTTTAATTTTTGTTTTGTTTAAATTATGTTCTTATGATGAAAGAATTTGAATATACGAGCAGAATTATGAATTTTATAACATGTTGATTACATATAGAAGTTGGAGTCGAAGAATTATTTTACCGACTCCGCAACCCTGGAAGTAGCTATCAGTGCAAAAAATGAAACCTATTATGATTTTCCGAATATGGACTGTGTAAGTATATATGTATTCGATTTTAGGGTATTCAACACGAATTATCGGGTAACCGAGCACTCGGATATTTTAATCCTTTTTCGAATACTCAACTTGCCGGTAATTTGATCGATTAACCGCCCGAATCAGTCACAGATAAACAATTTTGTTTGTTGCCAAAAAAATGTGTATCACCTGTTCAGCTCAAAATTAAGTAAATTATAATTAATAGCCGAATTTTATTTGCCAAATTCAAATTGGTATTTATTTCGGAATCGCGTCCCTGGTAGAAAATACTATTGAATTTTGAAAACCAAGTACACCAAAATGGTATTGGATACAAGGCATTTTTGTTGCAAATGGTCAAATAAAATACGCCTAATAAATCATCACAATGTCTTTAAATGGTCTGAATGTATGCCATTTTGTATTTTACTGTGTACTGTCCCTTCCGTTTTGTTACAGATACATTGATTTTACATACACATTTCATTTTTCCACAGTCATTTCTATCCACAGTCAATAGAAAATTAGAATTAATGTTGTAGGGCCATGTGGGCGTTTAGCCACCTCGCACTGCGACCTAAAAGATCTTTTGTGCTTCAAGCCCTGCTTAATTATCCGTCCAGTCAATATTCAGGCTCTTAATGAACCTGATAATACTACCGGCCTGTACATGATACATACTATCTGGGCTCATTGCTCTTCCTCCTATAGATGTTTACTATATCATTTACTTCTGCTAGAAAAGCAGTAGCATTGGGGCTCAAGTACTTCGAGAGGGCAGTCCCACTCCCGTATATTCCTACCCGTACCTCGTCTACCGTTTTGATTTTACTCTTGCAAGTTGCTGGGAATAGAAAGTCGCCTGTAGGCCACCCAGCTTACTACAGGAAGGCTAAATAAAACTGGAGGGTGCATGATATTCAGAGTCCGCATATTTGGACTGATTAACCCATCAGCCATTCATCCTTCGGCATATGCTGTTCCACCTTAGATTAGGGTTTTTGTCAAAGTTTTCTCCTTTAGCACCGTACTTTAGCCTATCCCAAAAGGCCACATTCTGCCTAATGGTTTCAGTTACCAGTGGTTGCAGCGAGGAGGCAGTAAGTACACTTGCGAATTGTGATCAGGTTACCCCTTACACAATTGTACCCATCACGCAGCTGCCTAATACATGACCAGAACAGCTTACGTGATGCGTACCCTACTGGAAGGTTACATAGCTGGTAGATTAATCTACCAACTTTGGTCCCCCCTCCAATAGACACCAAACCACCATCCAAAGTCAATAAGAAATGCATTAGTAATAATTCAATGATTATGTTGCATAAATCTGCAATGAGTATATTGATGAACCGCTCTTGAATGTTAGTCCACTGTTTGACAGTAAAAATAAGGTATTACCTCAGAATTCTTACGAACAAAACCGAATGATGTGAAATTTGGGCAGTAAATAATGGCTCAAGGAACAAAACTTATAAGTGCCAATGTGTGTTTTATCCTGGGGTGGATGTCACCCCTTATCTGAGGCAAAATTAGTACACTCAAAATAATCGCAGAAATCGATAGAGAAAGAAATCGATAAATCAATATTTGTCGAGTTCTTCGCGATTGAAAATGTTGATTTTTCATCTAAAAAATGCATTTTTCAGAACAATCCGAAAATGTCACCGAAAAACGCGATTGGTTTTTTACCGTTAACTTCCTTAATTTTTAAGATCTAATTGCTCCAAAAACCATTTTGCAGGGAATTTCACGGGTTACAAGGTCTGTAAAGTTGAACTTCTTGAACCCTCTGTTTTTGAGATTTTTCAATTTAACTCAACATTTAAATCAACATTTTGAACTTATTACATTTTGTATGATTATTAGTATTATTATTATTTAATTATTGTTACTGTTATAGTAGCATTGGATTATAATTATTATTTTTTTTAGTATGTATTGATGCTTGTAAGTCTTAGTTTAGAGGGTACACGTAATTGGACTTTGTCTGTGTGTTGCCCCATTATGGAATAAATAAATTTAAAAAAACTCGGAGAAGGTGGTCCCCGCACTCAAATGCGAACTTAAAACGGTGATATCTCAATTACTTTTCATCCTAGAGAAATAAAAAATAACAAAATTGTCTGCAAGAAAAGCCTAAATTTTTGTATTACGTATCTTCTCTAGTTTTTGAGTTATTGTGAAAAAAGGGAATTTTTAATTTCAAAATTGAATCAAAATTGTTTTTCAAATTTAGGCATTCTAAACCATTCAAACTTCTACAAGTTGACGTATTTTTTAGAAGCTTTTTTAGTGGTATAACTTTTCACTGATTTCCACAGGAATCCATAGTAAAATTGAATCGTTTATTCGAGAAAGGGCTCATGTCCACTTTTTCAAATTATTCAGGAAATAAAAAAAACTATATATTGTCAACAAAAATAAGTTTAGGAGGGAATTTGAGTTCGTTGATGAAAATGTGAGTCGCTATGAAGTGTTAAGCTGAATTTCAAGGTTATTTGTCAATTATTTCAGTTTTTATGCTCATTTTTAAAGCATGGACATGAGCCCTTTCTAGAATAAACGAATCGTTTATTCGAGAAAGGGCTCATGTCCACTTTTTCAAATTTGTAATTTAGGGCTTTTTGCAAGTCACATATTTTTTTTAATATTTATTACGTTTACAGTATCAAATGCTCTTTGAGAAGGTTCTGGAATATGGCCATGAAGTTCTGGATGAAGTTCTGGAATATGGCCATGTATGATGGAACTTGGCTATTTCTCAACCGATTAGGATGAAACTCGAAAGGTACAATGAAAATGGGATTCTAAAATGATTTTTAGATGAAGTTCTGGAATATGGCCAATTAGGATGGAACTTGGCTATTTATCAACCGATTAGGATGAAATTCGACAGGTACAATGAAAATGGGATTCTAAAATGATTTTTAGACGAAGTTCTGGAATATGGTCATGTATGATGGAACTTGGCTATTTATCAATTGATTAGGATGAAACTCGAGAGGTACAATGAAAATGGGATTCTAAAATGATTTTTAGACGAAGTTCTGGAATATGGCCAAGTAGGATGGAACTTCGTTATTTCTCAACCGATTAGGATGAAATTTGAAAGGTACAAGGGGAATTGAGATTTAAAAATGATTTATAGATGTAGGTCTGGAATATGGTCAAGTTTCATAATATTTGACCATATTCCAGAACTTCCTCTAAAAATCATTTTAGAATCCTATTTCCATTGTGCATGCTCAATTTCATCAAAATTGGATAATAAATGGGCAAGTTCCTTTCTAATTGGCCATATTCCAGAACTTCCTCTAAAAATCATTTAAGAATCCCATTTCCATCGGACAAGCTCAATTTAATCAAAACCGGTTAATAAATGGCTAAGTTCCTTCCTAATTGGCCATATACCAGAACCTCCTCTAAAAATCATTTACGAGTCCCATTTCCATTGTGCATGCTCAATTTCATCAAAATCGGATAAGAAATGGCCAAGTTCCTTCCTAATTGGCCATATTCCAGAACTTTATCTAAAAACCATTTTAGAAACCCATTTCCACCGCCCACGTCAAATTTCATCAAAATCGGTCAAGAAACAGGTAAGTTCCACTTTAATTGCCCACTTTTTAATCTTGTATCACAATCATAGTTTTATAATAATAAATATTGAACAGAAGTTCTCATCTTACCAGTAACAGGAAAAAAAATGTTTTTAACAGGCCCGTTATGCCAGTATAATTTGTAGCTCTTATCAATTTTTTTGAGTAGTGAAATTTTTCTTATTGATATTTTGGATAATTATCAATAAATGGAGTCGATTATTGATAAGTTAAAACTTTTGGTGCACAGAACTACGAAAAACTTATCAAAAACCTCAAACTTATCGCTTATCAAAATATTACTTATCATTTATCATTTCGCGAATTGGTGCAACATAATTTTGATAAGTGAGTGCTTATTACTTAATATAACTCAATAAAATACTTATCAAATTTAAATTTAGTGCAACAGAAAATTATCAAAAATTATGATAAGTTGATAAGTAATAAGTGATAAGTAGTTGTTGCAATAGGGCCCAGGGCATTAATCTTAAAAAAACCGATATGCATTATGGCACTAAATAGAATAACTAGCGAAACTGAGTTTAGTCAAAACTAACACAAATGTCTATACAAGCCTTGCTAAAGACAGCAAGGATATATTGCGGTAGATTAGTTTAGTGATTTGTCGTTATATACTACTGTGGCCAAAACGTAAAGCCACTTTTTATTTATTTCAAAAAATATTTATTTATTCTTCTGTATTTCGTCGCCTTCAAAGTAATCCCCTCCCGACACAATACACTTATGCTAACCTATTTTCGAATTTTCGAAACAAGAATTAAAGTCGCCTTCCGGGGTAGCCTTCAAAGCGCGTAGCGATTCACGTTTTATATCTTCTATCGTCTCAAAATGATTTCCCGCAGTAGTCGTTGTCGTCGGTAGAGTTTCGGGAATAGCCAGAAGTCACACGGTGCTAAATCAGAAAAATACGGAGGTTGTGGAACGATATGGTTCGAATTTTTGGCGAAAAAGTCACAAGAACGAGCGCAGTGTGAGAAGGTGCAATATCGTGGTGCAAATACCAAGAATTGTCTGCTCACAATTCTGACCTCTTCTTGCAAACAGCGTAACGCAAACGACGCATAACACTCAAATAATACTATTTGTTGATGGTTTGGCCGGGTGGAAGGAATTCTGAATGGACAACACCACGATAATCGATGAAAACTGTCAAAATGGCCTTAAACACTTTCACGGCCTTCTTTGAACTGCTTGTACCATTTGTAAACATTCCTTTCCGACAAATCATGGTCCCCGAGGGCTTTCTGCAACATTCTTAACGTTTCTGCACCCGAAATTTCATTTCGCAAACAAAATTTGATGCAACTTTTCTTTGCTCATTATAATTAGAAATTGTAAAAATCCGAATGCACTTTTAGCGTCGTACAAAACCAAGCGGAAAACAAAAACTGATGAATGTTTCGAAATAAAATTTGTCACAGATGTATATCACAATACTGCACAGTAGTATAAGCATGTTATAAAATAAACGAAAAAGTAAAAACACAACAATATTTTACTTTTTAAATATTAGTTTAGTATTTAAAGAGCACATGTTCTGGACATGAGCCCTTTCTAGAATAAATGGCTTTTTTTTTGCAAGGTAGGTGCTGTTCCATTAACCATATGGTAATGTCGTCTTGCCATAAAATGTATATACCTGTCTGTAATACAAAACCGTCATAATACTAGTTTTGACAAAAAGTGGACATGAGCCCTTTCTCGAATAAACGATTCAATTGGTGCTTTTAGCTTCAAGTTTTTCAATGAAAAAAATAAAAATATTATTAAACGTTTACATAAAAGTTGTCTACATATATTTAACAACAATATACATACAAGAATTACATTGGTATTAAGTAAATATTAACTGCAGAAATATTAAAATTAAATTATTCCTAAAGTATATTTTTCGAACTTTCATTTTGAAAAATACATCAAAGTTAGCTTCTGACGAATCCAAATAATATATACTTGCTAAATTTATCTTCAGTTTTACTAGTATACGTTACATGTCTAAGATTTGTACAGAAAAATACGAAAAAAATTATTTAATCACAAAATTATGACACGTTCTTAATATTTTGTGAATTTGCTGTGCTTTTCCTACAATTTTTGAACTTGAAATTTCCCCAGGTGGCAATTTTTGGTACGATTTTACCAAATAAATTATAATACCTATAAAGGACATAACTATACTTTTCCATAGTAAACTTGCAGTCAAAGATATAGGCAGATTTATCGATAATGCAGTATTATTTAACACGTGAAAACATAGTACGGGCTAAACACGGGCTACTTCTAAAGATGTCAGCTTTAACAATTTTTAATTTTTGGTAAATAAATAAAAAATAAAATTAATTATTTTTATAATTGATGTCTAGTTGTAAGTTTTATTCGTGTTTTTTGCTTTTGTTTACATTTTTGTTTCGATACAACAAAAAAAAAATTAAAAAAAACTACTAGTGCCATCTTTAGATTTAATCCATCTATCGCCGTTTTTTGACAGCGAAGACCTTTATTGACGATTGGAGCATCACGGATTCCACCTAGTGGACATTTTTTAAAATGAGCTACCTGATAATTTGACGTTCGAAATTATTGTAAACAATTCCAATTTTGAACTGTAAACACAATTTTTACTTACCGGATCGCTAATAATTGTAAATAATTCCAATTTTGGACTATAAAAACAATTTTTAATTACCGCATTGCTAAATTTTCTTTCGTCGCATTTGTGACAAATGTCATTTTATCAGGTGCATCATTTTAACTTTTTTCCTCGAGAGGCGCTTTCTCTAGTTTTACAATCGTCAATTGACGATAGGGCTGTCATGATTTGGCATGCAGAGCTTAGGGTTTAATTTAATTCCGAAAGTTTCACTCTCCATATGTTTTATATGGAGAGAAATGCAGAGCCTACATAGGGTTTATATTATTTTCGATAGGTATCGCATTTTGCAGTTTTCCAATCGTCAATAGGTATTATAATTTATTTGGGATTTTACAAAATGTTGACTGCCATCACTGCCATCTATGTAATGTATATTGACATAGTGCCCACACGATTTGTAGTAAGCTTTCTTTTTAATTTGACCAGCACCCGAATTCCGGTTCAATGATAAATGAAAATGAGAAATGACTTTCTTTTTGATTTCGTCTACTCTAAATAAAAATGCAACCAACTAGTTGAAATAAAAAATCAAGTCATTTCTCATTATCATTTGTCATCGAACCGGAATTCGGGCCCAGAATGCTGTTGTTAGACTTTTTTTGTATATTTTGGTTTAAATAAATCAATTATTACAAGAAAATGAAAACGATTTACTTAAACGATATTTATATATGTTGAAATTCAAACATTCATGAAAATACAATATTTCAGAAATCATAATAGATAATTTGTAACGTTTTCATTTACTAATTTGTCTTAGGGAAAAAAGTGATTCCCCATATGTTTTATGTATTTCACTATGAAAATTTTGGTTTGTTTCTCGATTCTAATTCCCTTATAAAAGCTTTGTTTTTTACATTATGGCTTGTATAATCAAGATTGCTTTGGCTATACCCTACTAATGCCTGTATTCCATGAGAAAAATTGACTGACAGTCAAAAAAAATCGAAAAGAGAAAAATAATCTGATACTCCTTATAAGAGACAAAGACATCGCTTTTTTTTATTTTTTATTTTATAGCAAACCAATTTCGCTATAAAATAAAAAACACGTTGGCTTTGTCTCTTACATGGGGCGTCAAATTATTTTTCTCTTTTCGTTTTTTTTTACTGTCAGTCAATTTTTCCCATGGAATACAGGCATTATTGTCCAAATTTCATGTCAATCGGTTTTGTCATACTCATTGATAAATGAAAATTATATAAATGAGCTTAGTTCCGGGCCCTGAATATAGTTCATCTAATGGTTCATTAGGAATTTCATTAAGCATTCATTAGTGGATTCATCGATTACCTTATAGTAGGGTACCCTCCCCTTATGCTTGTTATTACAATTAAGCAAACATCTTCCTCATCATGTTAACAAAACTTAAAATTAAATTAAAGCGATACGTATAGAAGAGTAGAGAGCGAAATGTTTGCTACTTTTTGAATAAAAAAGTGAATTATTTTTCAAAATAGCCTACTTTTAGCTCAAACCAACGATATTCCAATTAAGCCATTTAAATCCGATTTGCCGAACTATCGTTGGGTGTCAATGTCAACCTTTTTTCGCTGAGCTATCTTTCCTTGTTTGAAAACACGAAAAAGTCACAAGGAGCCAAATCTGATGTAATAGTAACAATTCATTATTTGGTTTATGTTAAAAATTATGGGATTTAAAAAAGGTATCAAATTGGGAGCAATTAGTACCCGGGAAATTACCCGCCCTACCCTTCGACCTCCACCGCTATAATAGGGGTTTGGCTATTACTTTATGCTATAAAATACGTAACACGATTAACAATAACTTAGGTTGACGTAATTACTAAATCGCAGTCAATAACCGCTATTATGATTGTCGAGTCGATCGACACGACTCTGTGTGGGCTTTTCCTTTTTCGTATTGTTTTTATCAAATGAAAAAACGAAAACGCAATACAGTTGTGCCGATTGTCGATCGACTCTTGAATCATAATAGGGTTAAATGTATTCCTTTCTTTGTTTAAAAAAAGGGGCGGTTCAACAAATCTTGTACAGGGTATTCACAAATCACGAGGCAGCACTGATGTATTGCACGCGTACAAATTTAAGTCAGAAGCCGCCACTGCTAATAAATAATGTTTATTAGGTAAGATAGGCCGTAGAGGTTACAAAAGAAAGAAGCACCAAACCGTATATTATAGAGTATATATATACGCCATTACGTGGACTAAACGATTTTTTTTTCCTCCCGTATTTTTTGACATGATGAAATTAGCCACACAACAATTAACTATGTAGCTTCGCCATTTTGTACACTGTCATGTTTCAAACCACTATAAAACCTCCCGTATTTTCAAATGAAGGTCACAAAAATTAGTCCAAATTTTTCCATAGTAAAAGTAGGTTATGGCGTATATATATACTCTATAATATATGACCAAACCGTAAACGGTCAAGATTAAAAAAATGGAAGAAGGCAGGATTCATTGATAAACTAAGAAATTCTAGTCTTATGCATAATTAAGGAAGGTAGTCAACTGTGAGCAACTTTACCTAGTAAAAAATTAAAATTAGCGTACTGAGAAAAAACAAAAACTCAACCGTCACTATAAATTATTTGAATTAAATTATATTTCATGTTACACCACTGGTTTTATTCGAATACATACGGAACCAGTCTTGAATTTGTATATAAGTATTGTGTAACCGACAAACCATGCTGTCTACGTTCGAACCTGTGTAATCCAAAACCAAACTTGTTTAAGAGGTATTTTGTTGACAACACCTTGTATAACCTAAACTACTTAAGGCACAACTGTATATTTTACAGAAAAATGAAATAAAAATATGTAAGTACATATATTATAATAATTCTGACAAACCATGTACTGTTTATGTGTATTAAGTACATACATTTTAAAACATAAATAATAACAATAATAAAGAAAATTAATATATTTACCGCTGGAATTATTGTGTTTGTGGTCTGCATTTGATCTGGTCGTGTTATGTGCTGATAAAATGTTAATCCTTTATTCGCGATTTGTTCGGAGCACTTGATACATGTTGGAAGTGAATATCCAGGAACTTGAAATAACTAGAAAGGTTTTTTTGCTTATATTTTTTTTTTTTTTTGTAATTTATAAGTAATCTTAAACCACACTCAACAACACACAATATAAATAAATTAACACTTGAATTTCTTAGAATTTATTTTTTTTATTTTTTTGTTAATATAACATTTTTTTTATATACAAACAGTTTACAATTTTTTAAAATTTAAAGTCTTACTTAGATTTTGTTTTTTTTTTAATTATATTTTTTAAGAAGATTTTTAATTTTAGCTTTAGTTTTTAAGAAAAAAAAAATTATGCTTCTGCACGTTTAACATATAATAAAATAAATAAAAATAAAAAAATTTCTTGAAATTCAACAAAGAGCAAAGCAAGTGAACGGAGATTGTCTGTATAAGTTTTTTTTGTATTTTCTTTCATATATTGGATTTTTTCTTTGAAAAAAAAAAAAAAAAACCTAAACAAAAATAATATAAAAAATATATACATATATGTATGTATATAAAAAAATAAATAGACAACAAAAAAAAACAATTCAAAGAAGATGAAGGCACAAAAAATCGACACGACATTAGTTCGTCAGTGATGAAAAATTCAAATTTACTTCCATGCGCCGTTGGACCGACATTTTTAGAAATACATAGTTAAAAGATCCAGACGATTGGTGATTTCATGTTGAACAGTTGAAAAAGGCCGATGCCAGGAAAAAAAAGAGTTCCGGAAAGAAGAAGAGTAAAGAGAAAACAAGCGTAGCGAGAAATGAAAAGAACTTGAACCGAAATAAATACTTCCGAAGAAAAAGTTTATTAATGATACGCCTAATTAATTAAGAGTTTGGCTGTGAGAAGGCTGCAAACCTCCAATCCTGATTGTTTTTAACTATAGACGGTTTAAAAAAGGATTTAAACAAATTTGGATGATGCAAAGGAGGAATAACAAAATAAAAATTAAAAAGATAAGTTATCAATTTTTAGTAGATTTTTTTAGTGATTGTTCTCTTTGCATTGGTATGTATCTACCTATCTGCAAACATCTTATGGAAATACTAGGTAGGTCGTATTTTATATTTTATTGTCGTCGAATGTAGAGCAGTGAATGGTTAACATAGTTGCTTACCACGCTGCAATCTAGTCTTCACTTCTCGCCGCTAATCAAGAATATTATTAATTCGTAACAACAGGTTTCGTTAGATATAAAAACTTTAGATTGACTGTAAAATATGATTCGTTGGTGGGCGATCATACCACGTGCATCACGTTTTATAAGTATGGTCCTAGGGAGAGATGCGGTAAGTTTAGGCTAGGGTGGATTTCGGACTCTAAGCCACAGATTTTGAAACTTATACTTATATTTGGGGTCTTGAAGCTAGGGTGGCCAAGTTAAAGTTAAATTCAATTTTCTGAAAAAGTTTTACCTCCAGTGTTTTTAGAAAACTTACAAAATTGTAATCGTGTAATTTACCGCTTCCACGATCGAGTCTTTCTATCGTCGTGCCCTTTTGACCTACAAAATACTGATTTTCTAGTACGGAACTGTGTTTTATTTTACTTAGATCAGTTTTTTTTATCGAAAGAACACGAATCATGAAAGCAGTGACTAACGATCTCTGTTAACATTTTGGTAGACGGATTTCCATCTTCTTTCAAATTATACATAACAGAATAATTATTCGAAAAACTTCGATCTTCATCAAATTAAAGACGAATATAAACTTCCAAAAATAATTGTTTTAAACGGAGTTTTTTGACCATGAGCTGGAGGCCGGAGGTATAGTCTCAGGCCCGGAGCCTTCGAACAAAAATGACCCAGTTGGCAACCCTATTTGATGGTTTATGAACGAATAAATATTTTGCTTTACTGACCGAATAAAAAAGTCCCACGGATGGCTAAAAATACAGGCCAATAAAATACAACAACACAACTTATGTACAATAAAAAAAAACGAGAAAAGGAAAGGAAGAACTGAAAATCGATAAAGAAGAAAGAGTATATTTTCACTTTATATTTTAATTAAAAATATATACCTCGCCTGGCTGAAAGCATAGAGAGCACACAGGATCCATATTATTATATACAACAAAATATTATTATGTACCAACAAACATATCAAAATATGTATGTTTTCGTATTTAATTGACTTGGCTTATATATAACACTTGCATTTTTTATTTAATATTTCTTCGTTTTGTTTTGATTACGATTTTTTTTTTTTTATATCATTCACAAATGTCATAAATTAACTCGCGGTAAAAAATCTATATACATAAAAAACATTAAACTGCCATTTTAGATTGTGAATAAACCAGTAAAATTATTGTACATACGAAAAAAAAAAAATTATGACAAATTGATGATGTCAAAAATTAATGTCACAAAATTGTTTTAAATTTTGTATAATTTTTATAGCACACATAGAATTTAATAACCAAATAAATAATAGTAAATCACTTTGATTACACTTTTACAAAATTATGATACAACTTTAAAAGTATTTTTATTCAAAAACATTTTTTAATGAAAATATTTTGATGAAATTAATTTATTGTAAAATAAACAATAAATAATGAAAATGCCATTGTGTTTTAAATGCTGAAATTCAGATGGCAGCTAATTTGTTATTAAGAAGTTGCTATAAAAAAATTTGTATTTAAATTTGAATTTCGCTCATGTAATTTTAAATTTTTTTTATTTATCAAATATATTTTGTATTAAAACGCTACTTTCTTGCGTTAAAAATTGTACAGTAATTAAATCTATATCTTCGTTGCAGCGGCATATTTGCTGCTTTATAACATGTTTAAAATCTTCTTTTACTCCTTTATCAGCTCCTCGAGTTCCAATTCTGCGTTGGCCCACTGTCGGTTGAGGTGCCGAAAATTCTAGTTGTACACTACCTCCATGTGGATACCACATATTCATAAACTCTTCAATAAGATCAACTACAACTATATATTTTGAAAATAACAAATATGTAAATGATTGACGTTGACGAATAATTTCGAAAATTGTTTCGGCGAGTGTTATCTCAAGTGGCCAATCCAATTGTAAGAGAACTAATAAATTTCCTAATATGAGGTTATCGCAGTTAGGATTCAATATTTTAGGCTTTAGCGAGTTAATTATCAACTTCACTACATATTGTAGAATGGGCCGTTTACACATCGGTAAAAGTACTAAATGTCGCAAACTCGTTGAAATGTATAAATTTTGTATCAATCGACCTGTAATCTGAGGCAGTTCACCAATTATTAAAGCAATCAATTCAAATGTTTGGACCTGAAATTAGAATTAAGATAATTAATAAACATATACATTAACAGATGTTTAGGTAGGTACCGTGAATGTTCCTTGATTTATCGTTAAACTCAATAATCGCACGTTTCTTTCGAGACTAGATACTTCTGTTGTAGTTTCTTTCAGAAGAGCCGTGCTTTCATCATTACGGCCAAAATAAACCGAAAAATCCAATAGAAATTTGTTAATCCATGATTTGATCGGTAATGTTAGAATAATCTGAGTAAAATCCATCTGTAAAATTTCATTCGAATGAAGAAGTTCCCAACAGTGAGAGGCAATAACGAAACATGTCGCTGTATCCTCGGTGCATGGATAGTTGGTTGAAATTTCCGGTTCTTCTACAACACTTGTATCCAATTTTCTCCGTTTATTTGAATCACTCGGAGATTTTTTGAATCCTTCCACTAAAATTAAATTCACATCGCTATAATTTACTTTGTACTTTATGGTGCTAATATAATCCTGAAGTGAGAACACAAAAAGGATTGTCGCACAAAATAAAATTTGTTTATTTTCAGATGGTCGAGGTGGTGCCGATGATACAATTTGAACTAATTTCTTCCAGTATACATTTTTATTCCAATTTTTATTGTACGGCAAAAATGGTTCCCACTTTAACATTTTGCCACACAATTCCAATATTTCAAAAATTTTCCGCCATGTATCTTGAACCAAAGTTTTTCGATCTTCGGTTTCTTCAAACATTATATTAATGTAGTATTCAAAACAAATCCCCATCAAACGATTCACAATTTGATTTCCAATTTCAGGCGGACGTGTTATAATTAGGGGAAGAGCTTCGACTACTAACATTTCACGAAATTGTCGAGGATTGCTCATCATACCTTGGATAATAGTTTCGAGAAGTCGCGGCTACAATAAAATAAAACAGTTTAGAGAATGTTTAAAAAGAATACGAACACAGTTGTTTACCGCATGGGTTGGGATGGCTTGCGGGAATCTTTTAAGAAGTATTAAAATTAATCGACAGTGTTCTAGATTATTATCGGAATGGTTAGCAGTGAGAAGCAATATTTTATGTTGGACATCATACGGAATATGTTGAAACATTTTAACGTAAAATTCCTGTTCTGGAGTCGTACTACCTTCGGGAATCCGTAACGCGGATGTGAGCTGAGAAATTTCATTCCAAAGGGGTTGGGTGGTTTCTGCGGGATGTGATTGAAATGTCATAACACTGAAATGAGATTAATAATTACATATAAGCAAATTTATTAAAGGAATTTTAACAATAACAGTAGGACAGTTGTAGCGTTTGTTCTTACATGTAACTAAAACATTTTGCGGCTTCCTCATAATTATCCGAATTTTTTTCTATTTGATAAGCTTCAAATTGTACACCAAAATCATTGGGATACAGGGTTTTCGCTGTTATAATCCATGCTTTAGATGCATGCGGGTCGGTTACCTGGGTTTGTTTGGCTTTTGATATTAAATATTTTTCACCCGGCATAATTTCCATATTTTGATTTTTTTTTTTGTAAATGAATTCGATTATTATTAATAATGGTAGTGGAGACTTGGAGAGAAATGAAACGTCAAAATTAAACCTTCAAAAGTACATAAATGCATTAACAATTATACCATTTGATAGCGATAGTTTTGTTTACAGCGGCATCTTCAGCGACAGTGACCGAGGATAGTTGAAGCAGGCTTCAGAACATCGGATTAAAATCTTATGATAAAAATATGTCAAATCTTTGAGATAGGTACGAATGCTAGGTAGGGAAATTTAAATTCGAAGAACCGCGCTTGAACCGCACCTTTTGGTTTACTCCAGTATAGAGCAGAGTCTAAACATATTAAATATTATTCATTGAGGCCTTACAAAAAAAGCAGACTACATATCTCAAGCGATGGATGCAAAACAATATTAATAATAAACGCGTTTTACAGGCGTTTGCCGGTCTGTAATTTTCTTCCAATCACGAAAACTGAAACAAATCGTGCAATAAAGTACTGTCCACCTATAACAATTAAACATCTAAATTATGTCAAGGCTAAACAGTTATTAATCAGTGCAAACGTTCCTGTGAATAAAATTAACTGGTGTCGTGATAAGGGTACAATGCCAAGAAATTGCCAACCATAAATCGATAATCGATCATTGCAAGTTAAATCAAATCGAATTCTTCACGTATCAACTCACTAAAGGTAGAACTACTAATTTTACTCTGAGTGGTTTATTCGATATGAACACAGATGAACTACAAGTTGAATTAACCAAATCTGGACTAGAATCAATAGTGGCCGTTAAAAAGCTTGTAATCAAACAGAAAAGGTTTGATGATCACACTATATACCTCATCAAAGTGAAGAGAGGATCAGTAACCCTCCATGATCTGAAGAAAATTAAATCACTGTTTTACACAATGATTAAGTGGGACTATTATCGTCGCAACAATAAAGGCCCAAACATTTGTTTAAGATGCTCAAACTACGGGCACACAGCAGTCAACTGTAATCTAAAGCAGCGTTGTTCATACTGTGGTAATGAACACAAAAAGGAACATCGCCCTTTACTCAATGACATCCAGGGCAAGGAAAATGTTACCAAACCTAAATGTTGCAATTGTAGTGGCGAATACGGGGCAACTTCAAAAAATTGTCCAAATAAATCTGAATTTTGATTAAGCCAAAGGCATAAATTTCAAAATAATATAAGGATGGGGAACGCAACTATGAAAAATTGTTTCCAGTAACCAGTACAAAAGAAGTATGTGCCACTTTAGGTAAATATTTTGAATATTACAGTCGTCCTAGACACATCGTAAGCGATAGGGGTACTTGTTTGTTGTTTCACATCATTAGACTTCAATACTTTTTTACTATAGACCGAAACAATGATCACGTGAAGGGTGAAGATTGCTGTTGCATCCCCGCGAGCCAATGGCCAAGTTGAACGTGTTAATCGTGTTTTAAAATCGATGTTAAGCAAAAGAAGTGAACCGGTACAACTTTCGAACTGATCTAAAATGTTGACTCGTGTTGAATTTAGTAGTAATAACTCGATCCATCAAACAACCAAACAGACACCAACACAATTATTATTTCGTGGCATTATACAACGTGGTGAAGAAGTTGATTTGTTCTCAGAGCAGTTGGCCAATAAAAATGACAGCCACCTGGATCGTGATTTATCATTATCACGCAATAGGGCATCAATTGCTACTGAGGTTTCCCAGCATGCAAACTTACTATATCATTTTGTCAAAACAGACCCGCTAAGTGTTTTGGTTACGGTGATTTTGTGGTTAGATGGGAAATAAAATATCATTCGTGGACCAAAACTAGCTAAGGGTGGTTCCCTGAAGATAATAACCAATATGGGGGACTCGAAACGAGAAAACGGGGCTCTCAGTCGTCGATATCCAATAACCGCAATACTTCAGAGCTGATGAACTTTGACCCATTTGAAACAAGTTCCATAGTGCAAAGATCACCAACATCCTTAGCTAGAAGTGTTGAGATAAAAAATGCAGAACTACGCAGACAACTGTGTAACATTGAAAAAATTACATCGGATTTAATGAACGAGGTAAAATTTCTTAAGATAGAAAATGAGAAACTGAAAAATTCTTTACAATCAAAGAAACCTGAGGAACAGGATGCTTCAGAGTTCCGTGAGAAAAATGGTTTACAACCCAAGAAACCAAAAAAATATTGTGCTAAGAGTACCACACTGACGAAGAAGAATTAAGAGAAGAGACTGACTGGATAATAAAAAAGAATAGGAAGAAAAGATCTGTAAAAAAAAAGAAGGCAGAATCTTATCCAGAGATTGTAAAATCAAAATATACCAGCTCAGCAAGACCAACCTACGAAAATTAAGAAAAAGGCACCACCACCAACCAACATTATTGGCGTAATGGTACTATCCAATCTTTAATGAAATCGGTGACTACAAAAGAATACAGAGTTGTAGCACTGAACAATAATATTTGGAAAATCAATACAAAAGATATTGAAAATTATAGAGCCTTGGCTTCAAAGTTGACAGATGATGGCAAGGAATGGTACACATACGAGGACAAAAATGATCGTCCGATCAAAGTGATAGCCAAAGGTCTTCACCCAACCTATATAAAGCAGGATATAATGGAAGACCTTGCACACCAGGGCTTCAAAATAGAGGATGCGGTAAATATCCTAAAGGAAGGAAAACCGTAACTGATCAATGGGTCAAAATTAATAAAAGGAGGCTCCCATTGTTTATGCTTACTTTTAATAGCACAGAAAAAGTGGAAAAAAAATTCAATATTAGGGCAGTCCTTAACATGAGAGTTCGAATAGAAGCGTTAAGAAAATCCACAGTGTAAGAAATGCCAAGGATATAATCACACGCAGAAATATTGCAAACGAGAGCCTAGATGTGTGAAATGTTCGGGAAAATATCTCGCCCAAGCTTGTAGGTTCACAAAAGCTACCCCTCCAAAATGTGTAAACTGTAACGGAGAGCATCCCGCTAACTATAGAGGATGTGAAGTAGCCAGGGAACTTTAAAATCTGAGAAATATAAAACGACAGGGCCTGCTAACCCATGGGATGCCCGGTAATAGGACAATGTCTAAAAATCAAGTGGTAGAACTACCACTAACAAGTGCAATAGCAGGCCGAAAAACATACTCCCAGATTGTACAACAGCGGGAAGTAGTAAGTAACAAGGAAGCCGGTCAAAGTCTAATTCTTGAAAAAAATTTAAATAATATAGAAGCATTAAACTTAAGGCTACTAAAACAAGAAAGAAGCCTGAACGCTTTAAATAAGCGTTTAAATAAGCAAGAAACAGTGAATGAAATCATTTCTATTATGTACTAATCTATGAAGATGAATAACACATTCAGAATCGCCAATTTAAATGCAAATGGGCTGTTGCAACAAATTCCAGAGTTAGAAATTTTCATAAATATAGACAAGATAAATATATGCCTAATTTTAGAATCTCATTTGATAAAAGATTCATTCGTTCAAATTCGAGGATACCAGTGCTACAACGCCATCCACTCGTCAGGAAAAGCGAGAGGAGATTCAACCATATTTGTGAAGGAAAACATCAAACATTACGAAGATGTAAAATTGAAAAAGAAATTATGCAAGTAGCCACCATTAATGTTCGATTAAATAATCGAAAGGTAATCAACATATCTTCAATATATTGCTCTCCGCGGTATAATCTGAATAAAGAAAACTATGTTACATTACTCAAATTGCTCGGTTTTAACTTCATAACCGGAAGCGATTTTAACGCTAAAAAGATAGATTTATTTGTAACAAAAGGGATATCTGTAAACTACATATTACTCGAAAACAGTGAAAGAATTTCGTCTGACCACACGCCTGTCATTATGACACTCAGTGATACCATTATCAAAAAAGAAAATTTGCCTAGGTTAACAAATAATAAAACAAACTGGGATCTCTTCAGGAAAATAGTCGAAGACGCAATACTGAATTACAAGTACCAATTAAAACTCCGGTAGAACTTGATGTTGAATTGGAGCTGCTGAACAACAGTATTCTGCAAGCATCGCACATAAGGGTTTTAAGTAGTGTTTAGTCCCAAAAATGTCTAGAGCCTAGAAAAATGCACCAAATTGAGTATTTTTTTTTTAAATACTCTTTATGAGATTCTTAAAAGATCCCTCATGAGTATTTTGTCTGAAAATTTTTTGTATGCATAGAAATCAGTACATACTCAGATATTTGTTATCGAAAATCCGACTTCAGATTTGAAATCAGAGACCCAAGAAACGTACTAAATGAGAATAAATTCAAGATTTATAATAAGTGAAAGTGATTTTACTGCTAATTGACAGCTGTCAACTGTCAATATGTATCGAAAAATCGACTTCAGATTTGATATCAGAGACCCAAGAAACATAAAAATGAGAATAAATTTGAAGTTTCTAATAGATGAATGTGATTTTTTTAAGAAAAAAAGTGATGTTTTTAAACAAATTTTCAGATAAAATACTCATGAGGGATCTTTTAAGAATCTCATAAAGCGTATTTAAAAAAAAAATACTCAATTTGGTACATTTTTCTAGGCTCTAGACATTTTTGGGACTAAACACTATTTAAAACCCCACTGTGCATCGTGGCAGAGTACTCCTCCTACTTGTATATATCCAGTAGAAGTGAGAGATCTGGTTAGAGGAACACAGAAAGCGTGAAAAATCTGGCAGAGGAATCGAGCACCTCAAAGCAAATCACGACTTAATTATTTAAGCAATAAATTAAAAATGCTTATCAAAGAAATCAAGAACAAATATTTTAGTGAATACGTAGCTGGTCTTTCTGGCAACAAGGACACTAATTATTCCCTTTGGAAAGCAACTAAAAGTCTTAAAAGGCCTAAAGTACAAATACCTCCTATCAAGAATGATGATGGAACTTGGGCTAGAAGTGCCAAAGAAAAAGCTACATTGTTTGCAGACTATCTTGAATTCACGTTTCAACCCCTTTCAAGGCAAACCGCTGAAGAAAATATATTTCCAGTAAATAAAGTGGATAACCTAAACATAAGACCTGTAACACTACAAGAGCTAAAAGATAAAATTAATAACAACTTAAGTTCAAAAAATCCCCTGGTTATGACCTAATCACTGGACTATAAGGTTAAAACTCTACCAGAAAAAGGATTACGAAATTTACTGCAAGTAATCAACGCAGAGTTGAGATTAAAATACGTTCCATACCGTTCCATACCAATAATGATTATAAAACCTAACAAGCCGCCAAACAAGAAAACATCGTAAAGGCCGATTTCACTACTTTCTACAATTTCAAAAGTATTTGTAAAGCTATTACTCAAGAGGTTAAAATCAGTAATAGAAGTCAGAAAACTCATTCCTCCTCACCAATTTGGATTTATAGAGAGACACTCTACCATAGATCAAGTGCATAGAATCACAGATCTAATTGAAGATGCTCTGGAAAATAAAAAAATATGCTCAAGTGTTTTCTTGAACGTATCTCAGACCTTTGAGTTTTACCTGATTTTAAAGTCATATCTAGCTGATCGACACTTTCGTGTAAAACATGAAGAGGAATACTCCGAATTAAAGAAAATATCGGCTGGAGTTCCACAAGGAAGTGTTCTGGGGCCGATACTCTATATACTTTATACGCGAAGCATGCCTAGCACAAAAGGAACAAGTATTGCAACATTTGGGGATAATACTGCAATCTTGGAAACTGGAGACAACATAGAGGAGTCAACCAGTAAATTACAAAACGCTACTAATTCATTGAGTAATTGGACGAAGAAATTGCGCCTTCAACTCAACGAAACTAAATCTGTGCATATAAACTTTACCAACAAAAATGTTAATTGGTTACCTGTTCGATTGAATTCGCAACCAATTCCAAATGCAAACACGGCTAAATATTTAGGAATGACCCTTGATGCTTAGCTCAAGTCGAAGAGCATGTTAAAAAGAAAACAGAAGAGTTAAACATCAAATATAGAAAAATGTATTGGCTCATAGGAAGGGACTCTGAGCTAACATTACATAATAAACTGCTATTATATCGGCCGATATTGAAACCTGTATGGACGTATGGTATACAGCTATGGGGCTGTACGAAGAAAACTAACGTAAAAGTAAGTGTAGTAAGGTCAACGCACCATGGTACATAAGGAACGATAACCTTCATAAGGATTTCAAAATGGAGTACGTCGATGAAGAAATTAAGAAATATGGTAGGAAACGCGTACAGCGCCTCAGTCCACATGAAAATGCGGATTTGCGTCGTACGCTGACCAACCAGAATTCAGTAAGACGGCTTCGAAGAACGAAGTCCTTAGAACTAGAACAGATAAATTAATGAAGTAATCAACCTGGAGCTAACCGATGGGTTATACTCCTCAAACAGTTAACAACATTTAATATAGATAAATTGCTAGATGAATTTGTATTCAGTTGTAATATTTGTTAAATAATAAAAAAAAAAATTCAAAAATTTCAAATCGGCGTTTGCGACAGTCGGCGATTTACTATATCAGTGTAAAATTATTACTCTCTGTACTATCGCGATATTATAATCACAGTTAAAAAAAAAACCTAAATGGTATAAAATTCATCGACCTTTCACCTATCGTTGGTTTTCCAAACTTTAAAATCACGCGTTCCCTTCGTCATTAATGACGTGTATCGATGATCAAAATATTTTTATTTTTATCGTAATTCTTTTCGCGGTAACATTTTTTCATCATCATCATAGTTTTATTTTAATTTTTTAATTATTTTATAAATAACTAATAATTTTTTCACTCAAATTTGTGTGCAAAATTCGAAGTAGGAGATCATTTCATAGTTTAGTTTAAGAAAAATTCAATTTAAAGTGTGAATATCAAAGGAATCGTCATTATTAAAGTTCATTTTGTGGTGTGAATATAAAAATTAAACATTAATTGAACGCGACTTTTTTTTTAAATTAAATACTTTTTAAGCCTGCGATAAGAATAAATGTGTTCGAAGAAATAACAATAAATCAGACGAGTGATAAAATGCAGTGCTACAAAGTATTCTTGTTTTTTTTATTTTTAAGAATTTTTTCTGTGTTTCTGGTTAAAACGTGGTATGTCCCGGACGAGTATTGGCAAAGTTTAGAGGTTGCTCACAAATTAACGTTTGGGTAAGTTTATGTTAGGTAGTATTTTCGAAGAAAGTACAATTCTACTAACAATAAATATTGCATAATGTGTAAAAAAATAAATAAAATAAGGTTAAAATACTAAAAAAAGGCGGTCGCGCGCGACTTTTCATTTTACTTTGGGTGCTTTGATTTTTTTTGGGGTAAATAGATAAGTTTCTATGACGGCGGCGTAAAGCGAGTTTATTGAACTAGAAAATATAAACAACAATGAAGACGTAATGGACAATTAAATTTATGGTTTTCTGTTATATTTCAGATATGGATACCTTACATGGGAATGGACAAAAGGAATTCGAAGTTATATTTATCCTATGATAATATCTGGTGTTTACAAAATCCTGGAATGTTTGAAACTAGATGAAGTGCAGTTTCTGGTAAATAGTTATGATCCAAAACACATTTAGCAATTAACTTTGAATAAGGTTACTTACCTAATTGTGGTGACCTAATTTAATTAAGGGGCTGCGCACTTGAATGGAATAGAAATATTTAAAGCGCGGCTTCATTTTTATTATTTGACTTTGGTATATGAACAAGATAATAAATAATGCAAACAATGTTTCAAAACATTCATTCGATATAATTTGTAAATCACGAAGTAATCTTTAAACGGGGAGCATCCAGCTTCTGTGGAAAATGGCTTAACATTATATATTTGACAAATCGCAAGTATCTAGCTAATTTCCATAACATAACCAATTTTTGTCGCTAATAATCGTTGGGCGAATCCAGCAATTTTTATTCTTTCCTCGTTTCTTTCCCCTTTACCAATAAACTAATAAGAGGAAAGAATATGAGGATTGTGCAAAAGCGGTTTAATTAACCTACTTCTAAATTAAAATATGAACTGGATCAAATACCAATCCAGAATTAAGCTTTTTGCCCAAACAACACAGTTTTATAATATTTTGCTACAATTTACCATTTTATATTTTTAGGTATTTGTTCCACGAATTCTACAAGCTCTTCTAACAGCATACAGTGACTATAGATTTTATATCTTCTCGGGCAAAACAAAATGGTCTATATTTGTTCTGGCCACTTCTTGGTTTATTTTCTATACGGGATCGCGAACATTAATCAACACCGTGGAAATGGCTCTAACAACAATTGCACTAAGCTATTTTCCCTTTAAATCCGAGAGCACAACATTTTTATGGCCGGTGGCATTATTATGCTTTATCCGACCAACAGCAGCCATTCCATGGTTGCCACTCTGCCTTTATCATGTGAAGAAATCCGGATCATCAATTTTACCGTTATTATTTAAAAGTTACATACCAATTGGTCTGGTGGTAGGAGGAGCGGCCATTACTATTGACAGTTATGCCCATGGATCGTTATTAATTACGCCGTGGGAGTTTCTTAAAGTTAATGTTATCAATGAAATTGGAAGTTTCTATGGGGTACATTCTTGGTAAGTCTGATTAGTAAAATGTGAATTAGAAAATATGTTACTTAGTATTTTTTTTTTTTAATTTCAGGAACTGGTATTTCATAATTGGTTTGCCAACCGCATTAGGAATAACTTTAGTACCATTTTTAATGGCTACCTTTACAATTTTGAAAGACCGGAAAGCTTTTCCAATTCAAAGTTTACTGCTTATGTCAATTTTTCTAACCTTATTGGTCTATAGTTTCCTGCCACATAAAGAATTTCGATTTGTGCTTCCCATAATACCGATGTGTTTGTACATTACACAAGACTATTTATCAAGATGGAGTAGAAAAGCACCGATGATTTCAATATGGCTAGTTATGTTTGTTTTACTGATTGGAAATATTGTTCCGGCTGGTTATTTATCGTTTGTACATCAAAAAGGAACGTTAGATGTAATGCATGATTTAGCAAAAATTGCACGTGAATTTAAAACTGAAAATAATCAACCACCCAGCATTCTATTTTTAATGCCATGCCATTCGACTCCATATTATAGCCATATTCATGCTAACACCACTATGAGATTCCTTACTTGCAATCCCAATTTTAAAGAGGTCAATAATTATGTTGATGAAGCAGAACAATTCTATCAAGGTAATAAAACAAAAAAAGATGAATTTAAATAAATTTTAAAATATAATTATCGACCATTATTTATTACAGATCCACCTTTATGGTTACGTAAAAATTTCCCAGTATTTCCTCGATCGTCACTTCCAACGCATGTCGTTACATTTGATATTCTAGTGCCAAAAATTCAAGATTTCTTATCGATTTATAAGCAAACATTATCATTTTTCCATTCAGATGTAAGAAGATAATAATTTATGTTTTGTGATGAATATCTTAACCAAATAATTTTGAAATTTTTTTAGATATCAACTGGCCGGGTTGGTAAATATATTGTGGTCTTTGAACGATTTGATGCAGCAGATAGTTTTAAACCGGAACCAGTAAAAACACAACCTACAGCGGTGCCAATACCTTCGAATCAAAACGATGAATTAGATACGGACGAATATATTTAGGGGTTTAAGAACATAAAATGTTTACTTATCAACATTTTTTTTTATATTTACACCAACTCAACTTTACATATACATAATTAAGATTTGTAAATTATTTTTTTCTTCTATTTTTTTTATTCTGTGTGTTGGAAGATTTGGTTTTCGTTTTGTTCGTATTTAAATTTAGTTTTTAAAATAAATATTCGGTATCCGAATTTACCGCGATTTTTTTTTTTTTATATAATTTTACTTTTAATAATAACCTTACGTAATTTATATTATTACTTTTAATTTAGAATTACAAGAGAACAAATTTAATTGAGATCGTGTATTCAAGAATTTGTTATTATTTAACTGATTTGTTTCTATTGTAAGGAAAATTTAAAATTTTACATGTTTTTAACAGTTGTATGTAATATATGGAAGCAATATGACAAGAAAAAAATACTTAATGTCTTTAAAGAAAATTTACTTTTATTTTTTTTTAGTTTAGGAGAAAGTAACAATTTTTTATTTACATTTCAATTTATCAAAATAAACTACCTAATTTTAGTAAAAAAATGTTTCCTTTCCGCTGACGGCACATTCCGTGAAGGGATTTGGCCACCTCAAAAAGTTAGTAAATTGGGTTTCTTAATTTTAGCATTATGATCATGTCCAGTGTTGCGAACTTTTAGTTTTGATAGATTTAAGCCTAAATAATAACCGATCCGAATCCTAAGAAGCAAGGCTGGCAATGACATCGTCGATTACAGTCGCTATGGACTAACTCTCTTTCACAGATGGATTAATCACCCCTAGGTTAGGGTGGCATAGAGGACCGGCATAGACACAAAAATGGTTCGCAGCCATACAGAGCTTACAGCGAAGCGTTAAATACACCTGACGTTCATCCCCTTGAGATCCGCCAGGCCGCTGAGAAGAGGAGCTCCTAAAAATATCCATCTGCTTAATGCAAGGCGAGGACAAGTGCAGGGTAGGTGGACGTGGATTACAGTTTCATCCTCCTCTATATCTTCGCAGCTTCTTCAGTAATCATTCAAGGAGACCCCTAGTATCCGAGCATACTGACCTACGAGACTGTCTTGTAACAACTCCCACGACCATACTAATATGGTGACGCTGAAATGTTAACAGCTGTCCAGTTCTTGCTTGATTTAGTTTTGGCTAAATCCGCATACTTAGTTATAACACTCGAGGTACCACTGTCCTAGCTTTTTCCTGAAGCAAGAATTTGAATGTAGCGAGCGAAATTTCAACATTTACCTTACTTGGTAAAATGAGGCAATTTGTACCCTGCCGAGAGAGTTTATCTGCCTTTTCATTCCCCGTAACACTGAAGTGCCCTGGCAACCACGTTAAGTGGATGTTGAACTTATCTGCCATCTCGTTAAGAGATGAGAGAGCTCTGGGCTACCTTTGACGTAAGGAAATAAGATCGTAGCGTTTTAATAGCGGCCTGGCAGTCCGTAAAAATTGGAATATCCCTTACAGATTCTACATTATACTTCAACCAATCCACGGCCTCCATTATCGTGTTAATTCAGCCTGAAAAACGCTGCAATAGTCGGGGAGACGAAACGAGAAGTTCACATTTAGTTTCTCACAGAAAACACCACAACCAACCCTACCATCCATTTTAGAACCATCCGTGAAGAAGTTCAAAACTTCAGGGTTCAACAACTGTTCACTCATCCAGTCCTCTCTGAAGGGAATATCAGTACGAAACCTTTACCATAAAGAAAATACTATAAAGAGGACTCAAAATATAATAACATATCGGGAAGTGTCGATAGTAGCGACACTTTAATGTTTTTATTTTTCGGAACTATTATTAACAAGCAGAATGTGTCTATGATAAATGAAATTGGTAATGAACAACTTTGTATGTATAAAGGTAACACAACCAAGAACAATACACATTGGTTAATATACCAATGCCTATATATTAGATAGGCATACTATGTATACATAGGCATTGTTAAAACGCTAAAACGAAATATGTATGTATGAAAAGGAAAGAGAGTTTGTGTGAGCGAAACAATGAGTTTTTTTCTAATAAAACAGAAATTGAAAATTTCAACAAAATCGTATTCGTAATTCGTTTGATTATGTATCATATTATTATACGACATTGCCTTGACGTATATTGTTGTTTTTTTTTATGTTTCGTTTTTTCTCTTCATTTTTCATAGTAAATAACTATGATCCCAATATTACAAGGTATGCTTGACAACTAAAAGCACGTGGAGCGTGACGTCACTCAGAGTCAATTTGAATATTTTTTTGCTAACTATTTTAAATTTATAAGAATATTTTTAGATTTTAGAAATAGAAATAAGTTTCAACGATTGTACACGATAGAAAAAACACAAATCTCAACCAAACGGAGTCAACGTTACGAAATATATTACTCAAAGTGATGTCACCAAAAGGAAAAATGACGATATGTTAATTCGTTGGAACATACATACCTTGTATATTTATACCATGATAAATAACCAAAACAAATGTTCAATTTTTAATTTTAGATGTATTTGTATACAACCAACACAATAATACAAAGTCACTTTGTATATAAATTTCGTATAGTGAAATTTCAATGTACATTTGTTTTATGATGATTGATGCCATATAAGAGAAACAGCACGGCTTTGGTTTCTACTTGCATGAAAAATGCGAATAAAAACATGAATGATAATTTGTAAACTACACTAACTGTGTTTATCCCGGGATCTCCACTATGCAAATTTTCTGATATTTACTATCATGCTAGCAATTTTTTTCAATGTATGTGTGAGTATGCTATACAATTTTTTTACTAGCAGCAAATTATCAGGCTGATAATTTCGTAAAAATTATCATGATAATTATTACGAATGTCATACTTTTTAGGTTATGTTTTTCATTTTCGTAATTATTTTACAAAAACATAAAACGATTATCATGATAGTAATATCCCCAGACATGATTATTCATCGACAAATATTTCTCAATACATTGAAAAAAACACATCCAAACATAAATTATCATGATAGTAAATATCAGGAAATTTGCATAGTGGAGATCCCGGGTATATGATCTGTGCATTTGGGGGTGTTTACATTAGGTATTTTATTCCGGATTCTTCGGCAACAAAATCTCTCATCGTTTACACTAAGCATTAAGAAACCGGAATTTTTTCATATGTATGTGTAAAACATATTATCATTTCGTATTTGTTCTTCAAACAGAAAAGATTATTTTGTTGCTTTTTGTTTGTGTTAGTGTGAAGAATCCAAAGAAACCAACAAAATTTTGGTTTAAAAAATATCCCAAAAATAAAATCACACAAAACCGGTTTTGTATGAAAAGAGAAAAAATCCAGGAATAAAATGCCTAGTGTAAACACGTCTTTGGTATAATATTTACAATTCAAAACTAGCCTTTATCTGTATTAGTAAATACTATCGTTGCCGGTTTAAGCAAAAAAGAGTTTTATGTTAATTTTAGATTTTTCCTTTCTGTCCCCTTTCATAAATAAAAACAAAAACCCATTGTTTTTTAAATTTTTATTACTACATTTGTCGATTAACAAACACATTCAAATGGGCTAATTATTATTGGAACAGCGCAGCTTGGTCGAGTAAATATATTTATGTTAGTTTGGTTGATTTTTATTTTTAGAGAATGCGACTATATTTGCTGCAAGTGCAAGAGAGAAAGCATTTTATTTTCCTTGTGATTGAAAGAGGAAAACATCATGTATGTACATCTACATATGTATATCGTAAAGTTTAAACTTGCCTACACAAACACAAATTGGTTCGTTTCTGTGCTTGCTATTTATGTATTTACTTCGTTATACATAATACTCTGCTACACAATTGTTGTTGCTTTTGGTTTACAGCCAATGTTAGTTAACCTTTTTAACGCAAAATACAAACAGCGCTAGCGTCTATTTTAATTTATCATTGTTTGAGCCTTCTTGTAGTTCCTTATTTTATGCCTTTACTCAAAAGATGGTAATGGAATCATGTAATCGGTGTTGCCAGTGATGTCTCTGTTGCACCACTAATACACAAGGTGGAAGTTCTCTAAGTTTTAATCCGCAACTTTTGGTTAGCCATACTGTTTAAGGCTGACCACCAAACAACAATCCCATATAAGAGTATGGGCCTCATCACTGAGGTATAGAGCCTCCCTTCCAGTTAAGTTTGCTGTCCAAAATAACACCTAGGTATAGTTTTATCAGTAAAGGTCAAGCTAATACCGTTTAAAGTAAGAGGATCAATCTTAGGAAGTTTCTACTTCTTAGAGAAGAGAACCACTTTAGTTTTACGTGGATTAACATTTAGTCCACAACTGTTGGCCCATTTAGAAAGAAAAGCAAGCGCGCTTTGCATACGCTTTCTTAAGGAACAAGGATAATTACCATAGACACAAAACCTTTCCCTTCAAGGCCCAGTAACAGGTTATTTATAACCAAAGAAGAAGGGACAAGACTCCACCTTGCGGTGTGCTGACACCTACGAATCTACTAATGAAGGACCCCCCAAGCTTAGCTTTCACGATCCTGCATCTTAGTATTTGATCTATCCAGCCAATGAGCGATTCATCCACACCCAGACTTCACAAGGCCCGAGTTATTGCTACCGGTTTGACATTGGTAAAGGTACCTTCTATATCCAGAAAGGTTACCAACTGATTTCCGTTTACAGTACCCATATTGAGATTTCGACAACCTAGCCGACTCAACAGAGCCTCTAATGTGAGTTTCTATTTGTCTTTCCAGTATCTTTAATAGAAAACAGCATAAGCTTATAGGCCTAAGGCCTTTGAGATGGCAATGAGAGCTTTTTCCCGCCTTAGGTATAAATGGTTTACCCCAGTCCATTTCCTAGGAATGTGACTGAAGATGATCACTGACTCGGGATCATAGTAGTTGAAGCCAGTATTTTACATAGCCTCGCAGCCTCCGAGGACTCCTGTATTTTACGCCAATAGAGGTACTATAGGACCAGAGTTTTGTTCGAACTTATATCCTTTCTCAAAGAGTTAGAGGCACTGGCTTTATGCGAGTGTTAGATTTCGCCTCAGCTTGAATCTATTTTTATTCAATTTATTCTGAGCTTACCGCTTGGTGGACGCTATTACCAAAGAGTGAAATAACGATGAGTATGGTTTGGTTATGTCAATTTGTCTGATTTATATACAAAATGTTTACTTAAGATTTATGTGCAGAATTCCATAGTTGATAACGAACATGGTTAACCCTTCTCTTGCGTGGTATGATTAACCCTGTTCATAACATCTTGCGGGGCAATGAGGAGTGCTTGTTCGCATGGCAGACAGTGTAAGTCTGGTAGATTGTTAGTTCCGTCTTCTTCGTAGATGGCGTATTAAAAAACCTGTCCCAATTGCTGTTGATGCCTATAGGATAAGATGTGTAGCCTTGTTCTTCTTTTCTCTATCAGACTAGAGATTTGCTCTTCTAAAGCCCGTCTTCTGGAGTGGTTATTAGCTCATTTTCTTCGTAATTCTCCTTTAATACCTCAATTGCTAAATCCTTTAAGCGCATCCCCTTTAAGTATGGTGCAATTCCGAAGTTTTCCATAGTGCTTTCGAATCTATTAGAAGCCAATAGTATGCTTATGTGGTCGTCTCTTAAGATACATCCCGAGGCTAATTTGAGTATTCCTGATCCAAATAATTGCTGCTGGTAAGTAGCTAATCCACACATGATTGTGTCAGTTGTTTCTTTTATCATTACGAACACCCATTGATTTGGTGTGTACAGCTTTATCCAACAATTTGATGTAAAGTTCTGATATTTTGTTTCGCATTTAACTTGTGAATTAGGCGTGTGTAATAATATTGCGATTTCATAGTCAGTTCTTTGACTGGCTGTTGCGTGTATTGTTGATATATCGCATAACAGAACAGATGATCATCATCGATAATGTTGCATTTAGATATCTCTCTAGCTGTTAATTGGTTAAAATGTTCATTTTGAATATCAACGGCGATAAACTCAGTTGTTTTATTTATTTATTTATTTATACTGAGAAAAGTCTACAAATATGACTTGAATTTATAACATACTGAACATGGTAGAATAAAAATTAAATTAAACAAAAAAAGAATAAAAATTGACCTAAAAATATTTTTAGGTTGGAGCAAAATGTTGCTTCAACCTACGTTTAAAGCTGTTTTTACTTAAGTAAAAGTCGAACAGATGGTCGATTTTATTAAAACTCTTCGACATCATGTTTACCGGTTCATTGTCACCATAGTTTGTTCTGTGTTTATTTAGATGAAGGAACTCATGATCTCTTAAATTCCTACTCGGTGCCTTTATTTTAATTGATTCCAGTATGGATGGTGCATCGATTTGATCAAGTAAAATATTTCCAATAAACGAACACTTTAAAAGCTCTCGTCTATTTGCCAATGTTGTCATTTGATAGGTTTTGCATCCAGTAGCATATGATGGTAATCGCTTCAGGTTAACGTGGTGCGGTAAGTCATGGTCATAATCCCATCTATCTTTACACGTTATATACCGTATAAACTTTTTTTGGACACTCTCGATTTTTCTGATAGGTTCGTCAAGTGATAACAAGGATGAGGAGGAAGAGCCTAAAGAGAGACCTCCTCCAATCTACTTAAGAGAGGCGCCATCAAAACTGTTACTGACAACACTAAATGCAGAAACAAGTGAGAACTTTTTCATTGCGCACATTAAACGTGGTAACATCAGCGAAACCAGGATTCAAGCAAAAAACATCGACGGTTACAGAAAAATTGTAGCCGTTCTTGAAAAACATGGAAAATATTTTTACACATACTGTTTAAAGAGCGCAAAAGGAATCACGGTCGTGATAAAAGAAATCGAGTCCACTGTGCAGCCAGAGGAAATAAGCGAAGAGCTGTTAAAAATGAACTTTAAAGTGAAGCATGTAACAAACATTATAAATCGTGAAAGAAAACCTCAACCAATGTTTAAAGTTGAGTTGGAACCCGAAGTAACAAAAACTAAGGGTAAACATGCAATATACGATATTAGGTATTTATTGTACAGAAAAGTTATAGTGGAGGAGCCACACAAACGTAAATCGGTTTTACAATGTACCAACTGTCAGGAATATGGACATTCGCGAAACTACTGCAAACTCCCGGCTGTTTGCGTAATATGTGGCAAACTGCATGAAAGCAGCAACTGTGAACTGGATAAAAGCAAACCGGAGGCTAGAAAATGCAGTAATTGTGGTGAAAATCATACCGCAAACTATAGAGGATGCGTGGTGTATAAGGAGTTAAGAAAAAAGTGACTCCACGTCAAAGAGCGGAACAGCAAACACTAAACCATATTTTAAAGAGTCAAACCAATGCTGGTCAAATGTCAGCTGCAATCAATCCAAAAATATCGTACGCGGAAGCTGTGAGAGGTAAACCTCTTAAACCAACCCCAAACGAAGACCAGGGAATTTATAAAGTGATTAATACCCTCAATGAATCAATGAATAAGTTTATGCAAATGATGGAGACCAATATGGGTCTCATGCTCCAAAACATGAATACCCTCATGCAACTTATCATCAAAAACCAAAAATGAATCAACTTAAATTAGCTGTTTGGAATGCCAATGGGCTAGTGCAACGTAAACTAGAGGTGCAAAATTTTCTTATTGAACACAACATCGATATTATGCTGATTTCTGAAACCCATTTTACAACTACGAGCCATTTCAAAATCAAAGGATACACATTTTATGGCACTACGCATACTAGCGGAAAATCGCATGGGGGAACTGCTATCATTATCAAGAACAGAATAAGACATTATGAACTCCAAAAATATAGTGAGGAGCATTTACAAGCAACTAGCATCTGTCTGGATGAATGGTCAGGAAAATGCACCATATCTGCAGTGTCCACCGAAATATTCAGTGAAAAGATATCAGTTTGCAAACTACTTCAAAACTCTGGGAGATAAGTTCGTGTAGGTGACTACAACGCCAAACATATCCAGTGGGGTTCCAGACTAATATCTTCTAAAGGAAAACAATTGTGGGAATTTATGCAAAATGAAAAATTAGATCACATATCTACTGGCCACCCAACTTATTGGCCAACTGATAGACGAAAAATTCCCGATTAACTGGATTTTTGTGTAACAAAGGGTATAGCTAGACCTCTATAATGGCCGACACCTGTTATGATCTATCTTCTGATCATTCGCCGATATTAATAACACTGAACATGCAAGTTCTAAAACTACCGCCACCTACATTCCTGACGAATCAACATACTAATTGGACCCAGTTCAAGTCTACGTTAAACAAAAAATGTTCTTTAAACATCCCGCTAAAAACAAAACATGAAATTGATGCAGCAGTACAAAGCCTGACGGCTTTATTAAAACAAGCTGCAGCGGATGCGACACCATGTAGCTCAGTTCACTTAAAGTTGGACAAGCCGTCTTAGAATATTCAGCAACTGTTAATGATAAAACGCTCAATACGCAGGCAATGGCAACTACACAGATCGCCTACACTTAAATCAAATTTAAATAAAGCGACCAAAAACCTGAAAATGGCCTTATTAAAAGAACGTGATGAAGGGGTTCAACATTATCTCAGTGAACTCACAGCGACCGAAGCAACAGATTATTCTCTGTGGAAAGCCACACGTAAGCTGAAACTACCAACACTTTCGTGTCCTCCGATTCATCTCCCTGACGGAAACTGGGCAAGAAGTGATGCAGTTAAAGCAAACATATTTGCTCAACATCTTAGTAAGGTATTTATATCCAACGAACAGATTGGAAGCCCTGAATTTATACCTGATGATGCAGAAGCTGAGGAAATCCAGAAAATTAAATACAAGTGGCGCCAAGTACAAAAGAAAATCAAGGAAAAGCACCAGGGCATGATCTGATAAGTGGCAAAATAGAGAGGCTAGGCTATTTTCCTGAAACCTGGAAAATCTCGCAAATCATAATGATTCCAAAACATGGTAAAGATGAAACAAAAGTAAACTCATACCGTCCAATCAGTTTACTATCGACTTTCTCTAAGCTATTCGAAAAAATTCTAGTGCAAAAACTTAAACCAATTCTGCACGAGAAAAAATTATTCCTGATCATCAATTCGGATTTAGAGAAGAACACGGAACCGTAGAACAAGTTCATAGGGTCGTCTCTGAAATCAGGACCGCCCTAGAACAAAAAAAGTACTGCTCTGCAGCGTTTTTAGATATTGCGCAAGCTTTCGATAAAGTGTGGCATAAAGGACTTATACACAAAGTTAGAAGACAGTTACCAAAAAGTTTTTCCAACATCATTAAAAAATATCTGCTTGATCGAAAGTTTTTCGTGAAATATAACAGCGCATCCACCAATTTATACGAAATCCTCGCTGGAGTTCCACAAGGCAGTGTGCTAGGACCACTATTATATTTGATCTATACAGCAGATCTACCAACATCAAAATACGTTAAAGTTTCAACGTTTGCAGATGATACAGCAATCGCATGTCTACGCATCAAAATCCCAAGATAGCATCAAGAAATCTGCAAGATCACTTAGACGAAATACAAAAATGGTTAACTAAATGGAGAATTAAGGTCAACGAGCGTAAATCGGCGCACATTACATTCACACTCCGCAAACTTACCTGTCCGCCTGTGAGACTAAACAATATCATTCTATCACAACACCAAAACGTTAAATATCTCGGCCTACATTTAGATAGAAGGCTTACATGGAAAAAGCATATCGAAACTAAACGTCAACAAATCAAGTTAAAGTGTATTAAAATGAACTGGTTAATAGGGAAACATTTCAACTTAAGCCTAGATTGTAAGGTTTTACTATATAAAATGGTACTTAAACCTATCTGGACGTATGGTATTCAATTGTGGGGGTCCGCTTGTGCTTCCAACATAATAAAACTGCAACGAATGCAGTCAAGAATACTAAGAATAATGGTAAATGCACCCTGGTATATACGTAACACAAACATAGCAGACACAATCAAGCAGTACAGTAAAAAGTACCAGTGGAAATTAGAACATCATCCCAATGTTTTAGCCAGGGAAATTTTAAAAAGGCCCAGATACCGGCGTCTTAAAAAAAAGATCCTTTAGATCTAGCTATCTAATTTAAAGTAATTACAAAGTGCAAGTTAGTATTAAGAACTAACATAGGTTAAGTCTTAATCAAAAGTTTGTATTAGTTTGTAAGATTTGATTACATCTTGTGAGTTTCCTATATAGGAAAGATTCAAGAATAAAGCCTTAGGCAGTTTAAAAAAAAAAAAAAAAAAAAAAATTTGGTATCTTGCAAAGTTGGTGATTGGTCGTTTATAGATATTCTGGTTGAACTTTATTGATACAATACGAACCAAACCATCTGAGCAAGTATGGACCTCCTGTACTCTCCCTAATTTCCTACTTATTTATTCTTTCATTAGAACGACATCTGCTATAGCAAATTGGGCTGAAAATTTCGCAGTTTTAGACGTTGTTGCAACTGCTGCAAATAGCCCCTTGACCATCTTTTTCAAAAATCGTCTATAATCTTTTGTACTAGCGATGCTAGCGTGTCTTTAGTGAGTAAATATTTTCATTTCTCTCAGGAAATGCATTCATTCGCCCGCCTATTATGAGCAGGTGTTAAAAACTTCAAGTTTTCCGGATCTTCGTACAAAAACGTCAATGGTCGAGAGTTTAAACATGCTTCTATTTGGGACGTCATTGTTCTGCTTCTTCAAATGTCAGTGCGATCTCCCCTATGACATTCTTCATGTGAGTCTTCAGTGACTTTACAACTGCCTCCCTTATTCCACCGAAATGTGGTGTAGCGGGAGGTATAAAGGGTCAGGTTGTTTCATTCTGTTGTAGTAACCTTGCAATTTCTGGTTCTAGAGTTGCAATCTTCTTGCTCTGTTGTTTCAATACTCGACCCGCACCAACAAAGTTGGTCCCATTGTCCGAATATATGTCTGTACACAAACCCCTGCGTGACGTGAATCTGCGGTAGGCTGCTAGAAATGATTCTGTTGTTAATCTGCTGACTAGTTGGCCGTGTACACAAACACCGCAATGTACCTTTTGTACATATGGTTTGACCTCTTCCTATCTTGTTCTTTAGTTGAATCGGTCCGGCATAATCAATACCCACCTACCCATCAATATCTGAAGTTCTTTATGGAAGTACCAATGTTGATCAATCCTAATTACCTGGGCTTCTGCGAACTTCAGTTCAAGTATCGCTTCCTTCGACTGTTGCCGTTGTTTATCAGCTACACTCTCAGTTTCGTAGTAGTATACTTTCGTGGTTAATCTCTCCATGATGTTGGATGTAGTGTGTCAGACGATCACCTGGCTCATTTCCCACTAGCTGCATATAGCCTTATGCCTTAGATAATCTTCCATACATTCGTGATAGTTTGGTGAACAGTTTATCTCTCAGAAATTTCCTCTCGATTTGCAGTAACCGTGCTGAAGATGGTTGCACCTTTAAAAGTAAGTATATACCATGTATTTTCCATCTGTAAGTTGCAGTGTTGCCCCTGTAAATAGTTTTCTGCGCCTGCTTCCTCCTGAGTATTTGTTTTTTTTGTCTGTGCTTCCCATTATGATCCAACCACGTTCAGTTTCTTGGTCAATTGGATTTTATGGGCAACATCTGATGATGTTACTGTTTAGAATTAAGGGATAGTAAAAACCACATTTTAATCAATCGTTTCTGCCTTAAATGACCTATTCCTTCATTGTTTTATTTCTAAAATTGAATAAACATAACTCGAGTCAAAGGAACTTTGAAACCTCGCAGATAAAGTTAGTTCGACTTTGTGATTGTCGTTCGTTGTTGAAAGGCCGAATGTCGGAAGACCGAATGTCGAAAGGCTGAACACCGAAAGGCCGAATGGGTCGGAAGGCCGAAAGTCGAATAGCCGAATGTGTCGAAAGGCCGAATGTTGAAAAGCCGAATGGATCAGAAGGCCTAATGTGTCGAGCGGCCGAATGTGTCGAAAGGTCGAATCTCGAAAGGCCGAATCTCGAAAGGCCGAATGTGTCGAAAGGCTGAATTTCGAAAGTTCGAATTTTCATGAAATTTTCGTTCACTTAATTTATTGAAATGGGATCACTACATTTGCTAGAAAAAAATCCTAAAATTTTAAAATCCAGAATAGTTGAAAAGTAAAAATTCAGAAAAATGAAATCCCCTCAAAAAATTTATAAATTTATAACGGAAAAGCAATCCAGAAAAGTTTAAAATAAATGAAAAAAAAAATCAATTTTATTGGCATTTTTAAACTTCTGACATCACTTGAAACATTTGTAGTACTATCAGTAGAAGCGGAGCATTAAATCCGCAATTCGCTCCAATACATTCGTCGATGTCTAACCCAATGAATTAAGCCAACCACAAAATAACTTGAAACATTTGTAATAGAACTAACAGTCGAAGCGATATTAGCGATACTATTCCTTTGCCTTAAAGCCCCTCGGAGGGCCAAGCGGGGGGGGGGGAGCGCAGCGATCTCCCGCGTGCCCGTGAGAGTTACCGAAGCCGTTAGCCTCTACAATTCTAAGTTAAATTAGTCGATGCCATTTTTCTTCAATTTATTTTCATCAGAACCGTTTATTTATTTTAATAAAACACACAAGTTGTTAATGTATGTGGCAAGATCAATTCCACTTTGTATGGTTTGAAGCTCCACAAAAATATTTGCCCTAAAAATTTTCGAATTTTGCTAGCACGATCTTTATTGCGTATTCCTTTTTTTAAGTTGTGAATATGCCTCAAGTGGTTTGCTGCAAGTTATTTTGAACAACATCGTGAGATACGTACTGTTAACCGTACAAATATTTACAATAATTCACCTTTGTTTAATACATTTACTATTTGGAATGAGGTTCCGAATGAGATTAGAAGGGTGAAGCCTTTTACAAAATTTCAAAATTTAGTATTTAATTTTATTCAAAATAAATTTTAATTTTGCATTATTTTTTATTTTATTTTTGTATATACGAGGGCGGAGTGAGAAGTCTGGTAAAATTGCAACAGAGGGCGCCACAATCGCAAATCCCAGATGTCATGTGGCAATACCATAATGTGGCAATACCAAATTAAAATTTTCAGACAGATCTGTCATTTAGTTCAGTTTTGACAGCCATTGAAAACAGACAACCCATTGTTTTTTGCAAACATGGAAAAAAGTGAATTTCGTGTGTTAATTAAACATTATTTTTTGCGTGGAACCAAAACAAAGCTTGATAAATATTATGGGGACTCTTCACCATCGATTAAAATGATTCACAAATGGTTTACTGATTTTCGTTGTGGCCACTCCAAAAATGGTTGACAAAATCCATGATACGGTATTGCAAGACCGCAGAGTGAAAGTGCGCGAGATAGCTGAGATAGTAGGCTTCTCAGATGAAAAAGCTATCCGCGCGTTGGAAGCCGCGTTTGCTTACAATCCACCAAAAACGCCCACGTGTGACAACTTCAGAGGCAGGTTTGGCGATGTTCAAGCGAAATAAAAAGGAGTTTGTGCGTCGTTTCATAACTGTGGATGAAACATTATGGATCCATCCTATACACCGGAGACCTAATGAGGAGATCATCAATACAACAAACGCCTATTTTGAATGATTGGAGAAATCGTATTATTCGTATCGAGCTAAAAGGCGACTACTTCGGAAAATAGTTTTTTTTTTGGCCGAAAATATTCCTTGTTTCATTTTTACCAGACTTCTCACTCCGCCCTCGTATGTATATTTTTAAAATTATATTGTATGGATAGAAAAGCTGTAGCGGGATGCAACCTGCTTGTTGCTTAAATAAATAGTTAATAATGTTGTTATTAATCCGCACGCATAAAAATAGTGTTAATTAAGCCTCACGCGCGGATTAATAATAACATTATTAACATAAATAAACAGTATTTTGAAAACAAGATTTTGAGAAACAAGATTTTATTCAAAAAGATTTTTGGTGACAAGATTTTGTAAAACAAGGTTTTGGAGAAAAGATTTTAGAAACAGTCTTTTGAAAAACAGTGATACGTGGCCAACCCGTGCAAAGGCCGATTGGGTCGAAAGGCCGAATTTTCATTAAATTTTGCTTCACTTAATTGATTGACGTCAATTTTGACATCATATTTTGTCGAAAAAAAATGTATTTCTTTTTCTTTTTTTATTATAATTAATTAATATTTTTATGACAAAAAAACCTAAGAAGATTTTAATATTTAAGGCGATTTACTATGAAACATTTTTATACAAAATTTTTGATAAAAATATAAATTTTTTTTTGCATAAAAATATAAATTTTGAAAATTTTCATTCATAAACAGGTGAACAATTAAAATCAATTTCGACACAACCGGCCTTTCGACATTCGGCCTTTCGACACATTCTTCGCTTTTCAACATTCGGCCTTTCGCCACATTCGGTCTTTCGACACATTCCGCCTTTCGACATTCGGCCTTTCGATATTCGGCCTTCCGACAAGTGTTTTAATAATAAAATTTATCACAAATAAACTGTCTCAATTTTAGCCTGACAATCCAATTAATCGAAAAGACTGACCAATTTATACCCAAAACACATAATATTTTTGCACCTGTCTACTCTTTGGTAGCGCTACAACTTGGCAAAACTGGCTTTCGATCAAATCACTTCTTCCTCGCCTCATCATTTGTATACTTTCATAAATTTATATCAAAATTATTAGTTCAATTGCTACAAAGTTCATCCTAAAATATTTTACACAAATTTTCTGAGTAGTTGTGCGGGTGTGCCTGAGTGTGTGTATATAGTATATTTTGCAGCGAGTACGATAGGGAAAAATTCTTTTCTTGACGAGAAAATTATATTATCAGTCAAGTTTAGCAAATAAAAAAGAATTTTCTTTAAATTTCTCTAATTTCCATATTTTGAATTTCGTAGTCTTTATTTTGAAATTAACATAACTTAACAAACAATGGCTGCAACAGCAAGGATTTTCTCAAAAGCTAAAGGTAATCATACATAATTAAAATACAAAAAAATTCTGTGAAATTACGGTGAATTATAAAATTAACCCTTGTCTAAACACTTATGTAATAATTAAAAATATCTTTAAATAAATACCAACATCATTTCATATAATTCTTCGACTTTAGCGTTTTTTTTATTTGTCTTGTGGGAAATAGCTAGCTATAAATGATAAAAATTTAGACATTCAATTTGTTCTAATTTTGAAAAATTTCGTCAAGGTTATTTTATTAACATAATGTTTTCGTTTTCTAAATTTGGTTTTTTGGATAATAAAAAAAAAAATGATTCATCAGCAAGTGATTACTTTTTTCAGGTAGCCTTATTAGTGGTGCTCGCTACATGTGTTATACCAACACGCGTAAAAATTTAATTTTGACAAAAGACACAGCAGTGATCTGCCAAGGATTTACAGGGAAACAGGCAACATTTCATTGTAAACAATCAATTGAATATGGAACAAAAATTGTAGGCGGTGTTCATCCTAAGAAAGGTGGTTCAAAACATTTAAATCTACCGGTTTTCAAATCTGTGAGTAAAAAAAAAAAAAAATTGTGGATACTACTTGGTGCCAAGCACAAATAAGTAATGTATCTATTCTTATTTATAATTAGGTGAGAGAGGCCAAGGAAAAAACAAATTGTCATGCATCTATTGTCTATGTTCCACCGCCTGGCGCGGCTGCTGCTGTTATTGAAGCTATTGAGGCTGAAATACCATTAGTTGTTTGTATTACCGAGGGTATTCCACAACATGATATGGTTAAAATAAACCATATCTTGAACACACAAGAAAAGACGCGATTAATTGGGCCAAATTGTCCAGGAATTATTGCACCAGAACAGGTAGGTTTATAAATTTGTTTGTCGTGAATCATTGCCACTGCATTTCATTGCTGTTATCAATCCACTTCAAATAAAATTGATTTAAACTTCAAAGTCCGATACGGTCAATAGTAAGTTTCAAATTGTTTACACATCTCGTGATAATAGAATAAAGTTTAATTGATAAAAGCTAGAATATTCAAATAAATGTACATTTACATTTTTGTTTATTTGTATCTATGTATTTATAAGCATTTCACATAAGTATGTAACGTCTCAATTGTTTATAACACCATAAGTCAGTACGTTAAATCGATTCCACTCGTGAGATACATTTGTTGGTAGTATAGATTTGTAAACAAATTGTTTTACACGAGGTTGTACGTAACCAGTTACGCTAATTAATTGCTCATCACTCACCTCAAATGATCGTTACCATCATTTTTGTGTTAGTCACATTTCTATAGGTCAAAAGTATTGATATTCTAGTCTACAATTCTACATACGAGTTTGAAATAACTTAAGTGTTTGAAATTTTGTAATCTTATTATGTTCCATCAAGACCAATGCTCTTTATCTTTAAATATTTAACTCATTTTAAAAGGCGAACATCAAAAAATTTACATTAGATCATTTCCTTCGAATCTCCAAATAAAATAAAATTAATTAACGCATATACAAATTAACAAGTCATATTTTATTTAGTAAGATTACGTGTTAAACAACCAATTACTTAATAAATCGCAAAATGATTTTAAATTCGTGTTAAACGTTTTATAGAAGTATTTTAACGGCTAGTAAAAAGTGAACGATTTGTAATTTGGTATCGCAGAACAGTGCACTTTTTGTATAGTAACCAAAGGATTATTGCCTGTACAAACGCCAGATTTGCTAAAAAAAAAATTGCATCTGCAATCGGAATTACCTCTCAAATTATCTCGTTAATTGGGACTTATTTAGTCTCCAAAATCTCATAAATTTAATCGAAAAATTCCTATAAAATTATGGAAAAAATAATTAGACAATATTCCATTTCCTAGGTAGGCCTGTACAAGTAATTAGAATTACAGTTCCATTATCATTTTACTTTTCAGCAGAAGCTATTTTTGAAATCGGTGGAAATTTCCCACCAAGGAATATTTAGGTTTTTTCGATATTCATAATTCTAAAATTATTGCTTTACTTTCGCTAATATCTTCCGAAAGTTGCTTGAATCATACCATTCCATACTATTTTGCATTTTCAATTAAAAAAAAAATCGCAAAAAATAAATAAAACTGCAAAAAAAAAAAAATTAATTCGCCGGCTAAAGTTTTAACTTTCCCAAAGCTTCATGAGGATTATCAATCAATTTCCAAATTGTATACTGAGTTCATCTAAATTCTTCTACCAAAATCAGCGTTTATAATTGAGTTCGTTTACCGTTACACGATAATAGCACGATAATCAATTAACGGGATATCCTTGTACATAAGTTCTTAGTCATTCTGGCGGCACATCTTATTGAAATTCTAGCTCAGTTTACTGAGGAGACTAACTACTTATTACAGCAATGTCAATACAACCAATGAATTGCGAGAAATTTATTTCCCAGCTCTTAACCTATCAAATCACATTTTTTTTTGGTTATTTTAGTGATTGATTAATTAAGGAGCAGTCTGGAAATAAATATCTAGGGTAAAAAACCGACCGCATGAATCACTCATGGGAGCTTTGATTGGTTAATGAGCTCGGAAAGAAATACTTTGGGGTAAAAAATAGTCCTCGTGAATCCATTATCAGCATTTCGAGAGGTTTTTCCTTTTGCCGATAATACTTAAAGCTAAACATGTTGGTTTGGATTTCAGATTAATCTAATCTACCAGCTCCGTAATCTTCCAGTAGGGTGCGCATCACTTGAGTTGTTCTGGTCATGTTATCATGTATTCTTCTGAAGCGTGATGGGAACAATTCTGTAAGGGGTAACCTGGTCACAATTCGTAAGTGTACGTGCTGCCTCCTTGTGGCAACTACTGGTAACTGAGCCATTTGGCATAGGCTAAAGTACGGCGCTAAAGGAGAAATCGTTTGACAAAAAACCCTAATCTAAGGTGGAACAGCATATGCCGATGGATGAATGGCTGATAGATTAATCAGTCCAAAGTATGCGGACTCTGAATACCAGGCACCCTCCAATTTTATTTAGCCTTAATCTATTAAAGCTGGGTGACCTACAGGCGATTTTCCATTCCCAGGAATTCCCCAGCAAGACGGGGCAGGAGTAGGAACATACGGGAGTGGGAGAGCCCTCTCAAAGTCCTTGGGTACCAATGCTACCATCTTTCTAGCAGAACAGATCCAGATAGTATGTATCACGTACTGGTCGGCAGTATTAACACAAATCAGGTTCAATAAGAGCATGAATATTGACGACGGATAATTAAGCAGGGTCCAAGCACAAAATATCTTTTAGGTCGCAGTGCGAGGTGGCTGAACGCCTACATGTTAATCTCAGGAAGAACTGAAAATTGCATTTAAAAATGTTAAGTATTTTTGCCTTTTTTAAAATAGACAGATGACAATTGAACGCTGATTTTGATAGACGAACTACTCAGTATAAATTTTTGATATTAGTTGATAATCATGATTATGTATTTTAAAACTTTTATTTTATGATAGATAATTGTTTTTGTAAAAATGTTAAATTTAATATACATATAAATTAACTCGGTTTATTTTTAGACGTAATAAAACAAATACATACATACTAAAACTAATAGACGAACTTTGCTTAGAAAATTGTATTTTAATTTATTTCGTTCAAAAAAATTAAATTTCCATTTTCTCAGCCATTTAAATATAATTTTTTTGAAATTGAAAATAGTATTTTAGGGTACATTCGGTTTAGGTAAATTGAAGCAAAATAATTTTGGAATTTTAGTGAAACAACTAAATGAAGTGTTTCTTTTCCTTTTCCTATCGGGTTATCGCTTTACTACGCGAAATTTCCGATTGAGTAAATTAATTATTACTAATTGCCAGCCACTTCTCATTATTGACTCTTGATTAGTTATCCAGAAAGGGCTTAAATCGTGAATCAACAAAACATAAGATTGCGACATGCGCATTTACCATTATACAATTTTTGTAAATACATAAATCAAATAAAAATCTACTAGAAAAAAGTGGTGAAAAAATTATGACATTATGCGAAAAGAAAATCACAATTAAGCAACTGGAACGTAGCCAAAATAATTACTTTTGCTAAAAAGCATTTTGCAAAACCTAAGGTATTGTGTAATTTAATAATTTGGTTGCATGTGATGGGAAATGATACGTACGATGACCCCCATACCGAAGAATAAGTTCTGGCGGGCTATTTGTGAATTCAATTCGAACGTATTCGACTCTTCGAAGTATAAGATGCGTATTTGATTTAAATAAGAAACGAACGAATCTGATTCAATTCAAATAGGAATCCAATACTTCAAAGACTCGAATATATTCGAATCGAATTCACAAATAGCCCGCTAGGAACTTATTCCTCGGTATGCCAAAAAAAAAAAAAAAATTGAATCATAGCAGTGCATCAGTAATGGTTTAGAGATGCTTCACTTCTCGCGGAGCTGGCCTATCGTCAAATTCGATGCCATTATAGATGTCCTTAAATATATCGAAATACTCGATGAACACTTAAATGAGTATACGGTCTTCCGCTACGGTGGCGTTATCAGCATTCCAAATATAATCTAAAAGTATGAGCGGCGTATTTAGATCGGCAAAAAGAGCCGAGAATCTATGGGGAAAATGTTAAATGAGAAGTCTGACTAAGGACGACAAACAGATTTTTTATGGGCCCAAATTGAAGAGGTTTGGAAGAATACAACGCTAGCCCAAAATGCGTCTCTACGAATGTACAGGCAGGAGATGAATAGTGTAGTCTTGAAGCAAAAGGTTTTCCCAACCAAATATTGAATTTTTTCTAAAATATTTATTTTTATAGGTGGCTTAATTAAAATGCCAGTCAAAACCACTACCACTATTTTTTATAACTTCTATGAATTATAACTTCATTTATTTATATACCTATGAATTATTTAAAATAAACAAAAAAAACTGAAATAAAAACCTTATCAGGTCAGGTGTTTGCATAAGTTTTCTCAGTTTTTTTGGTAAAAAAAAAACACATAATTTTCAAGGGAAATTAATTTTTTTCAGGAAATTAATTTTTTTCAGGAAATGTATGAATACCTTACCACAAAAACAGCTTGTCTTTTGCGGCAAACCATTCGTCTATGTAGCCATTTTTCAACATCCTCGAAATTGCTGAAGTGCTGCTCTGCAAGCGCGCGCCTCATTGATGCGAAGAGGTGATAGCCAGATGGCGCCAGGTCTGGGAGTAGGGCGGGTGTGGTAGGATGTCCCATCCAAGCGATTTGAAGGTGTCTTTAACTGGTTTTGCTGTATGAGACGGCGCATTGTCGTGTAACAAAATCACTTTGCCATGTCTTCTGGTCCATTCTGGTCGTCTTTTGATTAATGCGTGGTTTAAATTAATCATTTGTTAGCGATAGCGTTGTGTATTAACGGTTTCGCCGGGCTTCAAGAGTTCATAATACACAATACCGCTCTGGTCCCACCAGACACAGAGCATGGTCTTGTTGCCGAAGCGATTTGGCCTAGGTGTCGGGTTTTCAAAATAAATTCATTTTTCGTCACCCGTCACAATTCGATACAAAAATGATTTTCTTTCGTGGCATTGAAGCAGCATTTCACAAGTGACTGCGATTTACTGTTTGACGTTCATTCAAATCGTGTGAGACCCATTTACCGAGTTTTTTGATCTTCCCCATTACTCGTAAACGTCTGCTGATTGTTTCTTGTGACACATGTAATGCTTCTGCTAATTACCGATGAGTTTGAGTTGGGTCATCATCTAATAACTCCTTCAATTGTTCGTCTTCGCATTTTTTGGTCTACCAGAGCACTCACTGTCTTTCACATTGAAATCATCATTTTTAAATTGTCGAAACCATGTCTCACATGTTCTAATCGATGGAGCGTGTTCACCATATGTTTCTACCAGGAAGCGATGTTTTTCAACAGCCTTTTTCTTTTGATTAAGAAAGAAAAGCAATGCGTGTCGCAATTGTTCTTTTTCAAGCATAAAACTCGGCATGATCACTGAACGATAAAACAAAGATGCTAATTTTTGGCGGATCCAACTTATGTGTGTTTGTAGTTTAATTGTCAGCCGAACAACTCTACTAGTTATGGCTTAATTATAATGGCTGAGTTAAACTCGACGCGAACGATGTGACTAACTAAACAAAAAACTTTGAAATTTTGTAACTAAACAACAACCAAAAGTTAAAATTCAAACATAATTTTGTTAATCCGTCTGAGTCGCGCTAAGAATGATTGCTTTAGTATACATTTTCATGGTTTAACATTTTTTTTTTTACTTAGTCACGTCGGTCGCGTCGAGTTTATCTCAGCCATAATGCTCCACTATAAAGATAGTTGGAATCTGGCAAAGCTATATCTGGAATATTTAGCGACATTCCAATTCGTTTTTATTTGTATTCATTTTCTAGTAAGACTCTAGATTAGCTCTACCACACAAAATTAAATTACATTTTTTTCTCTATCGAAATTTTATTTATTTACGGTGATGTGGACCTGGTAAGTTAAAACATTGGGCGCTTTCGGGTCTCGCAACATGTTAGCCTTGAAAATTTACTGATGGAAAAAGACCATGGCCATGACATTGTCGATAAATCGGTTGAATTCAGGAAACAGTATGTTTATTTTACCCAACATGTTGCCAACAGTTGACGGAACCGAAAGCATCCTATTATTCAAATAAGGCGGAGAAAACACATCTATAAAATATGAAAGTCAATGACAAAACTAAAGGCCCAGTTACAATGCATCCATTCCGTTTCGCTCTTCCGTCAAAATCAAATTCGGGCATTTTCTATAAAATTTGTGTAACAGAAAGGTTAGTTACAATGGGCGGAATTAGACGGAAGGAGGCGGAAGTATTTTTTATTAAAAATTTACGAAAAGCATCATCATTTTTCACAATAACTTACGGGTCAGTGTTTGTTTATTTAGTGCCTTATGTCGTTTGCGATTGGTTTTTTCCCCCTCTTTGAAAATCAATCTCAATTTCAACGTCAATCGAACAAGATCATCTCATTGCTCTTTTATGTTTGTGGGTTATCTGTCAAAATATAAAAAATTAGAAAATTACAAATATAAAATCTAAATAATTCGTTTTCTATGCAGTATGGGTTAAGCCCAGCATCCGTAAAAACTTTTTTATTTTTATTTTAACAATTATTTTAGTTCATACATATATAATTTTGCCCGCGTTCATTTTTTATTATAATTTATTTTTTCAAATTTTATTATTTCATTTTATATTTTTTGTTGGGTCGGTTTTTCAACATTTTTGCGCACAAAAATGATAAATGAATAATAATAAAAGAAAATCTCCGAAACATGTCTCTTCGGACCGTGGGGCGAAGCATAATCCTCGTAAAGACACAATTAATAGCCTTAACATCCATTATACCAATGTCAGAGGTCTCGTGACTAACAAAAATTACTCACATCAACATCCCGAATCACGTAAACCCGGCATATTAGTTCTAACGGAAACAAAAGTAGCATCTACGAAAACGAATTCTACTTCAAGCGCTACCAGTTCGAACAAGCTTTCGAGTTGCAACGTGGAGTGTGCATCTTCGTTAAAAATCACATACCGTACTCAAGACACAATAAGTATGAAATATTTACAAAAACCGCTCAAACTATTGTGCTTAAAATTTCCCTTCCTATTAGACTCCTTTTTTTAATTAGTTTGTACAGATCTCCTGCATGACGTCACATTTCACGTCATTTCGCATGACGTCACACAGATTGTTAGTAAGTCCACATTTGAATGTCAAAATTTAGAGGAGTTCATATTCTGGATCTCTGTCTGACATCAATCCCTCATTCCATGGAGGCCCATGTCGAAACTGAAATCGGAAATTTTAACCATAACTTAATAACCACAAAAATATCTGTCGTAACACCACTAGAATCTAGGTAGCAGCCAAGGCGTCTTTGGCATTTTAACAAAGCTGATTTTGATGGTTTACGGTCATTTTTTCAACACTTCCCTTGGGAACGCCATTGCCTACATAACAACAGTATAAACGACGCCGTTTTCAGTTTTACCGTCTTACATGGAATGAATAAATATATCCCCTCATCAGTTTCCAATCCTAATCAAAATTTTAAAATATTTTCAAAAGAAGCTGCCAAACAAAATAAAGCGACACACAAAAAATATAAACGCAACGAAATTTCTTATGAGGAATACAAAACGATACGGAATACCTGCAAACAAACCTGTGATAGAGAAGCAAAGAGCCGACAGCAAGAAAGCCAATGTGGCTTCCGAATTGAAAATCTCCGATCGCAACTTTTACCACATGGTCGCATCGGTTGCAAATATTTCGAAAACATCTGCTTCAGCATTGAAACGTGCTGACGGAGCCTTAGTACAATTTAGCGAAAAAAAGACACAAATATGCACATTCTCACGTAAAAACGTCGCAACGATTACCCATTTATGGCCAAAAACTTTATCCTTGTGGGTTGCGACTCAATTCGACTGCTTGGTGTTCAAATAAGTAACAAACTCAAATGGAATGAAGACATTGTTGCATTGGCTAAATCAGCTTCAAAAAAACTCGGGTTCCTGAATCAATGCAGAAGGTTTTTTAAATCGCATCAAGTTCTCCAAATATATAAAACCTTCATCCGACCATGTATAGAGTATTGCTGTCAAGTTTGGGGAGGTGCGTCTGGTACCACCCTCCACTTAAACGGACAGGGTTCACCGCCGCGCTATCAGAATAATACGGAATCCCAGACTTATTCAAGAACTAGACAGCTACAGCATCGCAGAGATATTGCAGAACTCTGCGTCTTCTACAGATGCTTGCATGGTAAATGTTCTGCAGAACTATCGGAGAAAATACCACCATTCGTTACAATAACAAGAGGAACAACCAATGCACATATGTTTACGGTGATGCTCTTGAAACCTCGAACTGAAGAAGTCAAGCGCGAATTTGTATATCGAACATCAAAAAAGTGAAATTCGCTAATACACTTCAAATTTCCGAAAGAATACAAAATGAAAAAATTTAAGGTTGCTATTAATCTTTACTTGCAGGACCGCGCATTGGGTGCAGAAGCTCTGACAGTCACAAGGAGCTAGGACCGTTAATAAGTCCGCTTTACACCCAATTAAAAAATGTAAAAAAAAGCAGTTGGCGGAATTGAAAGCGCCCTATTATAAGGGGAGAATATAAAACATGAAAGTCAACGACAAAACTAAAGGCCCAGTTATAATGCATCCATTGTGGTTCCGCTCTTCCGTCAAAATCAAATTTGGATATTTTCTATAAAATTTGTGTAACAGAAAGGTTAGTTACAATAGCCGGAAGGAGGCGGAAGTATTTTTTATTAAAAATTTACGAAAAGCATAACCATTTTTCACAATATAAAGAAGAAACTTACGGGTCAGTGTTTGTTTATTTAGTGCATTAGTTTTATTTGTTTTTTATATTGCTTAAGGCATTGCCCCATGCACAAACGGTAAACCGGTATTTCAAACCGTCAAATCCAATTAATGACAAAATTGTTTGTTTTTCAATATGAAAATTATTAAAAAATAGTTCGAATCTATATGTTCTACCTTGTTCGTAAAAATTTGTATTAAAATTGGTTTATTTTCATTCAAAAACTCCAATTTTATATTTTGACGGACGGATTTTTGCTTGACGGCCGGTAAAACATTATTATTATTACTTGAGGGCCATGTGGGCGTTAAACCACCTCGCACTGCGACCTAAAAGATCTTTTGTGCATCAAGCCCTACTTAATTATCCGTTCAGCCAATATTCAGGCTCTTAATGAACCTGATAATACTGCCGACCGGTACGTGATACATTGCTCGCCCTCCTAGATGTAATAACATTTACTACTGCTAGAAAAGCGGTAGCATTGGGACTCAAGGACTTCGAGAGGGCAGACCCACTCCCGTGTATTCCTTCCCGTGCCTCGTCTACCGTTTTGATTTAACTTTTGCGAGTTGCTGGGAATAAAAAAGTCGCCTGTAGGTTACCCAGCTTTACTACAGGAAGGCTAAATAAAACTGGAGGGTGCTTGGTATCCAGAGTCCGCATATATAAACTGATTAACCTATCAGCCATTCATCCTTCGGTATATGCTGTTCCACCTTAGATTAGGGGTTTTTGTCAAGGTTTTCTCCTTTAGCGCAGTACTTTAGCCTGTTCCAAAAGGCCATATTCTGCCTAATGGTTTCAGTTACCAGTCGTGCCGCCAGGAGGCAGTACGTACACTTGCGCCTACTGGAAGGTTACGGAGCCCCTTCCAATAGACGCCAAACCACCGCCGGCAAAACATAAAATTGGGGCTTTTTGAATGAAATTAATAAATCAATTTTAAGAAAATTTTCTTAGAATAAGGTGGAACTTATAGATTACAACTATTTGTTAATAGTTTTCATATGCAAAGTAAAGCAACTTAGTCAAAAATTGGGTTTAACGGTTTTAAATACCGGTTTTCCGTTTTGCATGGGCAATGCCTTTACAGTTACAATATTTTTTATATAAAACTTTAAATCGAGCAACAATTTCTAAAATTTCGCAGTGATCCATTTTATTTTCTGTTTGAAGCTAAGAGGTAATTTAACAAAAAGGGGACAGATGCATTTTAGCTTTAGCTAGTGTACGGAAAATATTTTCTCAAAACGGAATGAAATGGAACAGCTGAATTTAAACTAAGTAGGCATTGAGACTTAAGACATAGTTTTTTTTAGTTCAATAGGATTTATTGGTTTTTCCTGTAGGAATTTAACGTCACCAAGAGCGGCCGGCACACAAAAGTTCAAAATTCGTCTGTCGATTGTCGCAATCTTTTTATTCATTCATGCTTATTGTTTTAACCAAGGTACTAGGTTGCAGTTGTTATTGAGATAAAATAATCCAAATGGCCTTACATAAAACAATTTTATTATTACGTTATGGCTATTAAATTGTACTAAAAATAGCTTTATGCAACCAGTTAGAATGGGTTACACAAAATTGCATTTCGTAACATGTTTCATACTTGATTTTTTTCTAATTTTGATTTAAATTTTTTTTTTTAATTGATGAAATTACAAATTAATTTCAGTTGTGAGGTGTAGCTATTTCATTTCGTAACTGGTTTTCTAACAAAATTAGAAAAAAATAATCTTTCATAGCCTGGGAACCATAGTACAAATTTTCAATCTCAATTTATACAATCTCAGAGTTATATTCAGTGATAGTTTTCTTCTTTTTCTTACATCTTACAGGGTGATATTGGTTTTTGGTACTTGTCCGAGTCGTTCGGGGAGAAGGGTGACTGGTAAATTGAGATATGATGTAATAAGATATAGATCTACAGGCCAACCATAATGGCGATCCTAGGTATGCATAGCACACTCCTGGAGTATGCCCAATCCATTATTTAAAAAGAGATATTTGGGAGCACCATATTCCATAATTATACGGGCCCAGGCCCTGCCTGCGTCCTCGACAAAAAAAGGTTTGTAAGGTTTTATAATGTTAGTCACAGAAATAACTAGGGCAATAATAGCAGCAGAGTTATTTTCTAACTACATAATTAATTTATTAAAAATTAGTTAAATAAAACCATTCTGACACTAGTTGTTAGTGTATGTTAGTAGTGAATACGTATAGGTATTGCTAGGTTTCATCATACATAATACTTACTTAATATAAAAAGAAATGATTTTAGACAGCAGAAATAAATGGCCCAACAAAACAAACATCAGCAAGCAATAGCATTAGATCAGAATGAATCTTCAGCAATATCTAAAATAAGAATGACAGTTTGATGAAAGGGACCTCCAAAAATTCAAGAATGGCTAATTTATGCTCCCATTGCTCTGGTAAATTTACAAAAATCTACAAAAACAATTTTACTGAATAAATGGGAAGATTTAGTTAAATCCATGTATTCGATATGACTGATCAGTTCAACATCCATATTATATGGGTGCCAGGGCATTTCAATAGTACAGGAAATATAAAAGCCTATGAGCTGGATCGACGTGGCACAATGGACCACATTTCAGAAATCAGAATGAATATTGAAATGTCTCTTGCGTTATGCAAACTACTGCTTCAGAAAGGAGCTTGTAAGTTGACGAACAGCAGATGGTCAAATAGCACCTCATGTGTAATAACTCAGCAAGTCTGGCCAAAGTTGTCTCACCAGATCTCGCCTCAAAATTAGATAACACAAACATAGATAACAGTGTGTTAAAAATTAGTGGTTTTGATTACAACAAACTTATTTACATTATCAGTTCATGTTTGCTTGTAGCATTTAAATTTATCAATATTATATTATTGACCAACTCATGAACTTTAATAAACTTTATTTATTCCAGTGCAAAATTGGTATTATGCCAGCCAACGTTCATAAGAGAGGAGTTGTTGGTGTTGTTTCGCGTTCGGGTACTTTAACTTATGAAGCTGTTAATCAAACTACCGTCGAGGGATTAGGACAAACGCTATGCGTTGGAATTGGTGGTGATCCATTCAATGGTACAAACTTTGTTGATTGCTTGGATATTTTCTTAAAAGATCCAAACTGTAAAGGTATTGTTTTAATTGGTGAAATTGGTGGTAATGCAGAAGAAGTGGCTGCAGATTTCTTATGTCAATATAATAGTGTAAGTACTTTAAATAAATTAATACTATATATTTTAGAGGTTTAATAATGCATTGCTCAAATTTTAGGGTGTGAAAGCCAAACCTGTAGTAGCATTTATTGCTGGTTTATCTGCGCCACCCGGTCGTCGAATGGGACATGCCGGAGCTATTATTTCCGGTGGAAAAGGTAAAGCCCAAGATAAAATTGATGCATTAGAGAAGGCTGGAGTTATTGTTACCAGAAGCCCAGCGCTGATGGGCAAAGAATTACACAAAGAAATGAAACGCCTCGAGCTCATCTAATTTGTAGCTTTCATTGAATTAAAAAAGTAAATAAAGAAATCCAAACATGATTCAAAATTGTTGTCGTAAATCAATTTTATTTATTATAGTTTCATCTGCATATATTTTTTATTTTATTTTATTTTTTTCTTATACATAAAAGTAAAACTACAAATTAGAATATTCTAATTTACTTACAGAAATCACGATTCTCTATTTGTATTACTTCGACTTTACAAACAAAATCGAATTAAAATCAAACCATTTATTGTAAAAGAAAAAAGTTAATTTGCAATAAATTTTTAATTGTTAAAATATTATTGTTTTTCATTTTTTTTAAATTAAAAAAGATGTATGTTTGTAATTACAGTTCCCGGAAATTGATACTCGTACATACTTTCTTGAAATCTTTATGTTTATAAATAGGTAAGTTAGCTTAAAATATTTCTAAAGTTTAAATACAGCAAAACCTCCAACTTTGGACACCTCTTTATTTTGGACACTTTCACTCAGTCCCTTAAAATTATCCTTTTCCTCTATATATGGCGCAACTTTATATATTAGAAATTGAACAACAAAAGTAGTCAGAGAGCAAAAATGTTGAATTAACTGTGGTGATTACCACCTAACAAATGACACTACACAAACAAATAATTAATTTCATTGGTCAAACACGATTTCACCTTTCCTTATGCCGAGTGACCTCTACGTTCGATTCTCTAAAACATTTAAATACACTCGTTCACGCGGTGTGGTGAATTTGGGATAACGAATATGTAGGTCAAGCCAGGCGACGCAAAACAATGCGTTTTGAAAAAGCAAAAATACGGAAAACATAAAAATTAGTTAATTCGTAACCAGTGAATGAGTAACGACTTACTGCTCAGTCCAGCGAACCCCATTATAAGTTTATATAACGTGCAGACATCTCCAGCGCGCTTAGCATTCGCCGCCCGGCACGTCGAATATATAAGTGTACAAATAATTGTAGAATACAAATAAAGATCGTAAACTAAGTGGCGTGTTTTAATACGAGTGGGGAATAAGTCGGTCGGTCCGGAGGAGCTAGCCTCGCAGGACGTTTTGTTCGCCGCACAGCCGTAACCGGGTGGATCTGTGGATTAGCCCCCATCGTTGAGCGACGTACTACCGGGCCTGGCGGATCGTTGGATTAGCCATTGCCCCACGCCATATAGATCCGGGGCATACCGCATCACCCGAATCTATCGCCGTTAGCCGTCGTAGCACATAGACGCATTACCACCACGGAACTCGGACGATCAGAGGATTAGCCGAGTGGCCGTGACCCTTTAGAGGCTCGCTGACCAACACCGATCACCACCACGAGCCCATAGGGTTACGGTTGGTTCAGAGCGCGGCGCACAATTCACTTTTCACAATTTACGTCACATCACATAATTAACGGTAAACACAATTCACAGCATGTACAATTAATAATTCACAGTATATCATTTCTAAATTGGCTTAGATGATAGTGGAAAAAAATCGCGTTTTTCTTTCCACCAGCGTCTAAGACAATTCAGAAATGATATACATAATTAGCGTATTTTGTTGACCAAAATTGAATCCAAACTATTTTGGGTTTATTTGTTTCCCAAGAAAATAGCCAATTTAATTTAATTGGCAAAAGCCAACTTTTCGAAATAAAATATAAATTTAATATGTAATATGACCTGGTGGCAGGTATCATAACCAAAAATTAGAATTGGGTTTAATTTAACCCAATATTTTTTTTGGGTTAATGTTATTCTTGCGAGGGTTTATCCTATGCAATTGTTGTTGTAAATTTTTCAAGGAAATACGCTTACTGTGAATAAACAAGTATCCGTTATCTTAATTGGAAAAATAAAATTAAAACTAAGCATACATTAATAGTTGCCTTTGAATCAGTTGTTTTCGAATAAATGCATTTTTTCCAAATATGTAATACCTTATTAGTTTTTCTCATAAATCAATAGTGTAAATTAGAAAAGTGAATTGTGCACCGTGAATTAATATTTAAACGTTTCGAAGTTTCAAGATACTTGACCGATATAAGTTTTTAGCAGATGGAACAATATTTTTGTTATTTGACAGTGGATCAAATGATGAACAACGATTGTTAATTTTTGGAAAATCTAACTATTTGCAGATTCTTTCTAATTCAACCACATGGTTTTGCGATGGTACCTTCAGTGCTTGCCCTGCTTATTTTGCACAACTCTATGTCATTCACGCACGACATTTACGAAAATAAGAGCACTCCTTGTATATATGCTTTGCTACCGCGAAAATCGAAAAAACCCCATTTGAAAATATTGAAGTTTTCATTAATGCCAAAAATTATACTAATGGATTTTGAAATGGTAGCTATCAATGCATTTGAAAAATAAATCGCAAATACTTATGTAAAGCTGTGTTATTTCCATTTTCGCCAGGTATTTTATAGAAATATATGTTCTGTTCTCATGGATTCAAGCCTATTCGCGTACGTGCGTCCGTCTTTAAACCAGTACGATTACGAACGTAAGACGGTTGATTCACGGCTCACCGTGAATTTTTTATAAAAAAATTAAAAGTGAAATGTGAAATTTTAATATTATGCATGCTGTGAATTGTGAATTTTGTGCAGGCTGTGAATTCTGCATCGTTATTTAATTGTGTAGACAGCGTGAATTGTTCGACGTAAATTGTGAAAAGTGAATTGTGCGCCGTGAATCAACACGTCTTCCATCCTATAATATACTCATAAGTTTGCTTCATCAATTATAATGATATCCATTATTCACTGCTAGTTTATCTAAGTAGTAGTCCCTTCTTTCATTCTTCACTACTACCAAGTAAATTATTCATTTAAATTTCATTATTGAAATTTTATCTAGTAATCTCTTGCCATTTTCATTATAATTAAATTGTGATGTTAAAATGTCGGCGTCGACTATTTTAGGATTATTTAAAGGATTTAATTATAAAATACAATGTTATTTGTCAGTCATGGACAAAGTATCGCATTCTACTCGCATATAATGGCTGTTATTCGCTCAGATGGTTTACAACACTCGCCTATCAGCTCGTGTCGGTAACCTTCATCTTCATGAATAACAGCTAGCATTATATGCTCGTTGAATAAGCTAAGATACATTTTAGCGCGGTCTCCACAAGTCTACATTTAATTACAGATAAATCGTCAAGCCAAAAATTTGTGTAGAGATAAATTTTGTTGATTTTGTTTGACTTTTATTCGTTTGTTTTTGAATGAAGTTTCTGTCCAAATAATCCTTTAAATACTCGACTTCGTAATCTTGGTCGGCCATTTTGACTTTTGTCTTCTTTATATAAAAATAAATTAATTTTACTTCGTGGCTACTTCGATTATAAAATGAATCAAAATTCAAAGCCGTCAAAATTTATCTTCAAATTATATTATTGTCCTTGTGAGATAAATTGCAGCTAAACTGTTTGGAGAATTTATAGTGGTGCAATCTAGATTTGAATGAAACAACTGATATTTTTCAAATTTTTCGCAAACCCTACTATGCACCTTTGCGAGAAAAATTTGAAAAAATATCAGTTGTTTCATTCAAATCTAGATTGCGCCACTATAAATTCTCCAAATATTTTAGCCGCAATTTATCTCACAAGGACAATAATTTGAAGATACATTTTGACGGTTTTGAATTGTGATTTATTTTATAATCGTAACGAAGTAAAATTAATTTATTTTTATATAAAGAAGATAGAAGTCAAAATGGCCGACCAACATTACGAAGTCGAGTAGTATTTAAATAATTTTTGGACGACGATGATGCTGTGGATAGCATCAAATGCATTACTAATAAAAGTTATATCCTCTTCGTCACTGGAATCCATCATTTTGTATATACTACTTTTTACAAACTGTTCAACAATTTTGAACAATTCTGTAGAAGTATCAGAAAGTAATAAACTAAAAGAAACTTAATCAAAAACCAACGAATAAAAGTCAAACAAAATCAACAAAATTTCTCTACACAAATTTTTAGCTTGACGATTTATCTGTAATTAAATGGAGACTTGTGGAAACCGTGCTAAAATTTATCTTAGCTCGAGCTGCATACTGAGCTTTACCCCGAATTGCTATTCATTTCAATAGTTGATTATTATTTACCCACCCACGACTTCTTTTTAGGTGATTTTTTAATAAACTTATAATAGAAGAACAATTAAGAATAACAATTCTAAAATCAGAAGCCGAGGAAATATTTGACAACTCCACATCATTAACTGTATGGCACTATAAACATTTATTTCGAAATTCACAATATTTTATTAATCGCTATTGGCACAGAAACATTCAATAAAATCATTTTGTGATCTGAATACCAGAGATGGAAACCAAAGAATATTTGAAACAGGGTCGGTTTAGGTTCAAATTTAAATTATATTTTTGGTTCTGGTTTTGGTTTTGGTTTACAAAATTTTCAAGTTGTGGTTTTGGTTCAAAGCAAACTGGTTTTGGTTTGAGGAAAAAAACCGTATAAATTAAATTCAATATCTTTTATGAAATATTGAAATTAGTTTAAAATGACAAATTTATGTCGAATCTACTGATTCTATAAATTTTGTCGGCTGCTACGCGTAGAGAACGGTTTGGCATGTTCTGGTTGCTTAACACCATTCGGAGAGTTGGGGCCCGATTGAGATCATGAGAATTCAGTGTCACGAAACCATTAAATAATGATGTGGAACACAAATCTGTGGTTGAAGAACCGGTAAAGTCTAAAAAGTCACCAACAATAAACATATTAGAATATTTGGAGAGGAAATCATTATACTGATGAACAAATTAATAATTTTTTTCTGTTTATATTTAATATACAATTAAAATGTATTTTATTAAGAAATATTCAATTTATTTTGTTAAAAATAATTTATAAATATTATAAAAATATTTTTATTTGCCAAATATTGCTTATAAGAAATGCGATATGCGATAATCGCTTTTCATAATACATACATGCGAAGCGAATCGCATCCGCAAAATCGCACAAAATGCGAAATGCGATCCATTTTTTCATAATAGGGCCAAACGGTAAAACACACATCGGTACTATATAAGTTTTGTTTCTTGAGCCATTCCCTACTTACTGTCCAAATTTCATGTGATTAAAAAATACTGCTGTACATTATTCTTACAGCCGAGGACACAAGTTACAATTTTATGAAGAAAGGCGGGAAACAGTAGATAGCGAGTCCAAACAAACTTTGACAAAAAACCCCAAAAAGTAATAATTAATTGCAGCGATAACACGTTTGGAAATTAACGTACACAAATGTGTACACGGTGATTCAAAGGGTTTAATTTTAACATAATTAAGATAGAAGATAAGTAAATATTGCACGTACAAATATGGTATGTGAAAATTATTCGTATTTTGCTGCCTATTTGGATTAATAATAAACATAAGAGCAAGTGTGTGTATGATAATATATTGCGTAACTATTACATGGATAGAAATAGAGATCTAAAGAATAATAATTTCCACTTGTTCTTTGATGTATTCTAAATTTAAAGGAAAATTAACATTTTAAGCCGCATAGCAGTACGCTGCTGAAGTGAAATGAAATTTCTCATATAGAAATAACACAAACAAAAATGAAAATTTCACCGTTGAATTTCACTTTGTAGTACGCAGTTTATCAAGCGAAATGGGGGTTTTCTTATTAGAATACAGATGTCTGTATTTTATCTCTACACATTTTTCACTTCATTTTCATCTTCCTGTGGCACTATTCTGGTTTCCCGGGGAACTGAGTATGTTATGAGTATGTTTTAAAGGTGTTTTCATATGACAACTGCCTTGAGCCAGAATAATCAAGAACCGGAGGAAATTATTCCTTATCTATCTGGAAAATGATTGCCAGATCGTGCTGCGCCTTTTGAAGCTTTTTTATAGGTTTTTGCGGATTTTGGGGCGTACTAAGTTTACAGTGAGTTTTACTGTTAAGTTATTGTTGCAATGACGAAGATAGAGCAATAGTGTCAATATTATCAGGTATTTTCGTCCTTTGCAGAGATTTATTCAAGTCAACGGCAAGTTAAGTGGAGGAAGGTTTTTCCATGCACAACGAATTAATAAAAATGTTTTCATCAGCAGGTATTAGATTAAGAAAGTAGTACACTAGTAGGTACTCAAATTCGAAGGAATTATTAAACATTATTTCATTGAAGAATCGACGAGATCCCAATGAATTGGATGTTAACAAAACGTTTAAAACCTTGTGTTTATGTTGGTCACCCTTATTTGACGTATTTAGATTTTTAGTTCAGCCATTAGATGACAGTAATAGAATTACAAAGATTGGAATATTGACATACCTGGAAACTTAAGAGTAAATTGGATTGATTTCAGAAGCAGTTTAGAAGTTTTAAATGATTTCAGATTAAAAAGATGTGTCATTCCAGGAAACGTTAGTGATACAGAAATACACTGTTTTCGTGATCCGTCGGAGAAAGCATATGGCGCATGTATATAAGTTAGATAACAACAAAAACATAGCTAACAGTGTGGTAAAAATTAGTGGTTTTGATTGTACATTATCAGTTTATATTTGCTTGATGCATTTAAATTGTATCGATATTAGTGCAAGTCATGAACTTTATTTGCTGATATGATGATGACCTCTATTTGTATTACTTCGACTTTACACACAAAAATCGAATTAAAATCAAACCATTCATTGTAAACGAAAAAGTTTAAATTGCAATAAATTTTTATTTTTTATTTTAAATTTTTTCGTTTTATTATTAAAGTTACAATTGAAATTAAAAAAGATGTAGGTACCTATCCCGGCAACTGATTTGTACATATTTTCTTGAAATCTTATTGTTTATATAAACCTGAAAATAATGCACCAGGTAAGTTAACTTAAAATATTTCTAAAGCTTAAATATTTATATTTCGTATTTTAATCGCACTTAACATAATTAAGATACATAGAAAGAAGATAAGTAAATATTGCACGTACAAATACGTGAAAATTATTCGTATTTTGCTTCCTATTTGGATTAATAATAAATGTACGAGCATTTGTGTATGCTTTATGTATATATTGCGTAACTATTACGAAATTTCAAAGAGAATCAATGTATATTGTATACCTAAATAGATTAATTGAATGAATGAACATGGATTTCCACTTGCTCTTTGTAGCATTCTAAATTTAAAGGGAAGGGCATTTGTTTTGCGCCGTTTTCGTGATAACAGCCAAAAATCAGCTCCAGTAAGTATTTTCGAATAAACTGCGACAAACGAAATAATTTGTCCAATATTACTTCTTCAAAAACTATTAGGTACATTTTTCTATAATACATATAAGAAAGGTTAACACGAAATGCTGATAAGTGAAAAACACTCTGAGCAGATTAAATAAAATAATTTTATGTAACAGATCAGGAACTTTTTTTTAAATATTATATATTTCGAGTTTATATTACGTTACAAAAATAGTAAGTCCATCAGCAGCCCTTTGAAGACGATGAATTTATTATTGTCTACATGGATGATAACTTAATGAGTGGATGTTAAGAAATGTTCGAATTTATTTGTCAGCAATCACTAAATCGGTATTATTATTCTTGGTAATAAGTTGCACAAGACTACCATTTTGTGGACGATCCTGTCCCTTAACCCATTTCGTGAACAAACTGAAAAACAATAAGATACAAATATTAGGTTGGTTTTGACAAATTAAATAAATTACGTACTCAGCAACAAATTGTAGTGGAGTCCAAGTTGAGTAATCTGCTGTGGGCATTGATTTACGATTAGCCTCTGTATCGAGTGTCACTGGTACAATAGTTAAAACCATCGAGGTTTCAGGTAGACCAGATTTTTCACCAGCTAACGATTTTGTTAAATGATGTACGGCTGCTTTAGCCATGCCATATCCAATCATGCCGGGTGTTCCATCAAAACCAGCTTGGGATCCAGTTAATGTTAGGAGGCCACCTTCTTTTAAATATTCGGCGCTAAGTGATGCTGCAATTATTGATGTCCAAACACTTTGTTTCCACATCAATTCGGATGATTTGACCAAATTTTTTGCAGCATTTCCACCAGCCCATCCGCCAGCCACACAGAACACCGCATCTAATTTTTCCCCATTCAAAACCGTTTGTAAATCATTCAATATTGATGCTTCCTGTGAGGACCAGTCGGCATCCCGTTCAAGAATAATACTGTGGTCAGCTGTTTCGTTGGTGATAAGATCAATGCTTCCAACCCACTAAAATAAAATGTAAATATTGTTATTAAAGAATTTGGTAAATTTATTTAACCGCTGACGTTACACGCTATAACAAAAATTGGATCAATATTTAGTTTGCTGCTTCAAAACCAGTTTAACTACTTTCTTAAATTATTAGGTAAATTGATTCTTGATTGTTATTTTCTGTAATGCTTTTAGGTACATACATTTTTTTCTTTAATTATTTCTTAATCATTCAATTGAAACCAAAAATTGTTCTCTGCGAGATTTTCAAGGACATGGGATTAACCAAAGCATTGACTAACAAGTGGTTTTCCCCTAGCTTTAATGACTAAAATGTTTCGATTCTACTTACATAGTTTAGCGACTTAAAATGTGATACAACGGTAGCTCCTAGAGCACCACGTCCACCATAAACTAGGACACGTCCAGCACTCATTTTATTTTCAAGAATTTTTATTGATTTTTCACGGTTGAACAAGTAAATAACAATTACAAACTAATGGACTGACTATCTATTACATACTACAGCTAAAATTGCTTGAGTATGATTCTTTTATATGACTTTCGAAAGAAACATTTCTTAAAATTTTGGGTATTAATCATTAATAGTACCGATATAAATACCTAATTGGAGAATTTTGGGAAAATCAATTTTATGAAGGATTTGTTTGTAGTAATTCAGAGATGGGTAAAACACTAAAAAATCTGACTTTTCGACAATTTTGCCAAAAATAGGTTGGCCCTTTCCGAAAGTTATACTTATTTATTTAGACATACTTATTTAAATAATTAAGTGCGAGGTAACTTAAAATAAGTATGTTCTCTTCAAATAAAATGTTTTTGTTTTCATTTTAGTTTTTTTTTGTAAGAAAGGAATTGAAATACATAATGTACTTATCCTCGCCAACATACTTATTTAAATAATATGTCTAAATAAATAAGTATAACTTTCGGAAAGGGCCAACCTTAAATTATGGTCAAAAACTGTCGAAAAGTGTTAAAAACTGTCAGAAAGTGTTTAAAGTGAGAGTGATATTGGGAAAAAGAAGAAACAAAATATTCCTATTTTTCGTGAGCAAGTTTTTGAAATATACTGGTAAATTTCGAAAAGTCCAAACTGTTGAAACAGTTCTGAACGTAAATGAAACTAAAATTGTACATTTTCCCATTTATTTCGCTGTCAGAAAGTCGTGTCAAAAAGTATCGAAAACAGTAACACAGGTTTTGATAAACTGTCATGATAAACTCTTGTCAAAAAGTGACGAAAACTGTGTCGTAAATACTAGTTTTTGACGCTACCCATCTCTCTTTTGTTACAGAGCATTCACAATGAAAAAACTTTTTACTTTTGACTTACGTTTGTATGAATTTCCAACATGACGAGCAGATATTTTTATTCGTTGTTGGAAATTCTTACAAACCTGTAAGTAGTTTTTTCGTTGTGGATGCTCTCGCTCTGTTACTATCGGTATCGCTCCCCACAATGTTTAAAGTGAACATATTTTTATAACGGGTTCCCTTTAAAATCAGTCCATCCGTCGAGATATCGCACCTTGGAAACAAAAGTGGCGTTATACAAAATTATGTATTTTCAGTATAATCGTTTAATGTTTTGACGCAACACTATGATCAATATCTAAACAAATAATTCTTTGACTATATAATTAAAATGGACCGCCTAAATTCATGCATGAATCCAACATCGGCAGCGCCTACGTATCTAACGTGTAAAATAAATGTACTAAAAGTTCGTTACATTTCCATAATTTGTTCATAAAAAACAGCATTTTGTCCAAAAAAAACCAAAATTTGTTTATTACCTTGTACAAAAAATACAAACCAAGATTTTTAAATTATAAAAATACTATAACTTAACACTATCCATTTTCAATTAAATTTTACGTAGAAAAAAGTAGTCATCCAAGTTACAAACCATGTATCGAAAATAAACTTTAATAGGTGACATCTACAGATAAAGTTGGAAAATAATAATAATTTACAGTTGAGTACCTGAATTTAAATAAATTTATATAGAGTTTTACTTATCGTGGTTGATAATAAAACTGTAAGCAATATGCTGCCATCTAACGAAAAGTTAAGTAGTAGTAAAAGTTGGCAGACTCTTTTATTTTAGCCAACCAAATACGTAGTCGCTGAAGGTGTTGGATACACTTTTATTTGAAAAACATATGTAACTGTTTATTATATAGTCAAAGAAATAACTAAAATGAACCTCCTGTAAAAAGTCTCCAAACTACTAAAATGCATGTCTTTGCATTAGAAGGGTTTTCTTCCAACTAATCTAAATGTCGTTATAACTCAAAATTGGCATTTTTGACATAGTGTCACTTTTGTTTTCAAGGTGCGATATGTTTAAGTAAGACAAGGCCCGACTATTTTATAATGAGCCAAATTTCACCCATTTTTTGAAGTTATCATCAGACTAGTCGACTACAACCGTAAATTATAATCCGTTCTCCTCTGATGGAATGTACGTTTTGCCTCACTTGTGCCAGCGCTTTTCAAATTCTTCGAAGAACTTCTGGAACGCAATTTTGTAAGGCGTTTAGCTACTTTAGCGGTTCAGTTTTATTTCCTCAATTGGCAAATCGTCGAAGTGGTTTCATTTTCGAGAATAGCAAGAAGTAACAAAACGCCATCTCCGGTTAAGTGTGAAAAGGTGGTGTATTAAGTACTTTCCATACAAGAACGTATTGGCTTGGCTTTACAGATTATGTACTTCATTGCAATATATTTTAATTTTTTTAAATTATCACTTACAAATAAATTATTTTTTAACAAATTGAATTTATTTCTATAAAATTAAACGTTATCAATCAAATGAATTTAATTTACATAATTCAAAAGTGAAATAAACAATTTTTATTTTGAAGCTCAAAGCCGAGGAGTCCTACTAAGCTTGTTGTGCGCCCAAATTAAATATACAAAATTACTCGACATCTTTATATGATTAGTGCCGGTTATACCCTTGACAGACTAGGGATTAGCTAAGCGCGATTAGTGATTTTTTCGAGATTAGCTGTAGTGTGTCAAGTTGAAGATTAGCTAATCTCGTTTTATTTGAGGATTAGTCACTAATCGAGATTAGTGCACTAATCCTTGAAAATTTTCGAGCTTATCTCGTTGTATTGGGTTTAGTGTTAGTACAAGTGGCACTACAATGTGAAATAATTATTTAAACATTGCTGAAAATGTATGTGGCGTGAATTTACGATAGAAGTTATAAAATCAATGACATCTTAAAAAATTTGTGCTGAATAAATTTCGAGGAAAAAGAAAAGAAAATCTAGTGTGTTTTAATATATAAATCTTACAAATATTGAATTAAAAAATGAGTCCAGCTGATTTACTCGCTATATTTCAGCGAATCACCATAATAATATTTTATTTCTCTACAAGAAACTAATCCCTAGTCTGTCAACGCATATGGATTTGTGGTGGATTAGTTAATCTCGTTTCACTAATCGCGCTTAGCTAATCCCTAGTCTGTCAGTGGTATTAGTCCTGGATTAAACACGATTTGGCTCGCAGCCGATAGTCATGAGTGTTTGGCACATGTCGCGTTGCTCTTCGAGTTTTACACTTAAGGATTTTTTGCAGCAGAAAATTTATAATAATAATAAATACAATTTATTATATGTACATGTAAATGCATATTTATTATTTATTAATTTTGAAAATGTACGTGAAAGAATCAAACCTTTTGAGCTGGTGTTATTGTAAGCTTAAACAGCATTATGATCTAAAATCCACTACAAAGATGTAGTTTACTTCAAATTACCAGACACTATGGAACGCCAATGGGAAGAAGCCATAGATTAATATAAGTTAGTAAATTAAGTCACAAACAAATTGCTCATTAGTCCAGGCGAGTAGATTGTAATTACATAAAATAAATAAATAAATTAATTTTAAAAAAAAATTGAAAACACCGCTGCGTCATTTCGCTGCAACCTTGAACAATGAAACTGATTCGTGTAAGGCCACCTCAATTCCAAAAATAATGTTTTAGGTTGCCTACCCCTACCATGTTTGTACTGTAGCAATTTGACAGTTAAGCAATGGACTCTTTTGCAAAAGTTACGTCAAAAATCTGATATTTTTTTAAGTGGAACTAGTTATTTGTTTAATAAATTTAATAAAATAAAGTATGATTATTTAATAATGCAGCACCAGAATAATTATTATTGTAGTAAAAAATCAAGATCAAAATCGGTATCGCCCAAAAGAAATGAAGCATCTAATCGACGCCATTACCGTAGTCGATCATCTCGTAGTGTGTCCAAAGAAAAGTAGTTTACATTTATTTATCACATTTTTTATTTTAACCGTATTTTATTATGTTTTAGAATCGCATCGAAATCAACATCGTCGTCTTCAACAAGTATTAGTAAACCAAATAAAGAACTTGCTGCGAAATTAATCCGAAAAGTTTATAATGTAAATAATAATGACAATGGCGCTTCTGGGAGTAAGAAAACTCCCAAACAACTTCGACGTATGATCGACGATCCTCAACAAATTGGAGTTGTAAGACGGTTTGGTAATTAAAATGATAATAATTTTTTGTTATATTATTTTAAATCGATTTTGATTTTGATTGAGGCTCGCAAAAAAAACAAACAATTGTTATTATTACTTTACAATTGAGAAGTAAACAATAGTCATCCATTAATATAAAAATGAATTTTGTAATGTGTATACCTATCTATAGGTCATGTGGATAGTAAAGTAGTATTTAGACCACAGCAAATGAAATAACAAGGAAAATCATCAATCAACATAAGTTCTTCAATCAACATATCATCATTCGGCTGCTTAATCCAGGCAGGCAATATTGGGATGCCTGTTTCAACTTGGTAAGTGATTTGATTATACAAATAAATATAATTTTTCTTACAGATAGATGGTGTCGGTGCACAAAACTGGTTTGGTCTGAAACCCGCATTAATGAACATTCTTCAATCAACATAATTTCCATCAACATTTAAATTAATTTTAAAGATTTCTTCAATCAACAAATATCTTCAATCAACAATAAACAGATGTTTTTTTATTTAAATTCTTATTTTAGCGTTTTAAAATGTTTACTAATTTAATCTATTAAATGGTTTAGGTGAAGGAGCAACGCCATTATTTGAACGTGAAGAATTGCTTAAAAGAGATGAAGCAAGAACACAAAATTCTGTAGGTTTAATTATTGCATTTATATTTAATTTGAACTGGAAATATTTGAATAATCATTTTTGTAGCGTCCAAAGTGTTCATCACGGGAATCATCCCCTGGAAGGGGCCTTAGTTTATCGCCAGGTAAAGGAAGTAAACGCTACGATAAGAATGAATTAGAAAAATCAGTACCATCATCTTCACGGCAAAGCAGGAGTAGGGAACGTCGTTTATATAATAAAGATAAAAAGAAAAAATCGCTTTCATCATCGCCAGCAAAAACATCGTATTTTTTAGATTCGAAACGCGAGGAAGATAGAATACGGCGGAAGTATGGCGATAAAAAATTAAATGAAAGGAGAAGGCCTAGTCGTAGTCGTAGTAGGGATAGAAATCGGACACGTTCAAGAAGGAGAAGTCGCTCGAGATCACGTTCGCGGTCTCGTTCTAGAAGCAGGTTACGTCATCACTCCATGATGCCATTACATCCGTATCCTATTGCCTATTATCCTCCTCCGTACCCCTATCCTGCACCATATTTGCCAATGGATCCTGCTTGGAGACCCTATCCTCCCTATCCATTTCCTCCACGACTTCCTTATCCGCCACATTACCTACCGCATGGACCACGCTATGGTTTACCAGGCCCAAGTGGACTGCCACCGTATATTCGAAATTTTCGTCCTAGATTTAATAGACGATGAATTGTATAATTAAATCTTAATTGTAGATTTGCGTTAATATAAGACTAGAAATTATTTATTATTGTCTTTGATATAAAAAACACTGAAAAATTTATTCTTTTGAAATGCTGTCTCTAAAATCCGGTGTCATTAATTCCAATATTGAAGGAGTTCTTTTTACGCTTGAAAATGAACCTATAGCAAATTATATTTATAGCAAATTAGGAAGGGACTTATCTATTTCTTAACATTAACCGATTTTAGTGAAATTTGGCATGTGCGTTGGAAATGGCACTCCAAAAAGATTTTAAAGTTCTAAAATATGTCGCAAGTAGGATGGATCTTGGCTATTCCTTAATCGATTATAATGAAATTCGACAAGTGCGTTGGAAATGGGATTCTAAAATGATTTTTAGATAATTTTGAAATATGGCCAATTACGATTGAACTTTCCTATTTCTTAACCTAGGGATTCTAAAATTATTTTTGGATGAAGTTCTAGAATATGGCCAAGTAGAATAGACTTTGGCTATTTCTTAACCGATTATGGTGAAATTCGACATGTGGAATGGATATGGGATTCTAAAATGATTTTTAGATAAGTTCTGGAATATGACCCATTAAGATGGAACTTGATGAACAAGAAATACGGCTGCAATACTCGAGGAGGTGGAATCGATTTACCCTCAACAATATTTGTAAGTTTTGCCTTCAGAGCTGTTTGGAAATTTTCCAGAACATCATTCCCATTGCAAAAGTCGAATTCCACCATAGTTGGTTAAGAAACAGCCAAGTTCCATTCCGATCAGCCGTATTCCAGAATTTCATTTAAAAATCATTTTAGAATCTCATTTCCATCACACGTGTCGAATTTTCATTATCAGCTAAGAAAGGGATATAAAACTTCCCTCCTAATGGGTCATATTCCAGAACTTCTTCTAAAAATCATTTTAGCATTACATTTCCATCCCAGATATCGGATTTCGAGGCGAAACGGCGAAGTTCCATTCTGTTTCGCCATATTCCAGAACTGGATCTAAAAATTATTTTAGAATCCCATTTCCAACGCAAATGTCGAATTTCATCATAATCGATTAAGGAACAGCCAAGTTCCATCCTACTTGGCCATATTCCAAAATTTTATCTAAAATCTTTTTAGAATCCCATGTCCAACGGAAATGTTGAATTTCATCGTTATCGGCTAAGAAATAGGCAAGTTTCATCATACTTGGCCATATTCCAGAACTTGCGACCAGAGCGGTTGGACGGTTTAACCCCCAAGTACGTCCATAGAGTCTCTGACAGACCCAGAAAGCATTGGTGGCACTATTTTGAAGTTTCAATAAATGTTGTTTCCAGTTCATTTTTTGTTCTAGGATGACCCCTAGATATTTATGCTCTTTGGAAAAAGGAACAGTAATACCGTTTAACTAGGGAGCTGTAAGCGCAAGGTTTTCCCTCTCGCAAAAGGAACAAAGGTCACACCACTGCTATATTTTATTGAGTGCATTTTGCATGAGATCAGAGATGATCCCATCATGCTTCTGATTCATAGTCACATCATCTGCATATAATTACCATAAAAGAGGAGACAGTACGCCTCCTTGGGGACAGCACTTAACGGCCCTGATGGTTACTGACTCGCCATCTAGTCTGGTTGAAATCTCACGAAGTTTAACATGGAGCGGATCCACCTAATTGTAGAAAGCGGAACCCCTTTTTCCATTGTTGCCCTCTCTATCGATCCATAGGAGGTATTATCAAACGTCCCCTCAATGTCCACAAAGAGCAATTTCTTTATATGATACCGCTCTTTCAATCCTCGTGACTAGACCGCTAAGAGCCATCACAGTGGATTTACCAGTTTGATAAGCAAACTGGTCCCGATGCAGCGGATTTTCCATAAGGAACTCACTTTTCATTTGATAATCCAGGATTTTTTCCATCGTCTCCAATAGAAACGTTGTGAAGCTAATTGGCAGTTATGTCTTGAGCTGGGTGCCTAGACGACCCCTCCCTTTGGTATAAAGACCACATTTACTTTTCTCCATAGCTTTGGAATATAGTTAAAAGTATAACTTCACCAAAACATTTGGATCAAGGCTATGGAGTATTTCCTCAATTCCTGTTTGAAGTAAAGCTGGAAAGTTACCATCCCCTCCAGCGGATTTGAAAGGTTTGAAAGAGCCATTAGCCCTTCTCATCTTGGTAGGTGTGACAATTTTCACCGGTGCATAGGCCACCTTACTTGAAGGATCATGCGGGTCCTCTTGGGCTCCTACCATTACTGAATCCGGAAAGTGTATCTAATAATTCCTCTAAGGCTTCCTTCCGGTTTTCAGTAAACCTTCCATTTTGCTTCTGGAGAAGTCCTGAATAATTTTAATAATCTCTGTGAAGGGCTAGCTCGAGACGGGCTGCAGAGGACAATTCATTGATTCCCTCACAGAAATTCCTCCAGGTAGCCCTTTTGGATCTTCTTAATTCGAGAATACATATATTCCGTCAAGGCCATGTTATCGCCCCATTCACCGGTCCATTGACCCTTGTTGAATAACCTTCGCGATTTTTTCTCAGCTTACCCAGCGTCCCGTTCTACCAAGAGACCATCTTAGTAGACTCTCTTCGTTTAACCGGGCAGCTGTTCTCGTAAGTCAAGTGTATAATACAATTATTCAACTGGTCTGAACAGAACTCCAAACCCTGTGGAGACTATTTTCCGCATAACTGAGGGCATTTCTGATTCAAGTGAAACTCTATAAGAGCCCCAGTCGATCAGTTTTGGAATTCTGATTTCTTGCCGCTACATGGTCTTGGTCGCCAAATCGAATCTGATGTGCAAGTGATTCAATAAAGTGGCCTCTTCAGACACATTCCAGTTTTTAACTAAATTACTAAAATGCGGACTAGCAAGTGTCAAAATTAGGACCTCTTACCTAAATGCGTTTATAAAAGTAGGGTTTGTTCCCCTATTGACAATGTCTACTTTATTTGAGATCAGAATTCAAAAAGGTACTCATCCCTGTTATTGATGTCCGTGCTGCCCCACACCGTGTCGTGTGCGTTTGAATTGCATCCTATTCGGTAGCCGCAGAACCTCCACCAACACTGCAACCAATTCCCTGGAGATGAACTGTGAAATGGGAATAAAATCAATTTGCGAGCTGGCCTCAATTCCGTTATGATAAATCAACTTACCGATTTGATTTGGTATATCTCTAATTTGATTACATGTCACTTATGGCTCCTGGATTAAGGCCATGTCAATGTTTTGGCAGATAAACCTGGGACAAAGGACGCGTCCTAAGACGTTTTGTATGATGCAGGTTTATCTGCAGGCAGGCGATCTGTGCCTTCATTTTTTTGAAGACCTCGTCAGAAGGGCCGGGTCAATCTCCTTTTTCGCACCATCATCACCCTTCAAATCAGTTTGACCGGGAGATGACCCCCCCCCCCCCCGATGCCTGAGAGCCTTCACGTCTCACCAGTGGCTTGGTGTACAGGTGTAGTTCGACAACCCAAACTTATAGTTAACTTTAAAGCCACCCCGCTTGAGCTTCTCGACTGAAGAGTGGTCCATGGAGAAGGTTTAAAAGGCTGAAGAGCTTTTGCCTTCATTCTGATCACTCTCCAGTCAATCGCCTGCAAACCCTCGTTTTAGCTTTTGATAAAACCAAGAAGCTTTTCCGTGGACAAATCAGCACGTTAGGATAGGTACCAAACACAATCTTGACTCGAGGCAGGTTACCCACCTCAGCCACGATCAGCTGTATACCCTCCCATAGCTTAGTAGTGACTATGGCCTCCCTGAGCCACTGCACAGTGACCCGGCCAGCGCAGGTCGCTATTAGCCATCCAAGCCGAGGAGCTTAACCAAGGAACTTAGGTTTAAGCTCCTTGGCCTCCTGTTCCAGCACCTTGTCTAAGATGCCCTCCTGGACAGCCCTAAGCTGATCTCTAGAGGGCAAAATCCCAATGATCTCCGACTCTGTAGCCTGCCTGAAGGTAACTCCAGACGGACTTCAGAATCTGAGACCACCGGGACAGATCCTCCCCAACAGCCTTTCTAGGTGACGGTGGAGTACCGATATTCGAGCGGACTCTCTTAGACGGTGGGGCCTCAGTAGGAGCCGCAGTCTCTCTCCATGGCCGCATCGCTAGATGCTTTGTCTTGCTTCCGGGCGTTTTGCCCTCAGCAAGAAGCCTCTTATACTGCTTTTTTTCGGTCCCACACATTTTCGAGCGAGGGGCCACGACAGGTTTGTCAATAGAATTGTCCTCACTGTTTCGGTCCTCCCCGACGTCCATACTTCCCCTGCTTTCATAGAGGAGATCCTCCCACTTACGGGGGCCAAAGCCTCATCTCCTGAGGTGTCCATGTCGTAGCATCCGATGGCCCACCCATCGAGAGTTTCTCAGCGGAGAGAAAACCGAGGTCCTCGAAAATCACCATGGAGCTTTCGCTGATGTGACGCTTTAGGAGCATCACCATCCTTATTTTTATTTTTGTTCGACATAACTTTATTCCCACGAGTTGCTGGGAAAGGAAAGTCGCCTGTGGGACACCCAGTTTTACCACAGGAAGGCTAAAATAAAATAGAATCCGCATCCTTAGGACTGATTAACCTATCAGCCATTCATCCAACAGTATATGCTGTTCCACCTTGGATTAGGTTATTTTGTCAAGGATTTCTCCTTTAGGGGCGTACTTTAGCCTGTGCCGAATGGCAACAGTTAACAGTGGTTACCACGAGGAGGCAGCACGTACAGCTGCGAATTGTGATCAGGTTACCTGATCAAATCTTACACAATCGTACCCATCACGCAGCTGCTGGTAGATACTATACTCAACTTTGGCCCCCCTCCCCCCCACCCTCAGATGACGCCGAACCACCTGAAATCATCGATGAAAGTTAATATATATTTCTTTCCACCTGGGGGTTTGAGTTTGCATCGGCTCACATAAATCGCTATGCACGAGATCTCTGAAGCTTTGTTGGTGGGTTGCTTTGGGAATGATATGCGAGTCATTTTTTCCTTCACACAGATATCGCAATCGGTGATATACGTAGAACTACAATCTTGAATTTTTATGCCCCTACGAGCTCACTTTTTCACAAAGTTTTAATTAACCCTTGCGTTTATACCCAAAAAATTATACTCTAATACCCTATGGCCTAATATTATCCAAATCTAGGATGTCAAGGGGTTTGAAACGCCTAACACCAGATTTACCTAATCCTCGAACATTTAAAATCGATATGGCCACCCGGGTGGCTGGGTATACACTTAAGGGTTAAGCTTATGTCGCAATGCTTTGTCGCAAAACAATGTCAAACTTATTTTCTTTGAAATTAACTCATGAGCCTTTTTGTACCAAACGTTTCACTGATATTAGATTACTACCAATGCCTGGAACATATAAAACATCACAAAAGGGTACATCTGTTGCAATTACGCTGACTTTAATATACTGGACGTTCACCTCTCCGCGACCCGTGGATTAAATCTCATTTCCGTTCGCTACAAAAAATTTTTCGCGATGATTTAAATCCACCTCAGAAGCGACTGAATCTAAAATCCAACCTCTCATTTTTGTGATGACGAGCAACATATTATTATCAAATTGATTAATCATGTTAGCATTATTTGTACTGTTGTTTGATTTGGCGTAATGGTTTTACAAGAAAAATGGCAAAACGTTATCGATCAATACGGCACATAAAAATGTGTTTGAATTTTTGTGAAAAAACGCCATAAACTTGTTCCTTGACCCAATAAAAATTTCCAAAAAATTCAAAGTAAAGTGTACTGTTAAAAAAGAGGACTGCAATGAATTTTATTAATTTTTTTTTTATTTTATTTTATTTTTATTACGACTGAGTCTTGTACCCATTTAGTAATTTACATTGCATAATAAAGTATTTGATTAGTCGGCACAATCATATGATTATCCCCCATTTCGTGTAACTAATCCCCTGGATTTTCGCCACAGTAAGTCTACTGACCTCCTGGTCGCGATAAGTCCAATGGTTTTATTCTTTGCAGTCTTCTTGTTGGTGTGGTAGTCAGCATACAGCGTATGCCCAGATTTTCATGCTGGTGCAGATGTTGCAGGTGTTTTGTTGCATGATGCTTAACTTCATCCGCGACAAGCTCTATCTTTAGATCTCGATGGAGGTTGTCGTTTCGAATGTACCACGGTGCATTAACAATACATCGCAGGATTTTATTTTGAACTGTTTGTATGATTTTAATATTTGTCCTCTTGGCACAACCCCAGAGTTGGCTACCGTACGTCCAAACAGGTTTCAGGATTTGTTTGTATAACAGCAGTTTATTATGGATCGCTAGTTCAGATTGTCTCCCTAAGAGCCAATGCATCTTTCTAAATTTTATGTTTAGTTCTTCTCTCTTCTTTTTTATGTGTTCCTTCCATCTAAGTTTAGCATCTAAAGTCATGCCAAGATACGTGTTCGCATGCGGTACTACTATAGTAGTTTATCATTATTGGTATATGATTAACTTTTAGATTTGTAAAGTTCACTTGGACTGATTTTGCTTCATTTAATTTAATTCGCCATTTCAGTGGATCCATTGATGTTTTTTGCTGTTGCGAGTATTGCCGTGTCATCGGCAAAAGTCGCCATTGTTGCTTCTGTAATTGTTATATCTCTAGTATATAGGAGATAAAGGATCGGCCCAAGAACACTCCCTTGTGGAACTCCTGCTGTTATTCTTTTTAGCTGGGAGTATTCATTCTCATACTTTACTCGGAAATGCCTTTCTGATATTGTATTTGCCTAGAGCCATCCATGTTGTCAATTATTTCCAAAATTGTACGTTTGTATTTTTCATACTAAAATAAAAAACTTCTCAAAGCCGATTATTCTCCTCGGTTCGCATTTGCGTAATGCTGACAGAAAATTATGTAGCAGCCTTTTATTTTCATTATTTTCATTAATATGAAACAGAGCAACCCGAAATTAACGAGCTTCAAAACCAATTGGGATCTCTTCCAAACACGGTTAACAGAAAGAATTAATCTGCAGAACCCAATTCAGGGATCAGTCCAATTAGAAGAAGAACTAGATAATCTCATCTATAATATCCAAAGTGCTGCGTGGGAAAGCACTCCTAATAACAGTCAGGAAACGAAGCGCAATGCTAGCTATCCGGAGGAAGTGAGGGAACTACTTAAAATCAAAAGAAAAGCACGGAAAAATTGGCAAAAACATCGAAACCCGGAAAATAAGAGGGTATTTAATCACTTGTGTAACAAATTAAAATATCTAATAAAAGACATTAAAAATCAGTCAGTTAATAAATACCTCAGCACTCTAACTGGGCAAAAAGATACTGATTACTCATTATGGAAAGCAACTAAGAATCTTAAAAGACCCAAACTTCAGGTTCCTCCAATTAAAGATAAAGACAATTGGGCTGGAAATGCTAAACAAAAAGCTGATTTGTTTGCAAATCATCTTGAAGAAACATTCCAACCTTACACAAAACAAAAGGAAGAGGAAAATATTACCCTGATAAATAAACAGGATGAAATAAAAATTTCACCTATAACATTGAAAGAACTAAAATGGGAAATCAAGAATAATCTGAATGCGTATAAGGCTCCAGGATATGATCTTATAACGGATCAGATAATAAAAGTGTTACCGGAGAAAGCGTTGAGGAAACTAATGCATATAATTAATGCAGCATTTCGACTAAGATATGTACCAAGACAATGGAAAGTTGCAGAAGTAATTATGATACTTAAGCCGAACAAACCTCCGAACGATAAAGCTTCATACAGACCGATTTCTCTGCTACCAACATTATCGAAACTATTTGAAAAGGTTCTTCTTAAAAGACTAAAACCAATTATCGAAGAAAGACATGTTATCTCCTCACATCAGTTTGGATTTAGGGAAAAACATTCTACTATAGAACAAGTACATCGAATTACTGATGTAATCGAGAAATCACTAGAAAGCAAACAAATATGCTTAACTATATTCCTTGATGTAGCGCAAGCATTTGACAAAGTATATGGCACCAGGGGTTAGAATTCAAACTTCATCGAGATCTTCCGGAGCAATTTTTTCAAATTCTAAAATCCTACATATCAGCAACTCTAGGTCTGGGAAAAGTATTGAATCAGCTCTAATTGACTTTTTCACATTAATTTAAATGGGGAAAAATGTGTTGGTTGGTTGGTGCTGCTTTTATTGATATTAAGAGGGCATTTGACATGGTAGATCACAAGATAGTTTTACTAAAACTTTATACGAGTGTGGTGTTAGAGGTGTACCGTTTCAATGGTTTAAATCATACCTTCGTAACAGGTTATTTAAAGTCAAAATTGGAAATTTGTTTTGTATGCCGTTTAAGAGCGTAATGTACTAAGGCAAGGGTATGTTGTGCAGGTTCGATAAGCATCTGTGTGAATGATTTCTTCTAGTTTTTTTTATGTTCAATAGATAATGCATGCAACTCGTGCTTAGTTTGTTTTTCCCTAAATTTTCTTATTAGCTTTTAAACTTGGATAACTTAACAATAGATGCAAAATTTGCCCACAATAATAAAGTTAAATCTATAATCTCGTGCCTAGTTTTGTTCTTTTTTAAATAGGTAATGTGTAATTAAAATAAAAACAACTTACCTAAGCAAAAAAACCAAATTTTTTCGTGAAACTAAGTTCAGTAAATTACCGTTAGGTGACCATTTGTCATTTGTTACACACATAATAGGTAATTATATAATGTACGATGGATAGGGGGTCATAGCAAATTAAATTCTTAGGATAGGTTCGAAACGAAATTTAATTTTAGTAAAGGAGATTTTGGTGTTCCAAAAGGTTCGATGTCCTGTGTTATTTCTAGTGCATATTAACCTTTACCAAATACCCCTTTACTCTGTGTCTAGCTTACTATCACATTGTTTGTATATACGGCCCGGTCAATCTGACCCCATGGATATATCATATATGTATTTCATAGGGAAAGTAAATAAAAACTACCAAACTTACAAGTAATTTGGGCCCTCTTTTCATTATATTTATAAGGCAAGCGCCATTTAAATTATAAGAAACGTATTTTTTCAATTTAAAAATCGATTGGGTCAATTTGACGCCAATGTACAGAGTAAGGGATAATTCTTTATTTAAGTTGAATTTACAAGGCAACATTATTACTTTTCCCGATGATACGGCATTAAGCTATTATGGTTTAAGTGCTTCGGAAATATCGAGCCATATCTGATATGAATACATTGCGATCTTGCTTTGATGATCATTGTAATGATAGTAAGTGAATTTGCGTGTTATAGGTACAATGATAACTATGATACTGCTTTATTGGCGTTTATGTTTGACAGCGGTAAGTATGTATAAGCAAAGATTATAGTATATTAGAGATGAGTCATTCAGTACAAAAAATAAAAAAGACTAGAAAACCTCCCTATTTCTTTATAATGGGTACCTTTTCATATCATGTAGTAGATTAGAAACCGGCACATTAAAGGTTAAACATTTACAAGTAATTTGAATGCAAAATATTTACGTATATATGAAAGGAACCCTATATATTGCCTCGGGGGGACCCTATTTTTGCCTCATATTTTAGTACTGAATGAATTATTATCTTTAATATGTGAGTATCTTTGGTATAAGTGAGTATTAGTTATAAGTTCATGTTCACATGACATCCCCCTTTTTATTCTCTTTTCATTAAATTTAAATTTACGTTATAATTATTTACTTTAAAAATGGGTGTCAAATGCTTGTTGCAGTTAAGCTGCCATGTTTAACCGATAAGCGGTATAATACTTTTATTATTTAATTATTAAGATGGATCATATTTAACCACTGGTTGGATTTTTCTGCCGTAGCGGCTGACTTTGACTGGCGCTTCCCTGTCTGATGGCAGTGTCTGACACGTTGACCACCCACAACCAGGTTGACCCATGTTTGTTGAAGTATTTCCCGTTGTTGATGATTCCGTTGATGGTATTTCAACCAGTGGTATTTCGGTCGTTCGGTTGTTCGTGGCTTCGAATTCTATCAATTGTGAAATAGGTAATGGTATCTTTGCTTTTGTTGTGTGAAGGTGTATATCCGGCGTTTCGACTATCACCGATCTTGGATTTTCAGTGATTTCGATTACCTTCGCTAGTTTCCACTCGCGATGATTTGTTTGCATTCTGACATTTTCGCCCCTTTTAAATGATAATCGAGATGTTGCTACCCGATCCGCATAACGGTTTTGATTCGTCCTCAATTCTCGAAGTTCTTCAGTGACACCGTTAATGATTTTGGGTTTTAAGTCTATCATATTTGTCGGAAAAATTGTTCGCGTTTGACGGCTGAATAATCGCTGAACCGCTGATCCCAATGTTTTGTTGCGTGGAGTATTGCGAAGTAATAGCATTGCTAAGTATGGATCGGTTCCGTCTTTCCAGCAGCGCCTTAATATTCCTTTTACAGTTTGAACATTTCGTTCCGCAAATCCGTTTGAGCGAGGATAATGTGGTGACGATATTCGATGTTTGAATTGCTATTTTGACTCGAACGCCCTAAATAGATTGCTCGTGTATTGTGGTCCACCATCCGATTCCAATATTTCGGGTATTCCATGGACTGAGAACCACTGGCTTAGTAGTAATATTATCTCTGCCGACGTTGATGATTTCAATTTTCTGAAATCAGAAAATCCGGAGTAGTGGTCCACCAAGAGTATGTAATCGTCCCCCTTGAACTTGAATATGTCCGAAGATACCAGTTGGAATGGGTATTGAGGGATCTCTCGCAATAATAATGGCTCCTTTGTATTCGCCCTTTGGGTCTGTTGACAAATTGTACATCGCTCTACGTAGTTTTTTGCATCAACACTTAGGCCGTTCCAATACAATGTTTGTCGTAATCTGCGCAATGTTGTAGAAATGCCACTGTGGCCCGCATGTGCCTCAGTCATTATTAATTGAATCATTGCTTTTGGCACGATTATTTGGTTACCCTTCAGCAGTAATCCCTCTTCGTATGTGATTTCCTGTATGTATGGCCCATACGCCCTGATCATCTTTGGTATTTTGTCCTCTTCAGCCGGCCATTTGCCCATGATTGTTATTTTTAATGTCTGTAGCTCAGCATCAGCTGCCGTTTCCCTTGTCAATCTGTCACGTAGGTCTTCACCAATTGCGTGAATTAAATTTATGGCGCATGCCTCGCCACTTTCGTATTCGTCGATCTCGCAGTCCCGGCTTAATGCATCTGCTATTGGTATCGCCGTTCCTTTAATATACTTTATCTTTGGCGAATATTGTAATATGTCGAATAATATACGCTGCAATATCAATGGTGCATTTTGTATGGGATTTTGGAAGATCGTCTCCAAAGGTTTGTGATCCGTTTCAACGCTTAATTCTTTTCCATATACGTACTCATGGACAATTTTTGACATCCGAAACGAATAGCCAACGCTTCTTTTACTATTTGTGGTTGGTTTTGCTGTGAAGTTGTAAATGCCCTTGTGGCATGTGCTACGGGTTTTCCCCCCTGCATTAAATAAGCGCCCATAGATTTACTGCTCGCATCTACAGATAGCTTTACTGGCTCATTTACGTCGTAATACGCTAGTACCGGTGTGTTTGTCAGTACTTTTTTCATTTTCTCGAACGCCATGGTGTACTCTGTTTCCCAACACCAAGCTGCTTCTTTATGTGGCAATTTCCGCAATGGTTCTGTTAATTCTGACAGGTTGCTGATAAATTTGCCAAGGTAATTTACCATGCCCAATATTCTCTGCAATTCTTTGACACATGTCGGCATTTTTAATTGGTTGATTGCCCCGACTTTATCTTTATCCGCTTCATATCCCCTTTCTGTGAAGATATGACCTAGGAATTTTACTGACGATCTTTCGTACTCACACTTTTCTTTATTTAGTGTGAATCCCGCTTCTGTTAATCGTCCAGTGACCGTTTTTGTGGTTTCACGCAACTCCTCTAATGTTGGCGCGTGAATGAAAATGTCATCCATTACCACTTCGCATCTATCTATACCCTCTAGAGTTCGGTTCATAACCTCAGCGAATACTTCTGGTGCTGATGATATACCGAATGGCATGCGTAGATATTTGAATCTGCCCCACGGCGTTGAAAATGTTAGATATTTCTGTCACTTTTATTTGTGTGTGTGTTCTGTCACTTTTATTTGCCAGAATCCCTTTTCACAGTCCAATTTTGTGAAAAGTTTGCTGCCCCGTGTTTTAGCTGCCACTTCTTCGACTGTTTTCATTGGATTTATACGCCTCTTAATATTTTTGTTTAATTCCGTTGGGTCTATGCATACACGAATTTTACCCCTGTTTACGACCAACATAGGGCTTACTGCCGGTGTTGGCTCGCTGACGCTCTCGATGACACCAAGTTTTATCATATTTTGTATCTCTTGTCTCACCTTTTCTTCAATTGCGTTAGGCATTTTTCTTGCCGGTATTATTTTGAACTTTGGGTTATCTATGAAATCCATATCATACTCAAAATTTTTGCAGCACCCAATCTGATTTACTCTTTTCACAAATCCCAGATTTTCGCAGTCTTCTGTTATAAATGTATCGATGTTATTGTTCGATACATCTATTTTAATCTTAACCTAAACTATTAATTTGTTGTCTAGCTGAATATTTTAATTTATAGATGACAGGCGGTTTCTATTGTTATTTATAGAAAACCGGCCTACAAGAGATATTTGTGTTAGTTGACTATCAGTTGGATCTTCCAAATATAATCAATTATATTGGGCGGGTACTAGGTACTGCCCCGTTTCTGTTGATTATAATCTTCTGAATTCAACCATCGGTTAGTATTTGATATTAGTTTATACTTACATATATTTTGTAGAGATGTGCAGGAATCTGGATTATTCTCGAACGTTTAAAATACACTTTGTAGTTTGTTTATTACGTTATTTATTATTTAAATCCAGAGTTTAAAAAGGGATGTCATTTCGCTTTTCGCTCTTGCTCTTTTTCAAGAGCGAAAATAAAAAATATTAAAACGCTCTTCATAAGGAGCGATATTGTAAAACAAAAAATATCGCTCTGAAGAGCAGGAGCATTATTTTTTATTATAACGCTCTTGCTCTTCCACTATTGCGCTTGTATTACCATATTTTCGCTCTTTGTTATTGAGCTATATTGAAAAAACAAATACGCTCTGCTCTGATGAATAAAATCGTTATTAAAATTATTTCGCTCTTGCTCTTGTTATTACGTCAAACGGTATTCAAAACGTTCTAAAATGCTCCCTTTAGAAAGCCAGATTTGTTAGCGAACTGATACAAATTTACAAATATCTACTGTTCTGAAATAAGGCCAACTAGGATATAACTAGGCTATTCCTTAACCGATTATGATGCAATTTGATATGCGATTGGAAATAAGATTCTAAAATCATTATTGGATAAATCAGGAGTATGGCCAACTAGTATGGAACTTGACAATTTGTTAACCATTTTAGTGAAATTTGACATGCGCGATCGAAATGGGATTCTAAATTGATTTTTGGATGAAATTCTGGAATATGGCCAATTAGGAAGGAACTTGACCATTTCTTATCCGATTTTGATGAAATTCAGCATGTTCGATGGAAATGGGATTCTTAAAAGAGTTTTAGATAAAGTTCTGGAATATGGCCAATTAGGAAGGAACTTGGCCATTTCTTATCCAATTTTGATGAAATTCAGCATGTTCGATGAAAATGGGATTCTTAAATGATTTTAAGATAAAGTTCTGGAATATGGCCAATTGGGAAGGAACTTGGCCATTTCTTATCCGATTTTGATGAAATTCAGCATGTTCGATGAAAACGGGATTCTTAAATGATTTTTAGATAAAGTTCTGGAATATGGCCAATTAGGAGGGAACTTGGCCATTTCTTATTCGATTTTGATGAAATTCAACATATTCGATGGAAACGGGATTCTTAAATGATGATTAGATAAAGTTCTGGAATATGGCCAATTAGAAAGGAACTTGGCCATTTCTTATCTGATTTTGATGAAATTCAGCTAGTTCGATGAAAATGGGAATCTTAAATGATTTCTAGGTAAAATTTTGGAACAAGCCCAATTAGAATGGAACTTGGCTATTTCTTAACCGATTTTAATGAAATTTGACATGTTCGATCGAAATGGGATTCTATAATGATGTTTAGGTAATGTTCTGGAATATGGCCAACTAGGAAGGAACTTGCGGCCATTCCTGATGGCCAAGGATGATGAGTTTTTTCTATTTTGACAGATTTTAGTGAAATTTGACATTCGCGTAAGAAATGTGATGCTAGCAATATTTTTTGTAACACACGAATTGGCCTTTTGATATCATTAAATAAAGAATCTTCAATTTGATTTATTTTTATTTCAATTTATTTAAAATAATAGGAAATTTCTATTCAAATAAAAGAATCCAATATACAGGGTGTTCGGCACATGGACCGACACAATTTTTTGGGGGATTGGGTAGGTCATTAGCTAGTTTTCACCCATACGACCCTACGTCCTAAGTGACACGGTAACTGAGATATGAATTTATTTCGTTTTTTATTTAAATTACCTGAAATTACGCCTTTAAATCGTCATATTTTTTTTTGTTTGTGATTGTAATAGCACAAAATAACTTTTATTGTATTCTGTAATGTATTTTTAGTCTAAATAAATCCTTATTTGGAACAAATGGCTTCAAGAACATAAATTATATGAGCTTCGAAAGTCTTGAAAATGTGTAAATGTTTGAAAAATTTCAACTTCTAAATTCAATATAAAAAAAACTAAGCATTATTTTGAATATAGGTTTGTTTTAAAAAGTTGTCCAGTTTATACCCTTTCCAACGGTATGCTACATGTTGGAGGAATTATTTATAGTATGGCCAGAATAACAGATAGAAGTTGCCAGGGTCAAGAAATTTCTTTTTATCTTTATTACGTTTTTATTAAATATGAGTTATAATATTTGTTCGAATTGTTCTCCTCTACACCGTATGCATGCACGATACCTTTTCCTTATTTCAAATGTTGTTGTGCGAAGTCGCATTTCTCTTTGCATTATTTCAAATGCAGCTGTAATTCGCTCCATTAAAATTTGTTGTGAGGGCACCTCTATTGCATAAACCAATTCCTTTGCACGTCCCCAGACGTAATCGAGGGGTGTCAGGTCTGGGTACCGTGCGGGCCAAGAAATACGCCCCAATCTACCAATCCATGAGTTCGGAAAAGAATTGTCTAAGTACTCACGTACCATTCGATGATAGTGTGCCGGACAGCCATCATTTTGAAAGATGATCGGCACACCTTCCTCCAAAACTGATAATAAAAGTTCGTGTAAATCGTTTTGCAAAAGTTAGGAACCGTAGGAACCTATTTATTACATTTATTCTTTTGTTTTATTCAAATCTAGTTTTTGTTAAATATTTTGTTCTTCTTGTTTAGTCTGTTTTAAACTGTTATCAGAATTATTTTTGTTGCGTTTGTCTTCGCTGTTGTGGTTACAATGCCTAATTTTAGTAACGAAGAGACTTGACACTCCTCAATTTTTACGTCTAGGGACGTGCAAAGGAATTGGTTTATGCAACAGAGGTGCCCTCACGAGAAATTTTAATGGAGCGAATTACAGCTGCATTTGAAATAATGAAAAGAGAAATGCGACATCGCACAACAACATTTAAAATAAGGAAAAGGTGTCGTGTATGCATACGGAGTAGAGGAGAACAATTCGAACAAATATTATAACTCATATTTAATAAAAACATAATAAAGATAAAAATAATTTTCTTGACCCTGGCAACTTCTATCTGTTATTTTGGCCATACTATAAATAATTCCTCCAACATGTAGCATACCGTTGGAAAGGGTATAATCTGGACAACTTTTTAAAACAAACCTATATTCAAAATAATGCTTAGTTTTTTTTATATTGAATTTAGAAGTTGAAATTTTTCATACATTTACACATTTTCAAGACTTTCGAAGCTCATATAATTTATGTTCTTGAAGCCATTTGTTCCAAATAAGGATTTATTTAGACTAAAAATACATTACAGAATACAATAAAAGTTATTTTGTGCTATTACAATCACAAACAAAAAAAATATGACGATTTAAAGGCGTAATTTCAGGAAATTTAAATAAAAAACGAAATAAATTCATATCTCAGTTACCGTGTCACTTAGGACGTAGGGTCGTATGGGTGAAAACTAGCTAATGACCTACCCAATCCCCCAAAAAATTGTGTCGGTCCATGTGCCGAACACCCTGTATAATTTTAAATTAAATAATAAAATCGATGTAGTGAGTATTATGTGAAAGTGATTTGAAACAAAGAACTGTAAATTTCATAATTATATTTATCACATTAATCATTTAATATCTTCAGTACTCCTCCTCATACTCAAAATGTGAATTACACTTGACTATTAAAATGTCGTTAACCAAATTTGCTGATAATCGGTTTCGCTGGTCAGATAATAGTAGTTTTAATGAGGAAAAATACCTCTCGACACTACATTGAGTAGCCGGGACTGCATGTACTATTTTTGCAAGTTTACTTAATATAGGAAATCCCATTTCCATCGAACATGCTGAATTTCATCAACATCGGATAAGAAATGGCCAAGTTCCTTTGTAAATGGGCATATTCCAGAACTTTATCTTAAAATCATTTAAGAATCCCGTTTCCATCGAACATGCTGAATTTCATCAAAATCGGATAAGAAATGGCCAATTTCCTTCCCAATTGGCCATATTCCAGAACTTTATCTAAAAATCAATTTAGAATCCCATTTCCATCGAACATGCTGAATTTCATCAAAATCGGATAAGAAATGGCCTAGTTCCTTCCTAATTGGCCATATTCCAGAACTTTATTTAAAAATCATTTAAGAATCCAGTTTCCATCGAACATGCTGAATTTCATCAAAATCGGATAAGAAATGGCCAAGTTCCTTCCCAATTGGCCATATTCCAGAACTTTATCTAAAAATCAATTTAGAATCCCATTTCCATCGAACATGCTGAATTTCATCAAAATCGGTTAAGAAATGGCCAAGTTCCTTCCTAATTGGCCATATTCCAGAACTTTATTTAAAAATCATTTAAAAATCCCATTTCCATCGCACATGCTGAATTTCATCAAAATCGGGTCAGAAATGGCCAAGTTCCCTCCTAATTGGCCAAATTCCAGAACTTTATCTAAAAATCATTTAAAAATCCCATTTCCATCGTGTATATCGAATTTCATCAACATCGGATAAGAAATGGCCAAGTTCCTTCGTAATTGGGCATATTGCAGAACTTTATCTAAAAATAAATTTATAGAATCCCATTTCCATCGTATATGTTGAATTTCATCAAAATCGGATAAGAAATGGCCAAGTTCCTTCCCAATTGGCCATATTCCAGAACTTTATCTAAAAATCATTTAAGAATCCCGTTTCCATCGAACATGCTGAATTTCATGAAAATCGGATAAGAAATAGCCAATTTCCTTCCCAATTGGCCATATTCCAGAACTTTATCTAAAAATCATTTAAGAATCCCATTTCCATCGAAAATGCTGGATTTCATCAAAATCGGATAAGAAATGGCCTAGTTCCTTCCTAATTGGCCATATTCCAGAACTTTATTTAAAAATCATTTAAGAATCCAGTTTCCATCGAACAAGCTGAATTTCATCAAAATCGGATAAGAAATGGCCAAGTTCCTTCCCAATTGGCCATATTCCAGAACTTTATCTAAAAATCAATTTAGAATCCCATTTCCATCGAACATGCTGAATTTCATCAAAATCGGTTAAGAAATGGCCAAGTTCCTTCCTAATTGGCCATATTCCAGAACTTTATTTAAAAATCATTATAAATCCCATTTCCATCGCACATGCTGAATTTCATCAAAATCGGGTCAGAAATGGCCAAGTTCCCTCCTAATTGGCCAAATTCCAGAACTTTATCTAAAAATCATTTAAAAATCCCATTTCCATCGTATATATCGAATTTCATCAAAATCGGGTAAGAAATGGCCAAGTTCCTTCCCAATTGGCCATATTCCAGAACTTTATCTAAAAATCAATTTAGAATCACATTTCCATCGTATATGTTGAATTACATCAAAATCGGATAAGAAATGGCCAAGTTCCATACTAATTGGCCATATTCCAGAACTTTATCTAAAAATCATTTAAGAATCCCATTTCCATCCCACATGCTGAATTTCATCAAAATCGGGTCAGAAATGGCCAAGTTCCCTCCTAATTTGCCAAATTCCAGAACTTTATCTAAAAATCATTTAAAAATCCCATTTCCATCGTATATATCGAATTTCATCAAAATCGGGTAAGAAATGGCCAAGTTCCTTCCCAATTGGCCATATTCCAGAACTTTATCTAAAAATCATTTAAGAATCCCATTTCCATCGTATATGTTGAATTACATCAAAATCGGATAAGAAATGACCAAGTTCCCTCCTAATTGGCCATTTTCCAGAACTTCTTCTAAAAATCAATTTAGAATCCCATTTCCATCGTATATGTTGAATTTCATCAAAATCGGATAAGAAATGGCCAAGTTCCTTCCCAATTGGCCATATTCCAGAAATTTATCTTAAAATCATTTAAGAATCGCATTTCCATCGAACATGCTGAATTTCATCAAAATCGGATAAGAAATGACCAAGTTCCCTCCTAATTGGCCATATTCCAGAACTTTATCTAAAAATAAATTTAGAATCCCATTTACATCGTATATGTTGAATTTCATCAAAATCGGATAAGAAATGGCCAAGTTCCTTCCTAATTGGCCATATTCCAGAACTTTATCTAAAAATCATTTAAGAATCCCGTTTCCATCGAACATGCTGAATTTCATCAAAATCGGATAAGAAATGACCAAGTTCCCTCCTAATTGGCCATATTCCAGAACTTCATCTAAAAATCATTTTAGAATCCTATTTCCATCGCACATGTCAAATTTCACTAAAATCGGTTAAGGTAGAGCCAAGTTCCATTCTAGTTGGTCATATTTCCGAACATTATCTAAATACCATTTATTGAACTTTGAAAGAGCAATATCGTCTATTACAAAAAATATCGCTCCCATTTATTACAAAAAATATCGCTCCCTAATATATCGCTCCCTAATATATCGCTCCCTAATATATCGCTCCTTAATATATTTTCTTCAATCGCTCTGTAGTATTGATTGGGAGCGATATTTTTAACTTTTACGCTCCCTGTTTTAAGAGCGATATACAAAATAAAAATTTAAATCACTTTGAAAGAGCGAAATAATTTTGTTTTTGTGTTTATCATTAAAGAGCAAGAGCGTAAACGAATAGTGAAAAATATATTATGATATTGGGAGCAAGAGCGATACTTTTTATAAAGAGCGAAAAAAAGAGCGAAAAATTTAAACTCTGTTTAAATCTTACGGAGAGTGACAGTGTCTCCTTGAATACAAAATTAATAATGAGTTTTATAAATGTTGAATTACGAATAATATATTTTTGGTTACAATTTCTGTTCTTATATACTAATTTTCATACAGTATAATAAACAATCTTATGTTGTAAACATGAATTAATTAATTTCCTCATTACACATTTAAGGTCTCTTCCGTATTTTATTGTTTTTTTGTATTTTCATATTTCGTCAATATACAATATTCAGACTTATTTATGTAAACAAATTTATGACAATTCCGTATTTTATTATTACCAGACTTTATTATATAATTTTATGCATCGATTGCGTTTTACCTTGTTTTATTGTTTTGTTACTTTGTATGATACAAATGTTTCACAACACTTCGCCGCCTAGGATTGTCTGTAAGTTTTCTTTTATTACTGCAAATATTATTATCCCCTCGATATATTTTTCTTTTCGTAAGGTACGGCACTTTAATTTAGTTTGTCCGATCACTTTTATTAGGCCGCCGTCATACGATTTAATTTTTTTAATTTCGCTTGCATTAATGACCGCATCGATTGCTCTTGCCGTTTTATTTGAAATTACATTGCAAAATGCACCAGTGTCTAGTCTTATTTTAAGATCGTATTTACCGACACGCACTTTTTCTGTCCACTTTTCTTCACTTATTGAATTTACTGTGGTGATCATTCCAATGAATTTAAAGCCCGTCTCGTCACCCGTTGATTCTGTTTCATTGTCACTACTATACTTTCGATGACATTAACTTTTTTATTCTTTTGACTTCTGTTCTTTCCGTGAGATTTTTTATAATTCGACTCACTTTCATTTCTATTATTATGTGATCTACACACGATACTAAAATGTCCTGTGCCACCGCACTTTAAGCACTTCTTTTTATATGCCGGGCAACTTTTAGTTCCGTGCGTCGTATTGCACCGTCTGTACTTGAATTCTTTGTTGATTTTATTCACCCTTGCCGACGAGCCCGCTTCATTTATATCATTAATTTGCTTATTTGCTCTTTCGGCCGCGCGACAAATTTTAATTGCTTTTTCCATTGTTAATTCGTCTTCGATCCATAACTTCTGCTGTGTATTTTCACAACGGATTCCTAACGCGATTTGGTCGGTGATAAATTCGTCGATATTATTGAATTCACATTTCTGCACCTGTTTGCGTATTTTTTGTAAAAAATCGTCAAATGCTTCACTCTTCTGTTGGCGGATTCTGTGAAATTTGCATCGTTCGTATGTTTTATTACGCATTGGTACAAAATGTTCTTTTGATTTTTTCTTTATTTCGTCTAAATCTTTGTTTTTCTCATCTGTTAATCCCAAATTATTTATTAATCTTATTGCTTCACGTCCGATTACCGTTCTGAAATTTGCTAATCTTATATCGGCTGATTCGGTGTTCACCTTCGCGGCTATGGTATAGCACTCGTATTCGTCTATCCATTCACTCCACTCACGTGCCATATCTATGTCACTATTTATTAATAATGGCTTTGGCGGCTTAAGAGATCCCATTTTGCCGTATATTATAGTTATGTATAATGTATTATTTCCGAATTCACTTATTTATGTTTATTTTCTATAGATTTATATTTCTTTTACTATATATTTTTAATTTCGCATAGTTACCTGTGAGCGGCTTTTTTTTTTGTTTTGTTTTTTGATGCTCTTTCTCACAATTTGCACAAAACCCTAACTTCTTTCTTGCACTTTTTGTTCAAATTCACTTAAATCATAATTTATCTTAAATCATCATCTTTTGTTTATTATTATTGAACCTTTTTATTATTATTTTATTGGCACATTTTTCGAACGAAATTTACCGATGCGATGCCCTTTATGTTTTTTTTTTATATCATAAATTTAGCACAACTTTCACCGGGAGTCTCACTTTTTTTACGTTTTATGTTTTTATATTATTATATTATTTTTTATAATTTTTATTAAACGGGCTTCGGCACCATGTAATGATAGTAAGTGAAAATGCGTGTTATAGGTTGCCCTCACTGAGAGCAGCTTAAAGCTGTCCAGGAGGGAATCTTGGATAAGGTGCTGGAGCAGGAGGCCAAGGAGCTTAAACCTAAGTTCCTTGGCAGTCAGCTTCGGCTTGGTTGGCTGGTAGTGACCTGTGCCGACCGGGCCACTATACAGTGGCTCAGGGAGACCATAGGCGCTATTAAGCTATGGGATGGTGCAGAGCTGATTGTAGCTGAGGCGGGAAACCTGCCTCGAGCTAGGATCGTGTTTGGTACCTTCCCAAACAGTGCCGAATTGCCCACGGATAAGCTTCTGGGTTTTATCAGAAGTCAAAACGAGGGCATGCAGGCGATCAACTGGAGAGTGGTCAGGAGAGAGGCGAAAGGCACTTCAGCTTTTTGCACGTTCTCCATGGACCACTCTTCGGTTGAGAAGCTCAAACAAATTGATTTCAAAATCAATTTTAAGTTTGGGATTGTCCAACTGCACCCCAAGGGGGGCCAGGGTGGTGGAAAGTCAGGTTCCAGGGGCGGGCCCCAAGTGGTCAAGCCTGTGGAGGATATCGTGGCTGCACCTGTGAACGCGATCGTGGCCGCACCTGTGGCGGCTATCGGGGCCACACCTGTGGTTAAAAACACTGGTGTGGCGGCCCTTTCCAGGAGACAGGCGAGGAGAAGGAGGGAAAGAGAGAGGAAGGCGTTAGCGGTTGTACGGGGAATGGCCCCGCGAGGGGTCACCTCGCGCAAACCACTGGTGAAGCCAAGTGGCTCTCAGTCAGCTGTGGACAGCAGCAGTAAGATGGAGGACACGGATTCGCCATCTGGCAATGGCAGTGCGAGCAAGGAGGCTAATCCAGGCCTTCAGCAGACGTCGCTGCAGTGATGGCACACATAACCTGCCTACAGATAAACCTGCATCATGCAAAGGCGTCTTCGGACGTCCTTTGTCGTAGGTTTATCTGCCAGAAAATTGGCATGGCTCTAATACAGGAGCCATGGGTAATAGGTAACCAAATTAAAGGTATACCAAATCAAATGGGTAAGTTGATTTATTGTAACGGAACTGAGAGTCCAAGGGCGGCCATTTTGGCCAGCTCGCAAATTAATTTTATTTCCATTTCAGAGTTCATCTCCAGGGACTTAGTGGCGGTAATGGTGGAGGTTCTGGGTGAAAGAGGGAAACAGGAGGCTATAATGGCCTCCGCCTACTTTCCTGGAGACTCGGAAATGATACCTCCTCTCGAAGTTAGGCGGCTCATAGCTCATTGCCAGCGCAATGGGCTGGCTTACCTAATAGGATGCGATGCAAATGCGCACCACACGGTGTGGGGCAGCACGAACATCAATAATAGGGGTGAGTACCTTTTTGAGTATATAATTACTAATAATGTAGATATTGTCAATAGGGGAAGGAAACCTACTTTCATAAATGCGATTAGGCAGGAGGTCCTAGATTTGACCCTCGCTAGTCCGCATTTTAGTCATTTTGTTAAAAATTGGCATGTGTCTGAAAAGGCCTCCTTATCGGATCACTTGCACATCAGATTCGATTTGGCGGCCGAGGCCATGCAGCGGCAGGACGCAGGAGATAAGAATTCCAAAACTGACCGATTGGGACTCTTATAGAGTTTCACTCGAATCAGAAATGCCCTCGGTAATGGGGAACATAGAGTCTCCAGAGGGCTTGGAATTCTGTTCAAACCAGCTGCATAATTCTATACACTCGGCTTACGAAAACAGCTGCCCGGTTAAGCGAAGAGAGTCCATTAAGTTGGTCCCTTGGTGGAACGGGGCGCTGAGTAAGCTGAGGAAAAAATCTAGAAGGTTATTCAATAAGGCTAAACGCACCGGGGAATGGGGCGAGTATAGGATGGCCTTAACGGAATATAATCTGGAATTAAGAAGACCCAAAAGGGCTACCTGGAGAAACTTCTGTGAGGGAATCATTGAATTACCCTCTGCAGCTCGTCTCCAGAAAGTCCTTGCTAGGGATCACTCAAATGGTTTGGGGCTTCTTCAGAAGCAAAACGGGATGTTCACTGAAAACCGGAAGGAAACCCTGGAGTTACTATTAGGTACCCACTTTCCGGAATCAATAGTGGTAGGTACCCAGGAGGACCCGCATGACCCTTCAAGTGAGGTAGACTATTCACCCCACAGTAGGATCTGGAGCCTCTCTGGAAAAATGTTCACACCCAGCAAGGTGAGATGGGCTATTGGCTCTTTCAAACCGTTCAAATCTGCTGGAGGGGATGGTATCTTTCCGGCTTTACTTCGAAAAGGTATTGAGGAAATACTCCCCAGCTTGGTCCAGTTGTTTCGGGAAAGTTATGCTTTTAACTATATTCCGAAACTATTGGGGAAAGTAAATGTGGTCTTTATACCAAAGGGAGGGGGTCGTCTGGACACCCAGCCCAAGGCTTATCGGCCAATTAGCCTGACATCGTTTCTATTGAAGACGATGGAAAAAATCCTGGATAATCAAATAAGAAATGAAATCCTTGTAAATAACCCACTGCATCGGAACAAGTTTGCTTATCAAGCTGGCAAATCAACTGTGATGGCTCTTAGTGGTCTAATCACGAAGATTGAAAGAGCGGTGGCTTTTAAGGAAATTGCCCTGTGTGCCTTTGTGGACATTGAGGGGGCATTTGACAATACCTCCTATGGTTCAATAGAGAGGGCAGCCATGGAGAAGGGGGTTCCGCCGTCTACAACTAGGTGGATCCGCTCCATGCTGAAATATCGCGATATTACAGCCACATTAGGTGGCGAGTCAGTAACCATCAGGGCCGTAAAGGGCTGTCCCCAAGGAGGTGTACTGTCTCCTCTTTTATGTTCATTGGTTATTGATAGACTACTGGTCCTCCTGAATAGCCATGGGTTTGATGTCCAGGGCTATGCGGATGACGTGGCTATCGTGATTAGAGGCAGGTTTGATGAGATCATCTCTGATCTCATGCAAAATGCACTCAACTTGATATGGCAGTGGTGTGACAAGGAAGGACTTAGTGTCAATCCAAACAAAACTGTCATTATCCCTGTTGTGAAGCAACATAATCTCAACCTACAATAAAAAATGCTGCAACATTAAATCATTGAACATTCAGTTTGAAAAATATGGGGACATTGAAATAAAATTCAATGATCCCATAAATTGACCGTAACAATAATAAAAACAGATAATCAAATTACATAAAATCAAATATGTGTCGTAACATAAATTCCAACAATATACAAAATACACAAAAAAAATGACACATATTTGATAAACGTATGATGAAATTTTATATTAAGTATACCAACATCGATTGTTGTTGGTATAATTAATATAAAGTAAAAAAAAAATTATGTTATGAATATGAAAATTTTGTAAACAGCAAAAAAAAATTGTTTGGATAAAAAAAAACGGTAAACAAGGTCATGATTTTATTGTGTGACGTATATTTTTGTATTATACAAAAGTTGCGTCGCAGAATGAAAAATATTTGATGCAACATATGTTTATGTTGCATTAAATTTCATGAACATTTCCTTGTTTTGATGTTTTATGATGTTTTAGTAATTTTTTTTTTAATACGGAAAGAAAAATATCTTTTCCGTGTTATCTTTATGATATTTTGATGATAACACGGAAGAGGATTCTTTCTTTCCGTAAAATTTTAGGTATATAAAGTAATTATGAAGTAGTTACAAAAAATAGTATTATATAAGTTATAAAATAGTCTTAAGTAGTTATGAAGTAGTGACAAAGTGATAGTATAATATAATTTGTAAGATAGTCTGATATAAGTTTTTTGATACAGTCTCAATACTCAAATTTGTACCATTATTATATTCTGAAACAGTTATTTATACATAATAAAATAGTTCCATCTCAAAATATATCTGTGTTGTATAAAGTCTAAAAAAAGTATATTTAGTGTGTATGTAGTGTGCGAAACCGTGAATTTAAGTGCAACAATATAAATATTCGGTAAGTAAAAATTTAGGTATCTATAATTACATATAGATACCTAGTTACAAATTTGTCAATTAGTTTTAGTCTTAGATATATTATAAGAAATATAATATTGGCGCTGCCGCAAACAGTTCCGCTCGAGAACATTTGTTTAAGTAATTCAAAATTCATTCGAAATATTTCATTCCACCCGTTCCAACATATCCGGAAATTGTTAAGAGAAGAATGGCTGCCCAAATTCAAGAGTTAGTTGAAAAACGTGTGCCATTGTTTTATGGGCAAGTGGACGTAGATCCAAGCGATGTCCATTTTTTTATTGATGCCTGTAAAAAGGTTGAAAAGACAATGGTTGGTAAGCCAGAACAGCTTACGTTACTTTTGGATGAAGTTCTTTTCCGGCTCCGTGGAAGGGCTTATACCATGTTTAAAGATACTCAAATAGAAGATCTTAAAGACTTCTATAGTAATTTAACGAAGAAATTTTTGCCCGCCCACACAGTAGAGTCATTACAAGACAAACTAAGAAACGCCAGACAGGGAAAGTCGGAGAGTTGTGCAGACTTCGGTAGTCGAGTACAAGGTTATGCACTAGATTACCAAGCAGGAGTCCGTACCAAATTTGGTGAGGCGAATGCACTCCCGAAAGTCCTTATAGCCACACTAGAACAGGAGGCTTTCATTCGTGGTTTACACAATGAAGCCATCCGAACAAACCTGTCAATGGCCTCAGGAAAGTCCCTGAAAGAACTCATAGAAATGGCAGATAGAGTGGAGCGTCAGCTTGGCGGTTCTAGAATAACTGGAACTAGTAGCCAAGGGGATACAATAACAAAGTGCCAGCTTTGTGATAAGTCGGGTCACAGTGCGAAAACATGCCGAACCAATACCTTAAATCATGCACGGAGGGAAATTGTAGTACCAAACGTGACATGCAGGTATTGTAAACGTTTCGGGCATGTTTTGGAGAACTGTGCTGCCAGAAATGCCGCAAATCAAAGGTACAAACAGTTACAATCCAGAGCGCAACTCTACCAGCCACAATTTCCAGAAAGGAACCAATATCTACATAAAAATCAACAGAATTATCAACCAAATAGAGTTCAACAAAACCTTGAGCCGCGTAGGAACACGCATAACAGTCCTGTCAAGCAAAACTTTAATCAACCTCCGGTTAATCAAACAAGGCCTTCACAACCCATGGTTAGTCAAAGACAACCAGCATACATTAACAGGGGTCAACAAGGTTATCGGAGAGATCAGGACATCAACCAATTAACGAACGGACTACAAAGAATGAATATTAATTATATAGAAAACATTGATGAAGACTCCATTCATCATCTGGGAAACGAGGAAGGACTCGTCGAGCACCAGCAACACCAGCTATAGCTCAGGCGAGTCCAGTTCCCGTAAATATTATTAATAATAACTATCAGAGTTCCGCCTCGGTAGTTCCTACGAGTTCTATCTCGTACCTTAATAATAACTATCAGAGTTCCGCCTCGGTAGTTCCTACGAGTTCCGTCTCGTACCTTAATAATAACTATCAGAGTTCCGCCTCGGTAGTTCCTACGAGTTCTATCTCGTACCTTAATAATAACTATCAGAGTTCCGCCTCGGTAGTTCCTACGAGTTCCGTCTCGTACCTTAATAATAACTATCAGAGTTCCGCCTCGGTAGTTCCTACGAGTTCCGTCTCGTACCTTAATAATAACTATCAGAGTTCCGCCTCGGTAGTTCCTACGAGTTCCGTCTCGTACCTTAATAATAACTATCAGAGTTCCGCCTCGGTAGTTCCTACGAGTTCTATCTCGTACCTTAATAATAACTATCAGAGTTCCGCCTCGGTAGTTCCTACGAGTTCCGTCTCGTACCTTAATAATAACTATCAGAGTTCCGCCTCGGTAGTTCCTACGAGTTCTATCTTGTACCTTAATAATAACTATCAGAGTTCCGCCTCGGTAGTTCCTACGAGTTCCGTCTCGTACCTTAATAGTAACTGCCAGAGTTCTACCTCGGTAGTTCCTGTGAGTCCCACCTCATCAAGCCATGGCAAGTATCAGAGTTCGAAACTGCCATTAAACACAAATTTAAGCAAACTAGTTAGAACTCCCACCGAACCGAAAGGAACGGAGGAGGTTTGGCCACCAACGGAACCATTCATAGCCGTTGCTCAAATCCATAAACCCCCATGTGAGCTAAAGTCTCACCAAATCAATCTAATATCAAAACATAAATTTTCCCATGATGTGGTAAAATTAAAGTTAGCAGCATCTAGAAAAGAGTCGAATCTTTTAATAGACTCTGGTGCTTCAGTGTCAATAATCAAAGTTAAAATGATTAAAGACATAAGCTCAATCGATCAGAGAGAAAAAGCCCTATTAAAGGGAATTGGCAAAGAAGCCACAACTACTCTAGGATGTATATCTACACATGTGGATATTCCCCCATATTTAAAAATTCCTCACAAATTCCAAGTTGTTGAGGACGATTTTCAAATCGAACAAGATGGAATTCTCGGGAGAGATTTTCTAAGTGTTAATAAAGTTGATATTCTATACAGTACTTCAGAGCTGAGTATTCTAGGGAATAAAATCAAATTCCTAAATAACCCAGCCAAAATACGACTTCCTCCTCGAGAAGAAGTGGTAGTACAGGTATCAACTCCCACAAATAACCAATACCTATGCAGCTCAGAGGAAGTAATGCAAGGTGTATATGTTGGTAATTGTATCATCCAACCAAACATGCTGAAAGCTCAGATCAGCATAGTTAATACAAACCCAGACGAAGTAACCATTGAGAACTTCGTACCAAAACTCACCTCTCTTGATCAATACGACATCCTTCAATTCGAATCTTGCTCTGAAACAGGGAAAGATCAACATCTCGAAACTAGAGATGATCTTATAATAGAAAAAATTATTCCGACTTTAGATAAAAATCTGAACATTGAAGAATCTACTTCACTCCTTGAATTAATCAGGGAATATTCAGATATTTTCTTTGTCGAAGGCGACAAACTTTCAAGCGTGCCTGGTGTCAAGCACCAAGTTCATCTTCACGATAACACTCCTCCAATTAATACTAGACAGTACAGGGTTCCACAAGTACTGAAGAAAGAGATTGATACCCAGGTGCAAAAGATGCTGGATGATAACATTGTCACCCACAGCACCAGTCCATTTAATAGTCCTTTACTAGTTGTGCCGAAAAAACCAGATAAAAATGGTAAAATTAAATGGAGAGTGGTTGTTGACTTTCGAAGAGTCAATGAGGCGACAATAGGCGACTCGTACCCACTCCCACTAATTAATGACATTTTTGATCAGTTGGGGCACTCTCAATATTTCTCCACTTTAGACATGGCCAGCGGGTACCATCAAATAGAGATGGATCCTCGTGATCGGCATAAGACGGCATTTAGCACAGACTATGGCCACTTTGAATTTCTCAGAATGCCCTTTGGAATGAAAAATTCGCAAAGCACATTTCAAAGAATGATCAATAGTGTGTTGCTTGGACAACAGGGCCTAAAATGTTTTGTGTATCTAGATGATGTCATTGTCTATGGCAGAAATTTGAGAGATCACAATAGTAAGTTGAGGGACATTTTCGAAGCATTCAGGAGAAACAACCTCAAAATCCAAACCGAAAAGTGTCAATTCTTGGGAAAAGAAATCCAATATTTAGGACACATCATAACTCCTGAAGGCATAAAGCCTAGTCCGAAAACAGTTGAAGCTATTGTAAACTTTCCGATCCCACGAAATATGCGTGAGACCAAGAGTTTCTTAGGTCTTGCCAGCTATTACAGAAAGTTCGTTCCGGCTTTTTCCACTATCGCAGAACCGCTGCACCAGCTAACAAGGAAGAGAAACAAATTTGAATGGTCCCAGAAGTGCCAAACTGCGTTCGACTGTCTAAAAAGTAAACTGACCACTACTCCAATACTCCAGTATCCAGATTTTGATAAAATGTTTGTTCTAACAACAGATGCCAGTGAATATGGTGTGGGAGCCATATTAAGTCAGATGCATGATGGTAACGACTTACCGGTGGCATATGCCAGCCGCTCGCTCAAGCCCGCGGAAAAGAACTACTCAACTATTGAAAAGGAAATGCTCGCCACAAAGTGGGCAGTTGAGGTGTTCAGACCGTACCTATTCGGGCGTAAGTTTACCATCAGAACAGATCACAAACCACTAATTGGTGATCTTAAGAATGCATCTAAAAGAATTTTAAATTGGCGTTTACAACTCGCAGAATATGACTACAATGTAGTTCATGTCTCGGGTAAAACAAACACAGGTGCGGATGCACTCAGTAGGGTACGTGAGCAAGAAGTGTGTGTGATCACCAGAGCGAAAGCAAAACAACAAATGAAGAACGAGGAGAAGACTAAGGAAATTGAAGAAAAGCTTCAAGAATCTCGTAAAACATCGGATGTAGATCAGACATCACCATTCACAAGCCAACAGAAAAAACCCGTCCAAATCGTTACAGATCCCAATATAAGATTACAAATACTTCATGAAAAACATGATCTACCGTTAGGAGGTCATGCAGGAGTTTTTCGAACATATAAAAGAATTCGGATGGATTATTATTGGCCGAATTTATTAAACGAAGTTAAAAAATATATTAAGAAGTGTAAGAAATGTAAACGGAATAAAGCAAGCCGTAAAACGAAAGTTCCTCTGGTACTTACTGAAACCTCAGAATTCCCTTTCCAACGGGTAGCATTGGATATTGTCGGTCCATTACCCGTAACAGAAGCACAAAACAAATATCTTTTAACATTTCAAGATGATTTAAGTAAATTCTCTGGAGCTATACCTCTACCTGATGAAAAGGCTAGCACAGTAGCAAAGGCGTTGTGCGAACAATATATCACGAAATTCGGAGCACCCGAAAAGATCCTAACTGATATGGGGTCCAATTTCATGAGCAGTCTATTTGAAAATATCTGCAAATTGCTTAAAATTAAACACATAACTACTACGAGTTTTCATCCGCAGACAAATGGTGCTCTTGAAAGATCCCATAACACTCTCAAGGAATATCTCCGAAATTTCGCGGCAATAGACCATCACAATTGGGATGAAATGGTTCATTACGCAATGTTTGTGTATAACACAACACCTCATTGTTCTACAAATTTCACACCATATGAATTAGTGTTTGGTCGACCAGCCTTAGTACCAACGGCCGTCAAGAAGGAACCTCAACCGGTTTATAATTATGATGACTATGTCAGTGAACTAAAAGCCCGTTTGCGACTAGCTCATCACATAGCTCGCCTTAATATCCTCAAAAAGAAAGAAAAGGCCAAAGAGAGTTATGACCGAGATACGGCAACATTTCATGTAAATAATGGAGATTTAGTGTGGGTTAGAAATGAAATGAGAAGGACCAAGCAAGACCCGATCTGGCTAGGGCCATATCCGGTAGTCAAAGTATTATCCCCTACTAACACGTTAATAGAAGTTAGAGGGAAAAGTAGAAATATCCACAACAATCGTTTGAAGAAAAATTAAATTTTCTTCAAAATTTTCTCAGAATTCTTAAGTAATCCAATGTCAATTGTGTAAACGAAATGGTCACACCACTAAATAATGTCATAAAATAAACTTTCATTATCCACAAAATAATGTGAATCGTCTTTGTAAAACATATAATCGTAATTCTAATACTGGTATTATCCCTCCAACCAATAATAAATTATCCGAAAACGAATCAAAATATATCTGAGGTAATATCCCTCATCAAACATGTGAATCCCACATGCTTATTCATGTAAATAGAGGTAATATCCCTCCAAACCTAAACCGAGATAATATCGTGCATAAAGAATTAAAACCTAATACAAAGACGCTGTTCAATTATAGACAACCATTTCCACAAGACACTACAATCCAATCAAATCAAATTTCTACTCATTTTATCAACATTCAAACATTCGAAAAAATGTCTTGCCTACTAAAAATCAAATAGTCATTTCAACTCCAATCTGATGTACTATCCCTCACCGTGTCACAGAAACATCCACTCATGTTATATCACGCAAACCAACGAAGCAATCCTATGAAACACAAAAATCCTCGATCATTAATCCAAAAACGAGTATCACCTCGAATAGTATTAAGCAACAATCCAATATAACGAGTCCCGTCTCGATCATTCCGACGAGTTCAATCTCGAAGAATTTAGAAATAAGTAAAAAAAAAAAAAAAATCCTTCAAATTCCACCCCGATAACGTGGTATAGCAGATATTATCCCAATAATAACCCCTTTTGCAAATACCCAAATTACTCATTCCAATAATTCGTATTATCATTATCAAATCAATGTTCCTAATTACAAAACTAGAAAAAAGAAATGAAGCTGTTACCAAACCCATCTTCCTAATATGCCACTAAATTCATAATTTGAACCTAAAATCCAGTTCCTATATAAAATAAATAATTTTATTAAATTACAATCAAAATTTAACAAACCACAAAAAAAAAAAAAAAAATTGTTTATAAAATTGTAATCTAGTCGAATAAATTATCAACATAGAGTGATAACGGTAAAAATAAGTAAGTTTTTCTTCGTTTGGTCCACCTAACTCCAAGAAAAGAACAACTTACCAAATCAATCAATTTACTAACCATTTAGAATAAGAAATTTATAGATACATTTTTTTTAATGAACAGTCATTTATTTAAGTTAAAATCAAAATTGGGTACTAGCATTTGTTTCATAAATAACAAACAAAGTATTTATCGAAATTATTTTTATTTTTTTTTTGCTCAAAAGAGGATCATTCCAATATAAAGTAATTTACTAGTTTTAAACAAATAACTTATTCAATCATCCAATCTGATCCCAAAACAAAATTGCTTATATTTAAAATTATTTAAAGTTATTTCCTTAAATCATATTAAAGCATTCTGTTAAGAATTGTAAATTTAAAAAATAATTAAACTAAAATATTGTAACTAGAGAATTAAGTAAATCCAAAAGAGGCAGAAGCTACGACAATCAACAGCCAAGTGGAAAAGTTTCAAATCGAGTTTTAAAGGTTTATCACACAATACAAATAAAACTATAATCCGATGAACCTACAATCTCACATGTTATCTAGCTACATCTTTGGTCCAATAATCTTTCTCAACACTACTTGATACAAAGCATGGTTAACGACAAAGCATCACCATTATCCAAACATATTTGCAGATGCACTTCAACCATACAATCATGATTTTAATTCACCAAGCATAAATCAATGGATAAAACACATAAATATTTCTCGAATAGGCAATTGGTCACATGGCATGGCATGGGCAGTATATGAACAGCAAAGACAACTTAGACACCGATCCAATCGCTGATTAAGCAAAATCCCAATGGATGAGAACAACAGATGGATTTGGAATTCAGCAAGCAAAGTAAGGGCATTAAGTTCGTAGAATTGGAATGCCAAATAAACTCATCGTAATACCCGATTCAACAAAGTAAGATCATACAACAACCTGATAAACTTCAACCTTGTTGTACTCGCTAGAGTACAATAACTAAACAGTATTATTGCAACAGTTTTACATATGATGACTCCCGTTTTCTCGTCAAAATTCAACTGTCGTCACATCACAGTTTCTGTGAAATTTCAAACATCCGATGGTTCAGAGAAAACATATAAATCTACACCAACCGCATTAGAGCAACAGCTAACAAAATCGATATGATTATTTCGAAGAAAATCAGCCGATTAATAAAATCATGAAAGTCAGACCGATTAAAAAAAAAAAAAAAAAGGGGTTCAGGTGTTCCATAATCAAAACTTCCAAGATGCTGTGAAATTCAATCCAAAAGTCCAAAGCTGATGTGTTATTGAATCCAAAACTTCCAAAATATTGTGAGATTGAAGCCAACTTATTAAAATTCCAAAATGATTTGAAACCAACATTTACAAATATAATCCGAGAGAACCAGAAATAAGATGAAAAGATCCACCGCAGACAACGAAACCACAATGTAAGCCTCAACAAATTAGAAAGTAAGAACAACAAATCATTTATAGCCATTAATATACTTAGTCCTAAGCCTATTTAAATACACATATGTCCCATAAGATTTTTCCTTCAGAAAAATCTCCATATGAAGGGAAGGTATGTTGTGAAGCAACATAATCTCAACCTACAATAAAAAATGCTGCAACATTAAATCATTGAACATTCAGTTTGAAAAATATGGGGACATTGAAATAAAATTCAATGATCCCATAAATTGACCGTAACAATAATAAAAACAGATAATCAAATTACATAAAATCAAATATGTGTCGTAACATAAATTCCAACAATATACAAAATACACAAAAAAAATGACACATATTTGATAAACGTATGATGAAATTTTATATTAAGTATACCAACATCGATTGTTGTTGGTATAATTAATATAAAGTAAAAAAAAAATTATGTTATGAATATGAAAATTTTGTAAACAGCAAAAAAAAATTGTTTGGATAAAAAAAAACGGTAAACAAGGTCATGATTTTATTGTGTGACGTATATTTTTGTATTATACAAAAGTTGCGTCGCAGAATGAAAAATATTTGATGCAACATATGTTTATGTTGCATTAAATTTCATGAACATTTCCTTGTTTTGATGTTTTATGATGTTTTAGTAATTTTTTTTTTAATACGGAAAGAAAAATATCTTTTCCGTGTTATCTTTATGATATTTTGATGATAACACGGAAGAGGATTCTTTCTTTCCGTAAAATTTTAGGTATATAAAGTAATTATGAAGTAGTTACAAAAAATAGTATTATATAAGTTATAAAATAGTCTTAAGTAGTTATGAAGTAGTGACAAAGTGATAGTATAATATAATTTGTAAGATAGTCTGATATAAGTTTTTTGATACAGTCTCAATACTCAAATTTGTACCATTATTATATTCTGAAACAGTTATTTATACATAATAAAATAGTTCCATCTCAAAATATATCTGTGTTGTATAAAGTCTAAAAAAAGTATATTTAGTGTGTATGTAGTGTGCGAAACCGTGAATTTAAGTGCAACAATATAAATATTCGGTAAGTAAAAATTTAGGTATCTATAATTACATATAGATACCTAGTTACAAATTTGTCAATTAGTTTTAGTCTTAGATATATTATAAGAAATATAATATCCCTTTTACGAGGAGCAGAAAGCTCTCGCTTGTAGCTCCCTCGTTAAACGGTACTATTGTTGCCTTTTCCAAAGAGGTTAAATATCTAGGGGTTATCCTGGATCATAAACTGAACTGGGAACAACATATACAAAAAAATTCAAAATAGAGCCTCAAAGGCTTTTTGGGCCTGTCAGAGACTCTATGGACGTACTTGGGGACTACAACCAAAAATGATCTACTGGTCATTTCTAACAATTATTAGGCCTATGATCACTTACGCATCGCTAGTGTGGTGGCCTAAAACTCAACAAAGGACAGCGCAAACTTTATTGAATAAGGTTCAGCGTATGGCCTGCATTGGGGTTACGGGCTCAATGAAAACATGTCCGACCGCAGCAATGGAGACACTCCTAGGACTAACTCCATTGCATCTGCATATAAAAAAGGATGCTGCTACTATGACCCTTAAGATGCAGGCGGAGGGTAACATCAAACCAGGCAATATGGTGGGCCATCTGGAGATCCTTAAGGAGTTTCAGACAGATCCCACTATAGGAATGCCTTCCGACTGTATGCCAGCCAAACTGGATTTCCACAAACCCTTTTGTGTTAGGTTACCTGACCGGGAGGAGTGGAGTACAGGGGGACCATACTTTGAGCGAGGGTCATTGGTGTGGTTTACAGATGGATCAAAAACGGAAGATGGGGCGGGGGTAGGAATACATGGGAGTGAAATATCACTCTCGAAGTCCTTGGGTACCAATGCAACCGTCTTTCAAGCAGAAGTGCATGCTATAGAACTTTGTGCAAGGATAGGCATATCAAAAGGCCTAAACGACGCAAAGGTTTATATTGTATCAGACAGCCAATCGGCCTTAAATGCTCTTAGGTCCTTTACCATTGAGTCAAGGCTGGTATGGGATTGTCTGAGGGTTATTAAGTTGCTGGCAAACTCAAATAAGGTAACACTTGTTTGGGTGCCAGGTCACAATGGAATTGTGGGAAACGAGGCAGCTGATGGCCTCGCCCGCGAGGGATCTGCCTTTCCATTAATTGGACCAGAGCCCTTCTGCGGCGTCTCTAAGGGGCACCTTAGGGCAGCGGTTAAACACTGGGAGGATGTACAAAAGTCCTCTTACTGGCGCGGAATTCCAGGTTTGCGACAGGCGAAGGAATTTATTTCACCTTCGTCGGCCAGGGCCAAGGAATGTCTTGTACTTAGGAAACCTGAGTTGAGGCTGCTTACCGGCTTCCTCACAGGTCACATCCCCTTAAGGTATCACCTAAAGAAAATGGGCCTAAGTTCGACGGATAGATGTCGCTTCTGTGACATGGAAGCGGAATCAGCGGAACATGTTCTGTGCCATTGCCCAGCCATTTTCTGCAAAAGGTTACAACATCTAGGAGGGAGAGTAATGAGCCCGGATGGTATGCATCATATACCGGCCGGCAGTATTGTCAGGTTCATCATATACCGGCCGGCAGTATTGTCAGGTCCATGCACAAAAGATCTTTTAGGTCGCAGTGCGGGGTGGCTTGAACGCCCACATGGCCCTCAACTAATAATAATAATAATAATAATAAAAATGGTAACTATGATACTGCTTTATTGGCGTTTATGTTTGACAGCGGTAAGTATGTATAAGTGAGTATTAGTTATAAGTTCATATTCACATGACAATCATTCCTTGATTTTAAGCGAAAAAACTAAAATTGGGTGAAATTATAATTTAGCTAGTAAATTGTGGAAACCTTTCAATTTTAAGTATCTAGATTTGCATCTTGATGCTAATTTAAATTGGAAAATTTATTTTCAAAAGATCAAAGAGCAAATAAATTTTTTTTTTCGTGCCGTATATTTGTTGCGTCAGTTATGTCCATCTTCAGTTTCACTAAATTTTTATCAAGCATCTGATGAATCTAGGCTTTTTTATGAATTACCTTATACAGGGTGAGGAAAAAGTATGGAAACTCCTAAAAATCTCGCAAAAATGAGCAAGGTTTATTCTTAGGCCTTCATCTTCAAGGTCATTTGGAGGTCAAGGTCATTTTTTTTAATTAGAACTCCTTTTTTTGATGACAGAATCGAAAAGAGCGATCAATTTTACGTCCGAGTATGTATTTTCCATGGCCTCCCAAGATCATCTGAAGGAATTTACAATGTATTTACAAAGTACGGAAACCCCAGAAATCTCGCAGAGTATGTCAAAAAAAAATAAGCAAGGTTTAGTCTTAGGTAATTTTCAACAAGGAATTTAATGGTAAGCTTGGTTGTGACCTTGACCTACATCTTAAACATCATTTTGAGGTCAAGGTTATTTTTTTATAGGGAAACTCCAGTTTTTGACATCGGATTCGAAAAGAGCCATCAATTATACGTCCGAATATGTATTTTCCATGATCTACGAAGGTCACCTGCAGAAATATATTTTAATTATAAAGCTTATGGTTTGCTATGAAAATTAAAAAAAAATTAAACGTACAATTGATCGCTCTTCTCGAATCCGATGTCAAAAACAGGAATTTCCCTATACAATATGACCTTGACCTCAATATGACCTTGAAGATGAACCTCAAGGTCAGAACCAAGCTCGCCATTAAATTCCTTGTTGAAAATTACCTAAGAATAAACCTTGCTCATTATTTTTTTGACAGAAATCCGCGAGATTTTTAGCGGTTTCCATACTTTTTCCCTCACTTTGTATATTGTTCGTTTTATGTGTTCTTTTAAGCCCTCGTGATCGCTCTTGACCAATTTTTGTGGCTTATACAATTTTACCATTGCAACCCCTATATTACCGATTGTTCTTTACTCTGAATATAATAAATGTACAAACAAATAAATAATTTCATTTTAAGGAGGGAACCTCCTCCAGACAACTGGTTTTTCAATAATTTTTTACAAAAAATTGAGAGCATTTATTGCAATGAAACAAATTGCATAATAATATTGACGTTTAAATGAATACAAAAAGAATTTTTTATGAGTGAAAAAAAACAAAATCAACGAAACAAATTTTTTTTATTAAAATAATTCATTCCGCTTTGCATGAACCTAAAACTTGCAAAAAAAAAAATAAAATTGAAAATTTGAGGACAAAAAGAAAAAAGAAACACGTGTTTCTTTATAAACAATTCGCTAAAACCAATATTTGTATAAACAATTTATACAAAATTTTAGGTTTGTGCAAAGGCCGATAAGCTAAAGAATATGTGTACAGAATTTCAAGTTGATTGGTCCATTACTTTTTGAGTTACATTCCACGGCGCGCAAAAAAACACGTTTCAAGAAAAACTCGATTAAAGTTTTCGTTCTTGAAGAGAACGCATTACTTCGCATCACTTCGGTGACTTCCTAGGGATCTTTAGGACTTTCTGTTGGGCTTGAAACGTTGGAAATATATTATTCAGATGCTAAATGAATTTTTAAAGTAAAAAAAAAAAAATGCAAAAAAATTAATATCTGGAGGAGGTTTCCCCCTTAATTCATTTTAAATTCACTTTAATGTTCACTCGATGTTAGCAAAATTGCAGCTGACACCATACTAAATAAAAACACATTTGTACTTTTCAAATATATAATTTATTTTTTTTTTACATACAAATCTAAATATTATTTTGTTTGCTTGTTTTACATATTTTATACAATTTTTAATTTTTACTTCTTAGTTTACCTTAATTATTTTACAAATAGATTTTTATTTTTAAAGTGTTTGTATATAATGTAAATAATTATTATTTGAAAATACCATTGAATCGGTTATAAATCGATGTTTAGTTTTTCAATGATAATTTTCTAGTAAATTTAAAAACAACTTTCAAACCTCCTCTCATAAACGACGAAAGGAAAGTATATGTACTTCGTAAGATCGTACTAATTAATAATCACATTTTGTCAGCACACATATTCTGTGTGTGTGCATAGCTTCAAAACCAATAAATCTATTGACTTGTTTGATCAGATTTCGGTATATGAATCAAATATAAGGAAAATCAAAAATAAATAAATATGAGAGGTGAGGCTTCATCGACATAAAAAAAAGGATATAATTACTTAGGGTTTATTTCGAGAACCGAATCTAACCAAATTGTCTCAGAGACGTACGTATCAACGTTCAATTAATGACTCTAAATTGTAAAAAAAAGTTAATATCTATAAAACACAGCTCTTAACAATCATTTCTGCTATAGAGGATAGTAAAAAAAAAACTTAGTTTTTCCGCTCTTGTAAAACTCTTAAACAATAATTTAATAATATTCTCGTATAATATAAAATGAAATATATTCTTAAATTTGTATAAATAAGTAAATGTACTATATTTTGTGTATTTGTTATCTTAAATAAAATATTAAGTAAATTTAAATAAAATATAAGCCATTTTAAATATAATGCAATTTTGTGTTGGGCTTAGGGTCCTAGGGAAGAATTGCAAAATTTACAATATTTTAATAAACTTAATGTAAGTCAATAGAAAATTATGCTTCATCTAAATTTCGTTTTTCAATTACTAGTACATAGTCGATTTTCATAGCATGCATAATTTAGCTAGTGGTATAGTTACATCGATAGCTGCGCTCGATTTTAACGAGTTAAAATCACTGATTATTAGCCGTATTTCTTATAGATCTGTGCAGGTCTTTTATCCAGACTAAGACTAAATTAGTTTACTTAAATTGAGCTATAACTAAAATTTTTAAAAGACGAGGGCGAGATAATTTGACGAACTTCATACTTAAAAACCAATGATTCTGTTTTGTGGAAATCGATAATTATAGAAAAATTCAACGTCTGTCTTATTCATTTTGAAAAATTGTAATACTCTGAATTTAGGTGACATGAATAAAAGGTTTGCACAGATCTATAAGTAAACGGCTATTCTTATTAATTAATAACAAGTGTGATTTTTTCTGAGAGGATACAATTTTTACAAAAACATTCTTTTTGTAAATTAAAGCAATTACTGTCATAAAAATTCATAATATTTAAGCCCCCTTTTTCAAGAAAGAACCAAACAATCTCCAGTTAAATAATACTTCCTCTCGATCTCCTTCTTTCAAATTCCGGTTTGTTTCATAATACAATTTGCATTATGAAACAAATCGCAATTTCATATAAAATAAGAAAGAGAAGACATATTATTTAACTGCCTTTTTTTTTGTGAAACCGGGCGTTAATATTTGTAAGGTTACTAAATGCGATGTAGAGTTTATACTTTGGATGTACAGTGTGGATGTTTCAGCAACAGTCAAATGCTTGTTCGATACAAGTTAATTAGCATATTTGGGAGAAAGCTGGCTTTTTGCTTAAATAATTTTTTCATTTTGGCAGCTATTTCAAGCATGTCCACTAAATTAAATAATTTTCACAAAGCTAATATTTTGATAATTGGAATAATTTTCGTGAAACACTGCAAGATGACTCTGTCGAAATGAGACTTCGCTCCACGCTCAAATTTGTCAGAAACTGGAGTTCTCTCACGGTCCTTTTTTAAACTTTTAATTTCACTAAAACTTTAAATTCAAAACCACATTTCCAAGAAAAAAAAAAGAATTACAGGACAACTTTTGCAGCTCTTTAACCTTAACAACAAGAAATACAAAAGTTGGGATTTTATGCAGTGCAGTTGAGTGAGTTTTCAGCCGATCACATCGATTAATTAAATTTATCGATACATATAAAAGTAGTATTGCACTGAGAAATATCCAGACTTCCATATTTGTTTGTCTAGCAAGGACTGCACAAATTCTCTTTCTTGCAGACATATTTTTATTTAAAGGGTCCAGATTTATAGTATCTAATATTTTAGCGAAAACCTTAGCTCTAATACTAAGGCCTTCAATTTTTAATAAATTTAAATCTATCTGGCCCAAACTTTTAGAAGTTTTATTGTAGAGTTGGTTTTAAAATTTCGTTTATTAATCGAGTAATAAAGTCATTTAGTAAAAGCATCGAGCACAATACTGAGTAAATTTTAAAATTAATCAAGTCATGGTGTCGAGTAGAGTTTCAGTAGGAAAGTTAATGGGACGTTTCAATGAATGGGAAATTGCCATGAAATTTTACCTTCAGCATGAAGATCTGTGTTGTTGCATTGAAGATGAAGGCGACGGAACGCACGTATGTAAGAAAGTCGTTCATGAAAACATCCCGCTTGCATTCATCTTTATATTATGCTCATTTTCAGAGTGTCGAAACTTTCAAAGAAGTGCAGGAGAAATTGAAAAAGGTGTTCCAGCATAATGAACTGTCCAATAGAATTGCTTTAATGGGAAATATGTTTAAAACCAAACTAGAAAATTGTTCATCAAAGGAGCAGTATATGACGACAATTATTTGTGCTTCGTAAAAGTTAAACGACATCAGATTTGTAGTCAGCGAAAGGTTTATTAGCACCTTTATGCTCGGAAAAATTTGAACCCATGATTATAGCCATGGAAAGTTCTAAAGAAACGAATGTTTCAGGGTAGTACGTGAAATCAAAGTTACTCATTAGTGAATACGGTGATGTGATAAAAACCGCCCCAATGCGATTTAAACCAAAATGCTGAAATTCTTGCAAAATAGACCATTTCGCAAACAAATACGAACTTCCGCCCAAAAAAAAGGACTAGAAAAATCAACCGGTTTTATTGTCAGTTTTTGCAGTAAATGAAACAAAAATCCTTGATGAATGGTACTCTGAATGTGGTGCGGTGCGAAAATCATTATCTAAAACTTTTACAGACCCTGATCTTCTTGTGATTCTATTTTAATCGATGATATATCCGGTTCTCAGCAAACTCGAAACAATAAGGAATTGAAACTTGATTTTCCTTGTATAGGGCCTCCATCATATAACACTCACGTTTTGATCGGGCATTACAAAAGTACGTCTCATACTCTATCTGGCAATATTATATGATTGTCATGCTCTGGAAACCTCAATGGAAGGTTATTTCAGATCGTGGTTTAGTAATTAGCTTATGTAAATAACGAGCCTACTATCCCAAATGGTATTAGGTTGGGGGGATGAACGGATAAGTTGACACCACTGTCTTGCTCGGTCGCATGAACGTTAAATTTACATGGGGGAATTGCATAAATCGTGGGTAATAAACCCATGCCACCAGTACCAAGCCAAGTGACAAAACTGTGACGTGTGTCGCTTCATGGAAAGCAATCAAAAACACCGTACGGAAAATAAACGTCACCATCGGGCCAAAAATTGGAGTTGGTTCATGAAGATTTGTGCGAACCTTGGAAGAAAAATCGCGTTGTTTTTTCTTTCTTTGGTTGATGGTTATTCGCATAAGACGTTCGTTTACTTTTTAAAATCCAAAGATAAAGTAGTCTGTGTTTTCAAAAAAGATTAAAGCATTCGTCGAATATTAACAACCAACTCCAAACCTTTCGACAGAGTTCAGGAATTCAACATCAGATGAAAATGTCACAAACACTACAAAAGAACGGATTATGTGAATGCATAAATCGTACTATCATCGAGAAAACAAAGTGCCTCCTAATTGATTCTGGTTTACTAAACCGCGTCTTTAGGGCGAAATGGTGATCACTTATACACCTTATATTTAATCAACCATTCACCGATAAAAGCGTTATCAGGATGGAACCAGAGGCGGTTTGAACTGGATTTGATAGTTTTAAGTTGAAGACCATGCCAACACAAAAACGGAAAAAACTCCATCCAACAGCTGAACAATTTATGATGGTTGGTTACCCTAAAAACCAAAAAGGGCCTGTGATTTTATCTTTGATAACTCTTGTGAATGGTCAAACAACAATGCCACTCCGATTGTTTCCACTTCAACAGAAATTCATTCATCTAGTTTTAGCCATAGACATTTTAGTTCTTATGGTTTTAGATTGTTTTGCTTAGTTTAGCAAAATTTCACTGAATATAAATCGGCGATAATAAAGCTGTTTCCTTCAACGTCAAATGAATTAAATTGACAACTAAAGCTGTAGGTCAAACATAAATATGATATCTTATTTTCTCTGTTTTAAGCAAAAAAATAAATGTTTAATAAATAGTTTTAAAATAATTTGATATTGTTTCACAAATAGCGGTTATTTCGCCGCTCATTATAGCTCTAATCTCATCTGTCAAGTGACCGAGATTCAGTATTATATTCCCAGTGAACGAATCGATATGCACTTGATCAAAGTTGGAAAATATTGAAAACTTATTTCTAAAAAATCATCTTTCAGACGAAACTCATTTTCACCTCAATTAGCAAAATTAGAGTATTTGCGGCACAGAAAATCAAGGGTGCAAGGCCACTCCGTTGGAATATTATTTGTGGATAGCCGTCAAAGACAAATGTTATGCTAATCATCCAGAGACGATGGAGGCTTTAAAAGGCGCAATTAAAGTGAACATTGGTGAAATAGAGGCTTAAACGATTAAAATGTACTGAAAAATTGGGTCAGAACTCAGAATAGGCTACTGCAAATTCAGCCGAGGCAGTCATTTGAATGAAATAGTTTATAAAGAAAACTTCATTCAATTTGAAAAAATTAAATCGTCTGTCTATTTGGACACATTTTTAGCGGGACTGCCGAAAAGTAGCCTTAGCGAACGGTTGTTTTTCGCGGAGAAAATGATTTTCTCAATAAAATATGTAACTAATTTTAAATTTTAAAAAAAATTTTAAATTCAATTTTAGTTTTCTAGTTTTGTTAATAAAATAAAGGTGATATAAAGAACAAAAAGTGATGTAGCGTAGGGTTTATATATCAAAAGTGAAGGTAAAAATTCGATAATGTCTTCTTCCGCAAGGGAAATCATCCTGTGTTGGAAAAGGAAGAGAAATAATAAAGAGAGTGGACGAAAATGGTGATGTTGATTGGAAATGCTATATCTGGATTGTGTGATGGCTTTTAAAACTAATGAGCTTAAAATGCATATACATATGTACCTATACAAATTTTGGGGTGGTCATTTCTTATATGAAATTAAAGACGTCATGATGCGAGGATAGTTAAAAAGTATTGTGTCCCAATTCATGCATTTTGCATTAAATTAAGATAATATTTCCGTTTGTTCCATGGTACTTATATTAATTATAATAGGATTACGTATTTATTGAATTTAGGATGCCAAGGATGGAAAGCAGTTTGTAGAAAAAATGTAGTAAATTAATTATTAGAAAATGCAAATACTAACAACTGACCGCCAAGGTGTTTGTAACCGGGTTGATCTCAATCCTTTCCTATCCTTCCAAATAAATGTAAAAAAGGGTGTGCGATGATGTGATCCTGCTAAATGCTTGGTCGTACATTCAGAATCAATCAATCAATCACTAAAACGATTGTTTTAGCATGGATTTGAATTATTTTCGAACTAGTGCTACCAACAAAGCGAAAATTAAAAACTTATAGAATATATCAAAATGAGTCGATTAGAAGATAATCACAGAAAAATTATTATTGAAATTATTAAAAAATACAAAGATATTTTAGAAAATAAAAAACCGATTGAGTTACAAACAAAGAAAAGAATGATTGTTGGTTAAAAGAGAGGAGCGAATATAATTGGTCCATCAAAAAGCGTACAATTAAAGGTTGCGTACGCTAATTGAAAAGCGAATTTTTTTTAAAGCATACAAATTTTGTGCTTTCTGACGTTCTTCAGTTGCTTTAGTAACATCAGTGGTTGTAGTGCAGACTATAAATATGGCCCTAAATGTTTTACAAGAATAGATATAATGAAGTTAACTGCGATTCAAAAATTCTCAAGATATCGAGTTGTCAAGATTAATTTAGTCTGTTTTAGTTTTTTCGCATTATGTAGTCGCGGTTTTGGGGAATACAAATTGAATAATAAAAATGAAAATAAGGAAAACCAGGAATACATTTACGACGGGGACTTCAATGATCCTTCAGTAAGAGAACAATCTTCTTTAGATAGCGAACACGATCTCTTCGAACATGTCCTACCTAGGGAATAAAAAACGAAAAATAATCCTCGGCCATTATTTAATTTAAAAATACCGGGACCATCATAAGAGGACAATTAGAGGAGAAAATGGTCGAGGCAGTTGGGTTCACTTTGAATTCTCAACAAAAAAAAACTCCCGAAAAACATAAATTTAATTGCCAGAAGACTTCATTAGATTTTTGTTAAATATGGCCAACTACAATTTGATAACAAAAAGATGCTACATAATTTTTTGTCATCCTTGCGTGAAGAGGACCAATGCTAAGCGGCTTTGAGGAGTTTTTTATTTTAGTATGTGAAACAGAAATGTTGTTGAAACAGAAATGATGTTTTTTATAAACAGTGTTTGTTATAGCGGGATTTCACTGTATCAGGATTTCGCTGTACATAATAATATAAAATGTACGTATTGTGCAACGGCTCCAATGCTAAGCGGCTTTGGGGAGTTCCCTATTTTAGAATGTGAATAATTATTAAAAAACACAAATTTTTGGAAAAAGTTATAATTTTCATTAATATTGAAATTTTAATAAATCGTTAAAGCAGGGGTTTGGGGACGACAGCCCTCACCTTCCAAGTTATACAACGAATTAAAATAACCTTTCAAAAATTTGTTATAATTAAAAAACTTGATTTTTTGGGATTTTCTTCAGATATCGAGAATAGTCCAAGCAGTTACGTCTTTTGTTGAGTTATTAAGTGTGACAGAATCTTTATTTTAAATGTGTTTTTAATGCTAGCCGCTTGTGGCGCTCTCTTTCTTTTTCTAGTTCAGTGCTTTCAATAAATACCTCGTGAATGGACGCGTAACATTTTTTATTTGCGTTATACTTCTTTTTATTTAAGTGTATAAATACATCAGGTTATGGGCCCAGACCCATTTAAATAATAAAAGGAAAAAGTTCAATTTGTTAAAATTCGTGGTTAACGAGTTTATTGTAATTTTTTCTTCTGTGGAAAAAGAAAACAAAAAAACAAAAAAAATTGTAAAATGGCGCCAACGTTTGCGTCCATAGAGAAATTGCTTGGAAGAGATAACTACCAGATATGGAAATTTGCTGCTCAAGCATATCTTCAAATGAATGACCTTTGGAGTCATGTTGAGGGCACATGCAAGGAAATTGATCCAGTAAAGAAAAAAACTGAAGATTCAAAAGCCAAGGCATCGATTATTTTATTAGTGGACAGTGTGAATTTTTCACACATTCAAAAAGCAAATACGGCGAAGGATGTTTGGGACAGTTTAAAAGTAGCGTTTGAAGATTCTGGTCTACTTGTTTCAACTAGACTAGAATTGCGGTTTGATGGAATTTTTCGTCAACAAAATTATTATGACCGCTCACAAGTTGAAAGGTGCCGGCATGGAAATAGACGATGAGTGGATTGGCACGTTATTGTTGGCCGGATTAAGCGACAAATACAAACCCATGATTATGGCGATATAGAGTTCTGGCACAACAATTTCGGCTGACTTAATTAAAACCAAGCTACTTCAAGAAGTTCGCATGGATGATAGAGTTGAGGGCTCTGCCTCTGCATCAGCCATGTACGTAAAGCCAGTGAAGTCAAACAATTATCAGAAGAAGAAGAAACAAGTAAAGGATGGGAAATGTTTTGGTTGTGGTGAAGTTGGTCACTACAAAAACAAATGTCCGAAAGCGAAGATGGCTAGTTATTCGTCAGGTTTTTCGTGTTTGACGGCATGCAATCTTAAATCGACTGAGTGGTATGTAGACTCTGGTGCCTCTGCACACATGACATGTGACCGAGGTTGGATGGAAAATCTCAAACCAGTGTCAGAATCAGGAGAGGTCACGATTGCAAATCAATCAAAATTGAAGGTCGAATTGATTGGCAATGTGTTACTTCAGCTACAAGTGAATAATCGTATAGTGGATACTACAGTTCATGACGTTCTATTCGTGCCAGGTCTTTGCACAAACTTATTGTCGGTCAGTCAGTTAGTTGGCAAAGGACTAATTGTCAAGTTTAGTGCAAATGATTGCAAAGTTTTCGACAAAAACAACAAATTACTGGTTGAGGCAAAAGTAAATGCAGGGATGTTCAAAGTGACACAGACTAGTGAAACATGTTTGAGGGTCAAAGTTAAGGATTCATGGGAATTGTGGCATCGTCGTCTAGGACATGTAGGTCACGATAGCTTGATGAGATTACGAAATGGTTTTGTGGGCGGGATGAGTTTTGTCGGTGGTCAACAGGAGAAATGTGAAACTTGTTTAAAGGGGAAACAGACTCGTCTTCCGTTCAAGGACAGCAAATCTCGGGCTACCAGAGTACTAGAACTGGTGCACACTGACCTGTATGGTACAATGCCAGTTGATTCATTTGGCGGCTCGCGATATTTTGTGATTTTCTTGGATGATTTTAGCCGCAAGATTTCCTTGTATTTCATCAATAACAAATCAAACACCTTGAATGTTTTCAGAGAGTTCAACATTTTTGCGGAGAATCAAACGGGTCACAAAATCAGAACGTTGTGTTCAGATAATGGAACAGAATACTGCAACAAGGAGTTTTCTAAATTCCTCCGAGATTCGGGGATACAGCATCAAACAACTGCGCCGTATACGCCAGAGCAAAACGGTAAGGCGGAAAGGATGAATCGAACATTGATCGAGCGTGCGAGATGTATGCTTTTTGACGCAAAGCTTAACAACAGATTTTGGGGTGAAGCTGATAACACAGCAGCTTATCTTGTGAATCGTTCACCATATCGTGGGGCTATCGATAAAACGCCCGAAGAAATTTGGTCCAACAAAAAGCCTGATTTGTCCAACTTGAAAGTATTTGGATGCAAGGCAATGGTACATGTTCCGAAACAAAAGCGCCAGAAATTTGATACAAACTCAAGGGAATACATCATGGTCGACTACAGCGAGAATTGTAAAGGCTATCGAGTTTTTGATTTGGAAAAATTACAAGTGGATGTCAGTCGTGATGTCGTTTTTCTGGAGTATCAACGCTGTTAAAACAAGGTAATTGCAAGTTCAGAAGACGTATCTGGATATCAAAATAGTGAGAATCTAACAAATGAAGATTCAATTGACGTTTCGAGTAGTAATGAACCGTCGAATGAGAAAGTGAACGATGTTTCGTTACAACCGCGTCGTTCATCGAGAGAGCACAAGTCGACGAAAAGTAATGATTTCGTTTATGTTGCATCACGTGTTCAATTGGATGATCCATTGTCAGTGGAGGAGGCTATGAGCAGCTCAAATGCGTCTCACTGGAAAACAGCTATGGTCGTTCGTTAATCGAAAACGAGACGTGGTCGCTTACAGATTTGCCACCTGATCGTAGAGCAATTCAATGCAAATTGGTTTTCAAGACCAAATACAACGAGAAAGGAGTGGTAGATCGGTACAAGGCTCGTTTGGTAGTGAAGGGTTGTGCTCAGCGAAAGGCCATTGATTATGAGGAGACGTTCTCACCCGTAGTTCGCTACTCGTCGATACGTTTTTTGATTGCGGTAGCTGTGAGATACGATTTAGAGATCGATCAGATGGATGTGATTACAGCGTTCCTTCATGGCGATTTAAGCGAGGAAATCTATATGATTCAACCTGAAAAGTTTAGTGATGGAAGTCAACGTGTTTGTTGTATGAAGAAATCGTTATACGGACTCAAGCAGCCCAGTCGTGTATGGAATCAGCGTTTGGACAATACTTTGAAGAATTTTGGCATGAAATGCTCAAATTACGATGCGTGCATTTACTATCTTATAGATGGTAGTAAGATGTTGATTGTGGCAGTATATGTAGACGACTTGCTCATTTTTTCCAATTACAAAGTTTTGAAAGCTGATTTGAATCTTGTGTCTACAGAAGCAATTTAAAATGAAGGACCTTGGCGAGGCCAAATTTGTGATGGGCATACAGATTACGCGAGACCGCAAGTCGGGAACGATTTCGATAAATCAAAGCCAGTATATTCAAAAAATTATAGAACGTTTCCAAATGGTCGACTGTAATAGTGTAAGTGTTCCAGCTGATCCAAATCAGAAACTTACTTCAGAATTAATGTCGCCGAAGAATGAGTCAGATTGCGAATCCATGAAGGATGTGCCATATCAAGAAGCAGATGGGAGCTTGTTGTTTGCTGCCCAGGTATCACGACCAGCTATACAGTTCGCGGTAGGAGCTGTCAGCAGATTCAATAACACATATTTGCAAGGTACAATCGAAATGAAATTGACTTATTCAAAAAATGGAAATGAAGTAGTGCAAGGTTATTGCGATTCAGATTGGGCAAGTGACTCAGTAGATCGACGTTTGACAACAGGATATGTATTCAAACTGTAACTTGTCTACAACAGAGTCCGAATACATGGCTATGTCTTTGGCAATGCAAGAGGCTATTTGGTGGCGGGGTATATGTCAGGAGTTGCTAGGGGACAATAAATGTTCAACCATCATACACTGCGATCCCAAAGGAGCGATCCAACTAACGGAGAAGACCGCTTTTTCACCCAGAACAAAGCATATAGATGTTCGTCATCATTTTCTGCGCAAGAAGGTTAATGACAAGGTAGTTAAATTTGTTTACGTCAATACAAACGAAATGTTAGCAGATAGCCTAACCAAACCGGTGGCAGCAGAAAAACACAGGTTCTGTTTGATGGGAGTCAATCTTGTGAAGAGTTGAGTGCTGGAAAATAAGGCTCTAGTGGAGGTTTTGAGTTATTAAGTGTGAGAGAGCCTTTATTTTAAATGTGTTTTTAATGCTAGCCGCTTGTGGCGCTCTCTTTCTTTTTCTAGTTCTCAGTTCTTTCAATAAATACCCCACATCATCTTTAAACAATAGAATGCGCAATGCTCGCAAAACTCTAGCACTTTTCTAATTTATGTGAATCACTTTCCTAATTTATGTAGAAACGTATTAGGACCACTTTAAAATTAACCATAGTCTTATACGAGGGAGACTAGAGAAAAAATTCATGAGTAGATGCTCGAAAGAAAAATTCTAAGTAGAAACGAACATTCTGAGAGTGCCGACAAAACAAATAACACCGAAAGCCTCTTAAATAATATCTTTCTGATTTCTTGTGTATTATTTAGAGTTATCACAACCTTATCATCGGAAGTTTTTGTCTTACCAAACACATCCTATTTATATAATTTTTGCTAAAGTGGTGTTTTATGTATATTGAGTACATACGAGGGTGAATCAAAATGTCTTGTAATATCATATGAAAACAAAAAGAGTGAGTGAGACAACTATATATTTTAGAAACAAATTTCGATGTAAATTTTACAGTTCGTTTGTTTTCTTGAATTTAGTAACGTGTTTTGAAAAAATTCTAAAATTAATGAATTTGAATATCGTGCCGTTATTAAATTTTTCTATAAAGATGGACGCAATGCAATTTATATATTCAATTATATATCAAACGTTTACCGCGAATTTGCACCATCACATTCCATATAACAAGGTGGGTAAAATTGTTCAAAAGTGACCACAACCGCCCGGGTCGTCCCGCAAATGCTATTAGCCATGAAAACCTACTTTTGGCAGAATCAATTGTATTGGAGGACCGCCGTATTTCTGTTTCGCGGGTAACATGGAGACTTTCCCTTTCATATGGTACCATTTATACCATATTATATAACCACCTTCACATGTCAAAAGTAAATGCGCGATGGGTTCCCCGTTTGTTGACGGCACAACAAAAGAAAATTCGTGTTCAAACTTCAAAGGCGATTTTAAACATGTATCAAGAAGATCCAGAAAATTTCTCGGATAACAAAATAACAGGCGACGAAACGTGGTTTCATCATTGGGATCTGGAATCCAAACAAGAATCGATGCAATGGATTAAACCTGGTGAACCACCACCAAAGAAATTCAAAACTCAACCGTCTGCTTGTAAGGTTTTGGCAACAATTTGACTGCGGCTTCGTAGAAATACCGCATTCACCGTACAATCCAGACTTGGCACCCAGTGACTACTATCTGTTTCCCAATTTGAAAAAAATACTAAGGGGCCGGAATTTGTCTATTGATTCTGAAGTACAGTCTGTTGTAAATGAATATTTTATGGAGCAAAAGAAAACTTTTTTTTTAGAGGGCTTAGGCAAGTTAATTGATCGATGTAACTCACTCACTCTTTTTTTTTCATATGATATTGCAAGACATTTTGATTCGCCCTCGTATAACGACAATATCGGCAATTTGTTAGGGAAGCCGAAAAACCCTATGAATCATTCGCATAAAAAACTTGCTTGCAGGAAATAGGTGGTATACTTTCACAAATTGAGTTACCTATATTTGAGAAATATTATGGTTATTATGTTTTGGGTTAATAATTCGGCCCTTGACCTTGCCATTGAATTCAATTCAGATTCAACCACCTAACACGATAAAGTTTTTTTGTACTTTCTAAAAATTTACAAAGGCTAAACTTATTAACACAATTTAGGCAATCATTCTCGATCCTCATAAGAAAATTAATAAACTTAATATTGAAAACTTTCGGCTCCACGAATTAAGGTAGCAAGGATTCAAAGATTAAACTGGTAAAATTTGTATAGAGTTTCCGACTTTAATTCGCCGAACAAGTGGAATTCAAATAGGGAAATATTCATAAAAAAAGTGGAACTAAAGTTAAAAATTAAATTAAATTTTTAAATAAAATTGACTTAGTTACTCTTAAATGTAAATTGAAAAAACTTTTCCTTATAGTAACAATGATGTTTAATAACACTTTAGAATATCGATACGAATTAGGCTTTCGGAAAAAATTGGAATCAAATTCGGAAAAATAAAACAAATTTTTCCGAATTTAATTCAATTTTTTCCTCGAGTCAATTTTTTATGGTATTTATTCCTGCGACCTTAATTCGTTGCCCCTTTCAATGTAGTTTTGAAGTGATGAGATAATAAAAATGTTTAAGCATGCATAAAATGTTACAATTAATATTCAATAAAATATTTTATATTTCGTCAGCGAGCAATGCAAAGTGTGTACGTCCATTTTTGCCAATTTTCCGTTTTTCATATGAAACGAAAGAGGAGGAAATTATGAATCGATTGCCGTTTCTAAAATATCAAAACAAAGTAATATTAAGGGGAAAAACCTGAAAAGTAAATTAGTGTTTGCGTATAGACAACACGGAGAGTGAGATAGTTTTCATTGTCTCCTGAAAAAATTATTTTTGAGCTTACACATTCTGCATTTCTCGCTGACGATTTGCTTCTATCGTGATTTTAAAAATCGGTATTTTATACCCGCTCAAGACTCATATGACAGCAAACTGTACCAAAATCGTCTTACTGCCATAATATTTACCATCCTAAATATGCGCCATGAAAATCGTTCTAGGCTATATTACATTTTAATAATATCATTTCTTTGAATATGCGCGAATTTTAGTCTCCTTTCCTATAGTTATATAATACATATACATATAATATTTCCTAAAATTAATTATTCTAAAATTATTTATATGAAAGCACACTGAGTGCAAGAATACGATAAGTCAAAAACATAGTTTTTAAGGAGAAGGCTATTTTAAACAAAGTGGTTTGAACATCCTGTAAAAAATTATGAAGAAGAAAACTATGCGGTTGGGTACAACGATAGAGATCCTTTTAGAGATTTTAAAAACCCATAAAACAAATAGACTAGTACTTACAGTTTTCTTGCACATAGTGCACAATATATACCTAATAATATTATATCAACTAAATTAAAGTTCTATCCTAGGACGATATTGCAGCCGTAATGGTGGATCTCTACATCGCCAACGCGTTACATATACAAATTTTAATGTGTGATCCTTACCCAAAAGTTCATCATTGCACAAAATATCAACCTTTTGAAATGTAATGAAATTAATTCAATAATTTTATTTTAATCCTATTAAAAATGTACTAATACTCACATCTCGATATTTTTCAATTCCATTTAATACTTTTTTAGCTATAAACTTTTTTAAATGTGTTATTGTAGCTTGTGAACTGCATCGTATGAATCGTCTTTTTAAATTTTTCAAATTATTACTAATACATTCCAGACACACATTAACTTGTTCATCCTGTCGATGATAATCGGATTCTTGATGCCCCTCATTTAATTTATCACCTTCGCTGTCATTATTTTGTGGTAAATCCTTCGGACAAGGTAAATTGCGGCCGCGATAAAAGTCACGCTCTCGTTTCATTTCATCTAATTAGAGGAGGGAAAAAAAATCAGATTAATTAATTTGTTTTTAAATTGATAATTTTAATTTTAGTTTACTTACTGTCTTGGAGATTTGGAACCAATTTGTATACAATATCTTGCATAGTCCTATCGAAGCTTATATATTGCAGGGGGTGTGATTGATGAATTACATTGCCGCATGTTGGGCATGTATTGTTTTCTTCCAAATGTTTTACAAGGCAACTTTTGCAAACTGGAAAAAATGATGTACAAAATTAAGATTAGTAACCGATAGTAAATATTAGTTGACATATGGCTGTATTCACGAAAGATCGGCATTAAACTAATAGAAAACTCACTGAGAACTTAATTTCCGTAATATCAATAATTACTACGGAAGTTTTCTGGGTTTTTAAATCGCATTATATTAATGGAACCCATATTAAACGATTTAATCTAAACTTTTAACAAATTTGAATACCTCTAACTAAATTTTAACTCACACGAATGTTTCAAGAGTAAAGGTATTTTAGAAAATCATTGCTAGAAAAAATAAACCAGTAACTAATTCAAAATATCGATAAGTCCTTCTGTAGGGGGCTGCTTTTTACGACCACCTCCATTTTGAGTAAAACTCTCCAACACGTCATTCATAATGGTAAATTGAAATTACTACTACTTACTTTGTCGAAGGCTTGAGATGCGCCCAAGAATATACTTGAACATATTTTTTGTATTCAAGGGCGTAGTAAATTAAATCTATGATTCTGTGCACTTGATCTATGGTAAAGTGTCTCTATAAATCCAAATTGGGATGGATGAATGAGGTTTTTTACTTCTATTGCTGATTTTAACCTCTTGAGCAATAGCTTTTCAAATAATTTTGAATTTTTACGGTGTTTTCTTGTTCAGCTGCTTGTTAGGTTTTAGAATCATTATCACCTCAGTTACATTTCCACCGGTAAATAAGTATTTTCAATTTGCTGCGTAAATAATTAAATCATGACTCGTTTTTTTTGATGATCGGCTCCTCTGCCAGATTTTTCGCGGTTTTCGTTTATTTCTAACAAGGCCTTTCACCTCTACTAGATAATTGATGTGATTTTCAGCTTGGTTTCGAGTAGGAGAAATACTCTTCTGCCACGCTGCTTATAGTATACTGTTCATCAGTAGCTTTAAGTGGTTATCATTGGTCATAAGTTGAGCCGCATTTTTAATTGGTACTTGTAATACAGATAGAGTACTGTTTTCGCTTAAGTTCCGGAAGAGATTCAAATTTGTTTTATTATTAATTATTGTTAATCTAAGTAGGTAAATTTTCTGTTTTGATAATGGTATCACTGTCATAATGACAGGCAAAATTCTTTCACTGTTTTCGAGTAGTACTTATGTTTAATTCTATTGACGCAAAAAAACGGATCTCGATCAAAAAAAAACTGAACTGAGATCAACTTTTACTATGAAGAGTTCAGTATTTTTTGATCTAGGTTCCGTTTTTGTGAGTCAATAGAATACGACATTAGTTTTCAGATATGCCTTTTGTTATAAAGACATCTATCAATCTGGTATCTTAATTCCAGTGGCACCATTCTGGTTTTCCCGGGGAATTGGGAATTGGGAAATAATTTATTGTGACTTGTTTTAATGTATTTTGGTATTATTTTTTTCAAAGCATACTGTGGCGATTGGTATTTTGTTCAAATTTTGGGAAAAAATAATTCCATTTTCACACTACTGCCTACTGTGTAATTCCCAGCAAAATTTTTAGGGAAAAATAAATAACAAAATTGCTTTGAAATGGAATTATTTTTTCCCAAAATTGGAACAAAATGCCAATCACCATAGTATGCTTTGAAAAAAATGATACCAAAATACATTAAAACAAGTCACAATAAATTATTTCCCAATTCCCAATTCCCCGGGAAAACCAGAATAGTGCCACAGGCAGGAACTCGCAGTTTAATCCTTGTATAGACTACATAGTGTCAAATACTATCCTGATTTTTATAGAGCTCGCAAGGAATTTAAAACCCTAAACTGGTTCCTTTATAACAACTATATAGCGCGAATTGAGGAAGAGTTAACATCTAGTCCTAAGGAGTTCTGGAAATTCATTAATAGTAAGAAAAAAGTGGCTGGCTTCCGTCTACCATGTCGTACAAGAGCTCCGTCGCTAGTCAGCCTTCGGACATCTGCAATCTGTTCGCAAATTTTTTTGCGTCGATTTATAAACCAGTTCCATCGCCCACTATCGTGACACCAGCTTTCTCCAGTTTCGGTCAATTTAAAGACTTCAAATTTACCGAGAAAGAAGTTCTGGATTGTTTGCTCCAGCTCGAGGTTGGAAAGTGATCGGCTGTATAGGTGTTGTGCTGAGAGTTTAGTCCTCCCGATTACCTTCATATTTAATGAAAGCCTTCGTCGCGGGTTTTTCCCCGATCCTTGGAAGATTTCTTGTATTCTTCCAATTTTCAAGGCACCCGCCATCAGAAGAAGTGATGTGAGTAATTACCGTGGGATCGCCATTCTCCCTGTCTTACCCAAGGTGTTTGAGTCTATGGTTCATAAAATCTTGCAATTCCATACTAAGAATTTTATTTCTCCGGCACAGCATGGATTTTATCCCGGTAGGTCCACAGTAACTAACTTGGTCTCATTTTGCAGTGATTTATTTGATAGTTTAAATTCCAGACAGCAGCTCGACGTTGTTTATACAGATTTTGCCAAGGCTTTTGATATGATTGACCACTCTATTCTTATTAGTAAGTTAGAGAGTCTAAATTGCCAGCTCATTCCTATTAAATGGTGGCGTTCCTACCTTTCTGATCGTTGACATTCCGTTAGATTCTAGGGTTCTTACCCCAATTGTATCGTGTACCATCTGGCGTGCCTCAAGGTAGTCACATTGGCTCATTGTTGTTTTCATTGTTTATCAACGATGTTGTTCAATGCTTTGAGTTTGCTAACTGTCTCCTCTTTGCAGACGACATGAAAATTTTCGCCCGTATTGCTAGTATATCTGATTGCGTAAAGTTGCAGGAGGACTTAAATAGATTTTGCAGTTGGTCAATTAACAATAGATTGGCTCTGAACGTGAGCAAATATAAGACTCTTTCCTTTAATCGTATCCGCTCACCCATTTTTCACTAATATCAGCTGTACAATGTAGGCGTTGACCGAGTTGAGTTCATTTATTCCGATCTTGGTGTGATTTTTGCATCCGACGCTACATTTACTATGTTGGCTTACACGAAAGCCCTTATGTTAAGCGAACGACCGTAATAGAATTAAATAAAACAACCGAAGCTTTTATTTTGCGAGGAACCGCAATCATTAATTTTCACAGAATGAATAAAAATAAAATAAAAGATTTCATAAACATAATACATAAAAATAACAAAACAAAACGCCTACTTCAATTATGAATTGTCAACAAATAATTTCAATGTCTTTACAATTTATCTCAACACTCCTCCTCATTCCAATTATTTGTTTAATTCAATTTAATCCGCGTCGCTCGCGTAGCATGATATGACGCTTTGCCGGCAATGGTTTTGTTAGTAAATCGGCCAACATATCTACTGAACAGCAATATACGCATGATACGAATTTTCGTTGCACGTAATCTTTAACAAAATGATATCGCGTATCCACATGTTTTGTTCGATTTGACAATTTTTCCTCTTCGATGAGCTTCAAACAGCTTTGGATGTCTTCGTAGACTGTTGTTGCTGTTTGAACCGGCTGTTGCAAATCGTTCAGCAACCGCCGCAACGAAGATGCCTCTTGACACGCTTCGGACAATGCGATGAACTCTGCTTCTGTAAATGACAATGCGACGCAATTCTGCTTTCGACATGCCCAACTTGCGATGCCACCATTAACAACAAAAACATAACCAGTGTTTGATTTTCGGCCCAATTTGCGTCAGCATATCCGTAGAAAAATTTGTCCGAATCGTCATCACTACTTAATGCCAATTTTAAATTTGCAGTGCCCTTTAGATATTTCAACACCCGTTTCAATTTATTCCAATCTTGTTGACGTGGTTGTTGCACTCGTTGCGCTAACATTGAAACACTCGCCGAAATATCCGGTCGTGTATTCACAGATATGTAAAGCAAACACCCGATGAGTTTCTGATAATCTGTATTTGTCAGCAAAAAATTATCGCATCGGATTTATCGTAGTTCACGTTCATCGGAACATTTGAAACTTTCGCATCACTGAGACCGAAATCCGCAGCAATTCTTTGAATGTATTTTGATTGACACAATTGATAAATATTTTTCGCGTCCTTGATGATCTCTATTCCGAGGTAAAATTTAATTTCACCCAGATCTTGCACTTCGAATTTCGTTGCGATGACTTCCTTTATTTCGTTACCTGTTTTGATTGATTTCGCTGCCACAATCATATCGTCGACATAAATCAGAAGAAATGACCATTCGCCGTTTTTCTTCCGTGAGTACAAGCATTGATCTGCTTTGCTTTGTTGAAAACCTACATCGATCAATACTATATGAATAGCGTCGTTCCATGATTTCGCCGCTTGTTTTAGACCGTATAGACTTTTTCCCAACAAACAAACGAGTTCACTATTCTCCTCAAATCCCGGCGGCTGTTTCATGTAGATCGTTTCATTCAATTTCCCATTTAAAAACGCCATTTTGGCATCAATATGTCGCACAAACAGTTTTTCTTTTGATGCAATCGATAAAAGCGTTCTGAACGTTGTTTGTCGAGCAACAGGAGCAAACACTTGATCATAATCAGTTCCATATTTTTGTGAGAAATCCTGTGCAACTAAGCGCGCTTTATATCGATCAATTTTTCCTTCCACATCGGTTTTTACTTTATAAACCCATTTGCAGCCAATCGCTTTTCTGTCGTTTGGTAATTCGCACAATTGCCATGTATCATTTTTCTTTAATGATTCCATTTCATTTTTCATTGCGCGAATCCATTGTTCTTTATGCTCACTGGACATTGCCTCCGACAGACTTTTCGGCTCGACGACTTTATAAACCATATCGATTTCGTTGATCAATCGTTGTGGTGGCACACCCTTTTTTTTCCGCTGTAAAATGCTACACACTGATGCATCATGAATCGGAATGTCTCTATTGTTTTCTTCATTGAAAATACGATGTAAGCCTTCAGCGAAAGACTCGAATTCGACATTCGACACTGCGTCTATACTGTTATTTCGCACTCCCGCATTATTTTCTGTTGTTACGGTGCCACTCATGTTATCACACACTTTTGGATTGATTTCAGTTGACTTATCCATATCGATGCCGATTGTACTTGATTCGACATTCGCATCACTTGATGATAAATCAACACTGATCTCACTCGCAGAATTTTCCGTAAAGCGTACGTCTCAACTGATCACCAACTTATTTTTGACTGGATCTAAGCATCTGAATCCCTTCGAATTTTCGTCGTAACCAACAAAAATCATCGGTGCGCTGGTATCATCCAATTTACGTCGTTTCTCTGATGGCACATGAACAAAACATTTAGCACCAAAAATTGAAAAATGTTTAATACCTGGTTTCTGCTGATTCCACGCCTCATATGGTGTCTTTTCAATCGCTCTGCATGGCAAGCGGTTTTGAACATAATTTACCGTATTTACCGCTTCTGCCCAAAATGTTTTCGGTAAATTTGCGTCCAACAGCATACAACGCGACATCTCGATGAGCGTACGATTTTTTCTCTCAGCGACACCATTCTGCTGCGGCGTGTATGGTGTTGTGTACTGGATTTGAATTCCTTCTTGTTTCAAAAAAATCAACGACGTTCTTTCCGGTGTACTCTCCTCCTCGATCCGACCGTATAACTTTTGGTTTCTTAGAGAATTTATTTTTCACCAATGCCACGTACTCCTTTATTTTCTCGTCGACTTCTGATTTATTTTTTAGCAAATAAATCACCGTATAGCGTGAATTTCACCATCTACGAATACGAATACGTACCGCTTACCACTCGGCGAAACTGTTTGCATTGGTCCGCATACGTCAGTGTGTATAAGGTCAAGTGGAGCTGTAGATTTTGTCAATGATTGCTTTGGAAACGGCAAACGTGTTGTTTTTCCCTTAAGACACACTTCGCATTTAACTTTGATACCGCAATCGACAATTTGCATGCCGTCAACTAATCCTTTCGAACACATTTGCTTGATTGCATCTGGATCGCGATGGCCAAAAATGCGATGCCAGTGATGAATACAATTTTCTTTGTGTTCGCGTACCGCATATACTTTATTCGGCTGACGCAATTAAACAAATTTGATTGCGTGTCTGCTACTGTCACTTGTTACTCTCCGAATTTAATTTCACACGTTTCAGAATTCGGAATAAAATTTACTGCATAGCCCTTTTCCAGCAACTTTTTCACCGACAACAAATTTCCTTGAATATTCGGCACGTACAAAACATCTGTTACCGTTGCCACGGTTGATACACCATTTGCATTGACCATTTCGATGCGACATACGCCTTTTCCCTTGTAATCTACGCTTTCATCGTTTTCGACGTTTAAACTCTTGCATTCCGCTTGATCTAGTGGATCTAGTGAAATGAAACAACCTTTGTTGCTCGAAATGTGTTTCGTAGCACCCGAATCGAGAATCCATCCATCACAATATTTTTTCGATGAAACCATAAATAAAAAACTGTCATTTTCTTCGACTTTATTTATTTTGTCACTGGTCGATGCACTTTCCTTTATTGTGTGTTTTTCTTTCCACGATTTATATTTACCGCAGTCACTCTTTACATGGCCAGATCGTTTGCAAAAGAAACACTCAATTTTGTCTTTAAATTTCGCCGTAGTTTTTAATGCCGAATCTGTATTTTCGTTGCCATCCGCCTCTTTTCGACGTTGATACTCGGTAATTAATTTCGATTGAACCATCGACAATGTGACATCTCCCTCTGGTCGTGCCTCGAGTGCAACAATTAAATTATCGTAACTACGCGGTAAACTGCTTACGATAACACCAACATGCCATGTATTTGACAATTGCTCTTCGCTTGTAGTTCCCATGCTTCTTTAAACACTCTATAGTTAGCGGAATGCTGTCCGTTACAGTTTACGCATTTCGAAAGCGTATTTTTTGTCAAATTACAAGCTTGGGCGAGATTAATCCCCGAACATTTCATATATCTAGTCTCTCGTTTGCAATATTTCTGCGTGTGATTAAATCCTTAGCATTTCTTGCACTGAGGTATTAAGCCAGTGGATTTTCTTAACACTTCTATTTTAACTCTCTTGTTAACTGAGTGAATATTGAAGTTGTTTCAATTTTTTCTTTGGTTTTAAAAGTACGGATAAACAATGGAAGCCCCGTTTTAGTAATTTTGATCCCTTAATCACTAACAGTTCACTAAGCACTAACATGGCCTTAGATCGTCCAACAATCTTGGTAAGTATTGCCCAGTTTTTCAAGCAGAAACAACTGTGCTGAACAAGCTGTAATAGGGGGTTTGGATACGAGAAAAAAAATAAAAATATTGTTCTCTGGTACAGAGATTAACTCTGTACTTAAATCATTAGACAACCCTTGTCAGAGATTGTAAAAATTTCACCAATCTTCTTTGTTCGAATAACAGAATTTTCCTGTTTATCTATCTCTTTAGTCAAAGCCGAGACCCGATTGAAATTAATCGGTCCCGAACAGGGATTGAGTTACCGCAATTATAATTTAATATTGGTAAGCGAGTGATCAAGTATTTCGCTCTGCAAGAGTTGAGCCGGAGTTCGTCTGGCAAATTTATCTACCTAATTCTATTAAAAAATAACGGGCGAGTTCACGCTCAACTCGCAAAAGAATTATGTGAAAACCTGCAACTATTGAATCATTTCAAGTCTCTTCGATGGGCCTGAGAACTGTTGGCTCAGTATTTAAATTACGATAGAATTTTTGGTTAAAAAGTCAATAAGTTGTTCTATTTTGGATTTGGAGGACGAACCTTGCCGACCCTAATTGTTTAATTGAAAATTGAAATTTATAACCGCCTATATTTCAGTATAGCGATGTCTTGGTGAGCTTGAGCAAAGTACAATTCTGTTAAGTTAATTATCTATAAACCTGCCCTGAAAGCTTCAAAATTCACCATTACTCATACAAGACAATTGTTGATGATTCCATATTTAAACATTTGTGAATGGTCACGGCAAACCAGGGGCCCTATCACGATTTATGCTGCGAATTTTTTTTTTTACGTTATCGTGAATTTGGGATCACAAAACACGACACTTTTTGGGCATCTATTCAATAGCGAGAAAAATAAGGCGGACAATTTTCCGATTGATTTATTGTTGAGGATTGCGACAAGTTTTTGCATCTAATCTAAACTAAAATCAAAACTAGTCTCAAAATAATGCCGCGTACGATCGCGAAATTCATAATAAGAGAGTTGAAGCGGGTCGAAAAGAACATGATAGAGGCCCTGGTGAACAAAGCAAAGTGGCATCGCTGATTTCATTGATTTGAACTAAATGAAATATGGCGGTTTGCGCTAAAAAGCACTTTTTTAAATAAAAGCGCAATTTTGACATGTACCTAAAATCATAGCAGCTGCAAAGATGGTAGCATATCTCTCTGCGGCTTCTTCCTTGCGCGTATCTTTAGAAAATGCCGTTCGAACCTGCTTATCACTCTTATACTTTTTGTTTCCTATATGCCCCGCATAACCAAACTCAGCAATAGCATGAGCAATACTAAACATAGCATACCGATTAAACAATTTCAAAATTATTATTTTATTATGTATCAACGTATGTATGTACATATGTGCCATTTTCACAGCTCGCTAAGATGAATGATATTTAATATTTAAAGTATGGGTGCATTTGTCTTTGTTTAACGTACTTCCATTTCAGTTTTTTTGCACCACTTACACTACACATGCATACTTTTTGTGCTTTTTCATTTTAATCTGACGGAAATTGTAATTCGAATTATATCGTATGCAAGTTCGGTGCATTTTATGTTCGTTTTTCACGTATTTAATTTGTAATTTCGGTCGTACCGGATTTTCCGTTCCTTTTTTTACATGAAATTTTTGACTTACCCCCGCTAAAGATGTTTTCACATCAAAAAGGGACAGGATAAGAGCTTTGGTCGCAGCCCTTTCGAGTCACGTCCGTTTTAAAATTCTCCTCATTAAGCATTATATGAGGATTGCATTAATTTCATTCTTGGTTCCTTCGTTCATATGAGCCGTTTATTTTGAAAGTGGAATAAGTCAAATTGTTAAAAAAATTGAGTTAGTGCAATCTGTTAATGATTGGGCTTAAAGTGTAAACGATAGTTAAAACTTTGAAAGTCTTCAAGATAACAACTGGAGCATGGCAAGGAGATGCAATTGTTCAAACTCAAAAAGTGTCGTGCCTGCCGAAATCATTTATGCTTTGTAGATGTACAAAATCTAGTAAGTCTATTGGTAAAATTTAAAATTAAAAACGCTTTAAAACTGCCAGTAAAATTAATATTTTTCTTAGACGTTCACAGAATTGAAAATAGCCCAGCTCAGAATAATTACCAATGTATAGGAAAATAAGTAAAAGTATCTCTTAATTTCCAAGGTCTTTGTACTGAAAAAACCAGGGGCTGTGGAGTCGGAGCCGACGAGTTTATGTTTATTTTCGTATTTTTAAAGGAGCCGGAGCTATGTGGAATTGACCGACTTCGACTCCGGATTTTTCTTTGTTTTTATTAATTTTCCTTTTCTCCTACGTAGCACAATTATTTTTACTTGTATATGCATTAGCGCAGTTCAAGTTGAAATTCCAAATCGGATTAGCCGAAGTTAGGGGTCATTCTTGCGTTCAAACTAAATGTACGTAGTCTTACCTAAGTCATCTTAATACCGACTATTATTCACCTAGCATTGGTTTATTTAGGTATTCGTTGCGCCAAAATGTAAGAAAGCACTTCTACAAATTACATAGAAAAAAAAATTATAGAAGTTGTAGCTTGTAGGAGGTATGAAACATGACAAGAGAAAATTTTCAATAAGTATTTTTCAAAAAATACAACTTCCTGCGATCGGATAGACGACATTTGCAAATTAACGCCGAAACACTATCGCCAAGTTACTGCCTGCTTGCCAAATAGCAATAGTTTTTGAGCACATAAATAACAGCGTTTCACGGAAATGAAAAGCTTATTTGCTTTAAGCATAATATAAAGATTGGTGTCGGAGCTGGAGCCGGAGTCATTAATAAATCTATACATTTCTGGAATCGGAGCCGGAGTCGAACATTTTTTCTCGAACTCCACAGCCCTGGAAAAAAACGCGGCACAAACCAGTTAACTTAAAGACAAGATAAACATCAGAGTTGAATTTGGGTTAGGCAAACTGTGCTTGGTTGGAAGACATTTGAAAATATTGTTATTGGTTTATTAATAGTAAAATATTTGGCAAATATGGAAAACCTGAAAGAGTATCATAAGATCAAGAATGATTCCCAAAACTATTAAGGTTGACACGAATTATACGTTCGGACCACTAACAAGCCCTTGAGTGGCTCTTAAGATAAATGGCAAATCTTTTAATGAGACGCAGTGTCAACCGAAAGAAGAGTTTCTATAAATAAACGGGTAAATCTTTGTTAGATCTCATTATCCTCCGAGGCGAACCGTAGTCATGTTTCATTGTTCGACGAGATAGGTATTACAGCTCATGATTTGATTTTTATATCTTATCATTATCTTGCTCCTAAAAAAACAACAAATTACCTATACCTTATTTCAACATTATCTTTATACTCTTTCGTGAAATCAAATTTATTACATGTGTGCAAAGTCTGGTAAGAGCAGACTAATTAGTAAACTTTAAAATGCGTTATTCAATTCTGCTACACCCTGGATGAACCAGCTTATTTTAAATACAACATCGACACGTGATATCTGGGCCATATTGCACCAACTACTTATCACTTATTACTTATATTAACTAATCAAAAGTTAGTTTTTTTGATAATGATAAGTGATAAGTGTTTCACCAAAAGTAAAAAAATCTCACTCACTTATCAATTTAAAAACTTATCAAATTTTGATAATGATAAGTGATAAGCGTTGCACATCAGAATGTCTATAACTTATCAAATGATAAATTATCAAATTTTCATGATAAGTTGTAATGATCCATGAGTAGGAAGGAATTTGGCTATTTATCAACCGATTAGGATGAAACTCGACAGATACAATGGAAATAGGATTCTAAAATGATTTTTAGATGAAGTTTTGGAATATGGCCATGTATGAGAGAACTTGGTTATTTCTCAACCGATTTCGTTGAAACTCGACAGGTGAAATGGAATTGGGATTCCAAAATGATTTATAGGTGAATGTCTGGAATATGGTCAAGCTCCATCATAATTGGCCATATTCCAGAACTTAATCTAAAAATCATTTTAGCATCCCATTTCTACCGCCCATGTCAAATTTCATCATAATCGCGAAGTTCCATTTTAATTGGCCACATTCCAAAACTTTATCCAAAAATCACCTTAACATCCCATTTCCATCGCCCATGTCAAATTTTATCATAATCGTGTATCACAATCATAATTTATAATAATAAAAATTGAACAAATGTTCTCATCTTACAATAACAGGAAAAAAAACGTTTTTAACAGACTTCCGTCATGCCACTACAATTTGTAGCTCTTATCAATTTATTTGAGTAGTGAAATTTTTCTTATTGATATTTTGGATAATTATCATTAAAGTAGTCGATTATTGATAAGTTAAAATTTTTGGTGCAACAGAACTACGAAAAACTTATCAAAAACCTCGAACTTATCGCTTATCAAAATATTAGTTATCATTTCGCGAATTGATGCAACTTATTTTTAATAAGTAAGTGCATATCACTTAATATAACTCAATAAAATACTTATCAAATATCAATTTGGTACAACAGTCAAAAATTATGATAAGTTGATAAGTAATAAGTGATAAGTAGTTGGTGCAATAGGGTCCTGACTATAAATTTTACCCGGAACTGTTCAAAAATTTGAACTGGTTCCTATCGTAATTACACGTTGCGGATTGAGAAGGATTTGCCTTCCGATCCGAAGGTGTTTTAGGGATTTATAAATAACAAAAGGAAAGTATACCAGAGCTCTATCGCTAACTTCCCTTCGGACATAAGCGATCTGTTCGTTAATTTGTTTGCATCAGTTTATCAGCTCGCCACGCAACTCGTTACCTTTGTTTTCGATTCATGCAGTAGTTCGGACTTCTCACTTATAAATTTTACAGAAACAGATGTTTGCAATCTTCTACAAATGCTGCGCAGAGTTTAGCTTCTACAACTGTTATCTTCTTATTTAATGAAAGCCTTCCGAGAGAAAATTTTCCTGATCCTTGGAAAATATCCGCCATACTCCGTCCATCGATTTTTAAGTCGCTCGACTTTTATTTCTTTCGGTTCCTATCCTCTCGATTCGAAAACTTCTATTGTAGCTTAAACTTAAAAGTTACTGATCCTTCCTCCGTCTCTGACTACTAACCTAATAGCATTTCTTCTGTCCTCATTTGCAACGATTCGACGTTTTGCTCTTTTGTTGAATGTAAACTCAATTTGGATTTCGATATGTCAACGGTACTCCTACGGCCCTGACTAAAGTTCGGACCTAAGTAAAGTTTTTTATTAGCCAATAAGCCAGGACCTTCAATTCATTGGATCATTCACAAATTGTCAAGTTATTTTTATTTGTTTATTAGAAAATCAATTAGGAATAGAAGTACACACAGCTTACTCAATTCATTATATTACTTCGATATCAGATTCAAAGGCTCGTTGTCTCCATAATTAGTCCTATGAAATTCAGTTTTCAAAAGGGATCGCAATCTTAAACTCCTTTCCGGAGCATATAATCCAAGATTTATTAATAAGAATGAGCTCTGTATATTGCCATTTAGAAGCTCAGAAATGAAAGTGGCACCAGCATGCTGACGGCGAATTTCAAGTGGCTCAATTAAAGATTTGCATCTAACGACAAAAGGAGGCAGATTCCTAACGTTTTACAATGGGTAATTGCATCAATGTCCTTCTGTAGATAATTGCAACCTGCGCATTATTTATAGGGGAAAATATTTTAGGTCATCAGCATAAATTAGACAATTATGTCGTTTAAAAATAAAATGAAGATGAGGGGTCCAAGATGGGAGCCCTGTGGAACACCCGAATGCACCTTAACTGGATTAGAAAAACTGTCATTAATTTTTACAAACTGCACGCGTTCAGTAAGGTACGAATCAATCCATTTTATCAAATTATGAGCGATGCCAAAAGATTTTAATTTTTCCACAAATGACGTCAAGTTGTGCCTTAACCTCAATCACCTATAAAGCACGTTTCGAAAATTCTATTAAGTTCGTCACAGTAGATCTATCACGGACAAATCCATGCTGTTCGTCAATTATAAATGACTTCAGTCCGAAATACATGTGGCCACAGACAATTGATTAGGGATAGCTGACAGTATAGAAGTGCCCCTATAATTAGAGACATCGTTCCTATTACCGGACTTGAAGATAGGAACGATATGAGAGGATTTCCAGACAGTTAGAAAAATACCCGACGAAAGTGATCCATTGAATAATATTGACAAAGGAAAAGCCAACTCATAACTAAGTTTTTTTTTAGAAAGTTTGAAGGAAAACCGTCTGGACCACTGCCATCTTTAAACTGTCAGAGTGATTCAATATATCCTTTGGAGTGATATAAGGTATACCTGAGGTGGTAATTATACTATCATATGTTGTATCTGTAAACGTTCCTTAATCAACATTGTCGAGTCTATAAATATTTTGGAAGAAAGAACCAAACAAGTTGGCTATATCCGCAGAATTATTGTAAGACATTGTCGACGGAATACCACATGTTTTTCTCCTAGTCTGAACAAAGTTCCAAAACGATTTGGGATTTAATTTCAAATCGTCTTGAACTTTATTGATATAGTTCTTATAAGCTATTTTGTGCATAAAATCAAATTCCTTTGATAAATACGAAAAGGCCAATTTAACAGATGCATTGTTGGATCTTTTCCATTTCCGATATAATTTCTTCTTTCGATTACCCAAATTAATCAAAAGTTTATTAAACTATGGAGGATTATTACGATTATTCTTCATAACAGAGATTGGAACGAATCTGTCAGTACCATTAAACAAAATATTATAAAATAGTTGGACATCATAATCTAAGTCATTAGATAAGAGCCGCGCATTCCAGTCAGTCAAAATCTATACGTTTAAAATTCTAAAATCTAGTCACAAAAACAATGACACGATCGTTTTGAAAATAGATGAAATTAGAATTAATATCAACATCGGCATTGTTAGCAGACAAGTTTAATGAGTTCGAGACTGCTGACGAACTCTGCGAAAATTTGCCTTCTGGTTGAAATTATATTCCTTAATAAGAATATGCTCAGGCCATGCCTCGGCCTTCATTACAGCTTCAAAGTACTCAAGAACAACACCAACCTTATATGAGACATAATCAGCATTTTTATCAAAACGTATACAACTGGCGTCCACAATACGCAGATTATTTTTAATAAAATTTTGAACTCGCTATCAGTAACGGTTGGTCGTAAACGAGACACGACGATCCATTTTCGAGGTGGGATGGCTCCAATAGATGCGGTACTCCCTGTAGCTGTGCCAATTATAATATCATTGATATGTTGGTTTATACTTCTATTATCAGCGTGATTTTTGTTACCATTAGGTTTTTGTTTATCCTTGAGTACAGGTCTCTGTTCTTTTTGAGCAGAAATAGCGGCTTCAACGTTGTTATTAATTTTATTTTTATCAGAATTATCACACAAAACATGAACCGGTTGCATAATAGACCGATAATTGCTAGTAGAAATGCTACCACTGTTGTTACCAAAGCAGACATTTTTTTGAGACGGTAGATCAACAGGTCGATGCACAGTTTCAAAAGATTTTATGTTGTCCATTAAATTATTACCATTGTTAGTTTTGTTATTATTAATCGGAGTTATTACTTTTATTAACGGTACCACCGATTGATCTATAGTAGGAAGGTATGACAGGGATTTTGAACTTTTGTTATTTAGCACTATCATTTAGGTCTCTGATATTATCTATAACACTATTTAATTTTTCTTCAATATTATTAATTTTTATTTATTTTTAAATATTTTAAAATTTCTCCCAAGTCAGTTTTTATGATTTCATATTGTTATGCTGAGCAGTCCATCTTGTCATACTTATCGATCAGAAGTTAGTTCATTAAATGTAATAACATATTCTCAGTGTTCAATTTTGGGCGCCTCACTATTCCGATGATTCTCAAACCTATCTTTCTGGGCCACTTAAGGGTATTAATTAGGTGTTTGATTTTATTAATCATGATTTGGAGTCCGTTTCGGAATGGGTACATTGCAAATAATTGTCGTTTAACGAGAAAAATATAAGCTGCGTCTTAATTGGCCTTGCAATACTTACGTTTAATAGTATTGTATGTATTTGATTTCGATGATTCTTTTAAAAACTTTAGCGTTATTTTTAATAACCGAATAGGTAGTTTATTTTTGGATATGGATTGTGAGACTAAGCAGATCATTCTAGTGGCTAACAACGCATTGATTAGACATAATCATGATCATCGTAACTTCATGACACAACTAACTAATCTTCTAGAATTCTAGACTATTCATTTTTGGTTTGCTGCAAGAATTGTTTTCTTGCAAATATTAAATTGGCGAATAGATTTGCCGAATTTCGAAAGTCTTGTTTACAATATTCTCGTTTCACCTCTGGATTTTTTTGTTTGAACGTTTTGTTTCATGATTGCAATTGGTTTTAGTTATTTTATTATTGTTATTATTTATTACACATCTTTCACTGGTTATCTCTTAACTAAGCTTACATAACAAAGACCGTGATTAGCCCAGTTTCAATGCACCTATCTTTGAACTAAGAAAAACAAACAAAGAAATTCCTAGTGTAATATTTTAGTTTACTAAAGTTACGAAATAAGCCTGACTATGTTCCAAATTTTGTTATCACGCTATATAACTGTTGTATCATTGTGTGAATAAACTGTTAACCTAAATCTGAGAAATTTTAACAATTTGTAAAATTTTCGAAAATTCGACAAATCATCACAATTTGAATGGTTTTGGTAACAACTGTTGTTATATCAGTTACCAACCCTTGTTTATGGAACGGCCAATAACGAATAATTAGCATTATAAGATGTAATATTCCAAACTAAGTAACTGCTTGAAATTTTACAAGTTTCATCTTCTCAAGACCTTAAACCGAGTTGAACTATTCTTGTAATTGGACTTTTTATTTATACATGATTTATGTTTTGGAGTTTTACTAAACATTTTCACCATAATAAGATAGTAATATTGAAGACCTCAGTTATTGCTAATTGAAATCACACGACGAATTTAACTTGTTAGTAAATATTGAACAAAAGAATCACTAAAAATTTGTTTATTTACACAAAAACATTGAAATGTTGTAAATTATATTCATTTTATCTTATCACACAATGTATATTTCACTAATTAAATATTCAAAATACAATAAACTACAAATTTAAGTACAAAAAAGTTTTTCTTTTTATCTTACACGTATGTAAACATTCTGTGACTGTTGTTGCATCGATGAAATATCCTCGGCAAATTTTACATGTTATATGATTATTTAAATTTTTTAATTTAATTTTTCTCTCCATAATCATAGCAATTTTTTTATTTTATTTATTAATAAATAAAGCATGATATATTTATATTGCACAAGAAAGAAAAATGTGTGTACGATAATTTGTTATATTTTTATGTTATTATAGAAAAACTACATTCACACTGACAATAAATAAAAACCTTTTTTCACAACTTTATTATAAAATTTCTCTAGATAAAATGATATTATATAAATACACACGTTTTGAATAAATATAAAAACATAATTCTTTATAAATTAAAAACTAATATAACTAATAAATTTCTTATTTTTATGTGTAGAATTTTTAGAGTTTTAGGCACACATTATAAAATTTATACAAAATGACACATAAAAAAGAAATAAAAATTTATTTTTTGACACGATTGTTTTCCTTGCTGTAAGGTTGGTAGCGCCGATAAAATAATTGTTGATTACTTCAGTGTTTTGTATGTATTTATAAGGTGTGTTTTTTTAATCGTATCTTCTCTATCTACTTAGTTCGCGATAGTAATTATTCGAACTTTGGTAAAAATTCACTTTATTACTACGGAATCCCTTTAAAAACGGAAATTTGGGCTTTAAAATTAATCCTTACAAAAATCATATTAATTTGCCTCTCTACTACGGAAAACCCCTATACCCGGACGGAGTGATGCCTCTCCATGTAATATTTATTATTAGAACCCCTAAGAAACGGAAATTTAGCCAACTTCAGACTAAAAAAAAAAAATTGTTCATAATCTAGAAATAAAGCATCAAGTGTTTATTACAAAATTGAATTGTTCCGTGTAAAGTTAACATTAATTATTATATTTATTACTTTTCATAATTAAATATGGAAATAACTAAATGCAATTACATATGTACATATAAATTTCAGAAATATGAAACAAAAAGTAAATCTAACTTTGAAACAAAAATACGATGTGATCCAGTTGAAAAGTTGCGGGAAAAATATAAAGGAAATCTGTGATAAATATAAATGCCAGTAAACTCAGATTTATTGCATCCTACAAAACAAAGATAATATCATCACTAAATATTTGGAATCCAACGAAAACCATCGTATGTTTATAAAAATTCGTAACAGCAAATACGGCAAAATAAACAAAGCCGTATAAAAATATTGCAATATCGGGACCAATTTTACAGTCTCAAGCATTATTAATTGCTAAAAGTTTGAAGCTAGACGAATTTAAAACGTCTAATGGATGGCTGCGATCTTTTCGAAGGCGTTTTAACATAGTTTTTAATAAATGTTGCGGTGAGTCTAACGAGGTTGATCAAAGAAATTCGAAGGCTATTCCCCAGAGAATATTGCCAATTGCGACGAATCGGCGTTATTCTATAAAGTGTTGCCAAATAAAACATTACAGCTAAAAGGTGAAAATTGTAACGTGGGAAAGTTTTCTAAAGAGCTTATTACCGTTCTTTTCACCGCGTTTGCCGATGGTTCACTTTATAAACCACTTGTTATCGGCAAAAGTGCAAAACCAAGATGCTTTGAAAACCTACAAATAAAACAACTTCCCAATAGATAGAACAGCAAGATAGGCATATACTATTATTTCTGGATAACGCAATATGTCACCCAGAAATATTGCTATCCAATATAGTCCTTAAGTACTTACCGGCTAACACCACATCCATTTTGCAGCCTCTGGATAGTGGCATTATTCAAAATTTTAAGATGCCATCATAATGACCAAAGTTGCAGCCAACAGCATTAAACAGGATTCTGTAGTCAAATGTTTCCAGAATTGTGGATTCCCAATCAATGTTGATTTACCAAATTTAAATATAAACGAGGAAGTTAATGAGGATCAGACGCGGATAGACTCAGCCTTTCCAAACGTCGGTCCTCGGCATTTGAATTCATTAACAATGATAAAGAAGCGGGTACTGAAACCGACGGATTAAGTTTGCTGGACATAATTACTAACGTCCGTGATAGTTCAGAAGAAGATTGTCAAATCTTTGAAGACGAAGAAAGTGGGGATGATGATAACTCTGGCCCATCATTAATTGAATTCAAAACTGCAATTGTCAACTTAAAACAATTTGCTGTATGCCAAGGTGATGAAGCGCTCCATAATATGGTTTATAAAATGTTTGGGCATGTAATAAACATATACCCTAAACCAGTTGCAAAAAAACAATCTAAAATTTCCGATTTCTTTCGAAATACATAAAAGCAACTAGATTCTTTTATGCAATGAATTAATGAGGCTGATGCATACATATCAAACAACATTCATATAATTTATTTTAAATTTTGTTTATATACATAACTATGAGTTCTTTTTATTTATGTACATAAGAAGGAAGGTACAAATGTCAGAAATAAATAAATTCATAAGCATAAAAAATGTTTGCATTACCGGGGAAATATTTAAACTTACTATTTACTCTCGTTTTTTATAATTTTCCGTGACAACGCCTTAAAGCCGAATAAAACCCCCAACAACCGGAAAAATCCCTAAAAACGGAATTTTTGTTTGGTGCCTTGAGTTTCCGTCTTTGAGGATATTTACGTAATTTAAAATCAATATTGTCAAATATTTGAATTATATTCTAAAGAAAGAAAAAACCGTAACTGATCAAGGGGTCAAAATTAATAAAAGGGGGCTCCTATTGTTTATGCTTACTTTTAATAGCACAGAAAAAGAGGAAAACATTTTCAAATTAGGGCAGTCCTTAACATGAGAGTTCGAATAGAAGCGTTAAGAAAATCCACAGGTTTGATAACTCAGTGTAAGAAATACCAAGGATATAATCACACGCAGAAATATTGCAAACGAGAGCCTAGATGTGTGAAATGTTCGGGGAACATCTCGCCCAAGCTTGTAAGTTCACACAAACTACGCCTCCAAAATGTGTAAACTGCTGTAACGGAGAGCATCACGCTAATTATAGAGGATGTGAAGTAGTCAGGGAACTTCAAAATCTGAGAAATATAAAACGACAGGGTCTCCTAAACCGTGGGATGCCTAGTAATAAGATAATGTCTAAAAACCCACTGGTAGAACTACCACTAACAAGTGCAATAGCAGGCCGAAAACATACTCCCAGATTGTACAACAGCGGGAAGTAGTAAGTAACAAGGAATACGGGCAAAGCCTATTTCTTGATTTTTTTTTAAAGAATATACATAGAAGCCTTAAACTTAAGGCTACTAAAACAAGAAAGAAGCCTGGATTCTTTAAATGAGCGGTTAAATAAGCAAAAACAGTGAATGAAATCACTTCTATGATGTACTAATCTATGAAGGTGAATAACACATTCAGAATCGCCAATTGGCATGCAAATGGGCTGTTCCAACAAATTCGTAATCGGAAGCGATTTTAACGTTAAAAATACTTATTGAGAATGAAGGCTAACAACCTATACAGGGTAAGGAGCTATTTGCATCTGGTCGGGCTTTAAACTGAGAGTTCCAGTCTGGAGGTAAACCAACATATTGGCCAACGGATACAAAAAAGATACCAAATTTGATAGCCTTGATTCCCTTCCCTTCCCCTTTCCTCTCCCTCTTTCCTCCCCCGTCTTCCCAATCTTCTCTTCCCTGTCCTTTTCATATTCCCTCCCCTCCCCTTTTCCTCCCCATCTTTGAGCGCCCCCTCATCTTTCTCACTCCCGTCCCTCTCCCCTCTTTCGCCCATAATTCTCTTCCTTTCTCCCCTCTTCTTTCTTTCCTATTCCGCCCTTTTCATTTTTTCCAGAAGTGGACAGGATCCCTTGATACATTCAAGAATGAAAATATACAGATCAGCGACACCTATAAAATCAACTATTTAAATGGTCAGTTGGAAGATGCTGCGGCCAAATTATTCATCCTTCTCCAACTAACAGAAGAAGAAATTTTGAACAGTAGGTATATTAACAGGAGACTGATAATTTCAACATTTTTAAATACGTTGTTCCGTTATATGTCATTTATGGTTTTGTCTAGGCGCTGCAACGCCCCTCCCCTCCCCCCTCAAATGTTATTCATTGCTTGTAATGTGGCATTTTGGCTATGTTTCAAGTTTCTCACACTGTTTTCAATTAATGAGGTTTGATTCATTGGTTTCTATAGTATGAAAATGTTCTTCATATTGGCTTGCTTCTCTCTGGTGTTTGGAGTTTCTCAATCTGCATCGGTTCTTTGGCGCTGGCAATGAGACAACAGACTTGTTTTACATCTTGAGCTTCGTTTATGTTGCCTATTTATGCAATACGAACCAAAAGTCATCTGAACCAGTATGGACCTCCTGTGCTCTCCCCAATTTCCTAGGCACAGGTGGCAATGTTTTTTCCTGCATCAGAATGACGTACCCTACAGCTAAACTGGGCTGAAGTTTTCGCCATTTTGGGCGTTGTTGCAACTGTTGCAGTTAGCCGCTTGACTATCTTTTTCAAAATTCGTCTATAATCTTTTGTACTAGATGCCAGCGTGTTCTTAGTGAGTAAATATTTTCATTACTCTAGGAACTGCATTCATTGGGCCGCCTATTAGAAAATTTGCAGGTATTAAAACTCCGGAAGTTTTCCGGATTATCGTACAGGAACGTCAATGGCCGAGAGTTCGAACATGCTTCTATTTGGCCCGCCGAGTGAAGTTCTTTACGGAAGTACCGATGTTGTTCAATTCTAATTATCTGGATTTCTGCGAGCTTCAGTTCTAGTACTGTCGCTTCTTTCGATTACATATTGCCGTTGTTTATGAACATGAAGATTTTTGAAACTTTGACTGGTCACAAATATACGCTTAAACTTAAGAATGCTTGAAATCTTAGCAATAATTCATGTAGTGTGTTTGCTTTGCCTCCAACGGTTGTGAGACAAATTATGATATCTTCAGCGCTGTCCTTGTCGTTGTCGGATTGTACTTGTGGAACCTTGTATAAGGTGGTTGATAACCATGTGTCTGAATTTTCCGCGAAAAGGTTGGTTCCGTTCCCGTCCACCACATTGAGCCTTGTGGCGTGATATTATAGATGCTGCTAATCCTCTTGTTGTTAAATCAGCTTTGGTTTTATCTGTTGGTACGTAATCCCATTATAGCTGATGTAAAATTATCTCTAATGTATTGCGTTTTATCTCAAAAACACTCGCTCTGGACTGTGCATTGTTATCAAAAGCCTTTTCCAACATTTCCAATGGTTTGGCAGCCGAAATTCAAATTTTGAAGCAAAATTTGATGTAACTTTTTTGCTAAACTCATTTTAAAACCCGAAAAATCCTGATCATTTCTTGATGAATATTCGGACGAAATGCAAACGAATTTGGACGAATGCATTTTTGCTATTTTCGGCGACTAATTTACTTAGCTATAAAATTACAACTTTTGATATCTTCTTCGTTGTTTATGGATAAATCCCGCTTCTGATTTGTAAACTATGTTCAATGATTGGCAAATTTCCAAATTAAAGACGATTTTTACTGTATATGCATATAAAACAATAATAATGGGTGCGTCCGAAATGTGAATTTGAATGCACATGTTTTGAAATGTGCATTTTTGGGTTAAATTAAATTTCTTTATTTTACTTTAGTAGAGAACTTTGTTAATTCTCAAAAATCTTTATTATAAAATATGTAATTATTAATCACATCATATTGATTAAAAATAATAAAATATATAAACCAGAATGTTATAATTTTAACACAACGAATGACAGTCCACCATTGCGTTGGCACAATAATGTGTAAATTGTACACCAAGTAGCAAGACATCAGATAAAGCCTTTAAACCTGGTATACAAACAGTCAATGGATATACGAATATATAGAACCAGGCACAAATTCCAGAAATCGGGAACGCAATGAACACCAAAACCAGGAGCCAAAATATCGCCCAAAGTGGATTATTCATTCTAATTTCAAAATAAAATTAATTTATATAAGTACACAGGTATTTGGTATAACTAGCTGCTTTAAACTTCTAATACACAGTAATGAAAAACCAAAACATTTTTGTTACTATAACGTGTCAACGGCATAATTAAGAACAAAACGAAATTAATAAATCGATAAATAAGGTATGTATAGTTAAATGAAATGTATATGGTCTGTTTTTGATATTTTTACAGCAACAAGCCGAAGCCATACAATATCATTTCGTTTTCAATAATTTCACTCCACCTAGAAGTAGGAATATAATAATTGGAATAGGGCCGAAAGGCCGAATGTCGATAGGCCGAATGTCGAAAGAGGCTGAATGTCAAAAAGCTGAATGTGTTAAAAGGCCGAAAGGGTCGAAAGGTCGAATGATGGAAGTGCCGAATGGTTCCAAAGGCTGAATGTCGAAAGGCCGAATGTACCGAAAGACCGAATGTCGAAAGGCCGTATATGTCGAAAGACCGAATCAAAGTGAAGGGAATTAAGTTTTTTTTTTAAATGCTACCAATGGCTTTGTTCTTGAATTATATATAAGAAACTCACAAGAAGTAATTAATTCTTAAGCTAAAATTATTACATATTTTAAGTCATAACCAATGTTAATACTTATTGTTAGTGCTCACAATTTAATTAGTTTAGATTATATTAGATTATTATATGTAAAACAAAAACATTTAATAAATTTACAGGTTCATCAGTCCAAGTAGATTTGTTCTTCTCAGTCGCCACACCTGAGGCTGGTCGTCCCGAACAGGACCCAATTCATCTCATCACTATAGGGCAAATGTAGTACTTTGTCTTTGCTCCTTGCCTAGTCCTGTATGGTGCCGTCCATGTAGGCTGCAGTATCGACGATGAATCCTCATTCTTTCGTTGCGAATTGTGAAGCCATACCAACTGCCCTTCTTGGCATCCTTGGTTATTTTCATCCAGTCGCAAGACACTCGCACTCCTCTTAGCACAATCCAGAACTTCTTACCCAATATCTGCTTAACCTGATGTTCATTGGCTTTCTCAATCAAAGCCATTCACCCTCAAGAAGTCCATTCCCAAGTTGACTTCGTTCACAATATCTGCAACCAGAACTTCGTGTTGGAAAATGTTTTCCCGATCTTTATGTTCACGATAATTTTCCCTTTTATCATTACACTATCTCATTTTGCCATTCTTAATTTTAACCCATCAGCCAGCTGTACAGCTCCTCCGATCAAGTCTTCTCGGACAATCGTCTGAGTTGCTCCAGTATCCTGCGTAATGATACACTTTCTCTCATCAGCATCACCCGGGAAAGGTACGTTTCAACCGCCTAGAGCTACATTCGTAACAGGGATATATGTTATGGGGCAACCAGACAACGAGGCTAGCTTCTGTTCTTTCAAACTGACCCATAATCTTTCCACCTTACAGCTCTTCTCTATGTGCTCTTTCCATAGAAGTTGCCAATCCTTGCCGTTCTGTCTTGCTTCCCTGCAATCTCGTGATATGTAGCCAATCTTGTTACATACCTAAGATCTTAGCTCGCTGCCTCTAGAGCTTGATGAATGCATCAATTTGAACCCTTTTTGTATAATCGGCCGACGTACTTGTATGTGCTAGACGCACCAGCCGTTCGATAGTTGATGAAAATTGCTGTAACGATTCTCCTCTCTTTTAGATAGATTTATCGCTTATGGTCACTGCCGTACTTTCGATCCAGCGCCTTCATAATTTCGAGGTAACTGTTGCGCTCTTGATCCGGAATGGTTTGTAAAGTCTCTGTTGCTTCACCTTTAAGGACCTCTATTAACGCTGTGACACGATGTTCATCGTTCCAATGACTTTGATTGGCCGCCGTTTCAAATTGAAATTTGAAAATGCCGAAAGATGTTGTTCCGTCGAATGTTGCTGGCTGGAGAATACTCTTCAAAGTCGGAATTATAACTAACTTCGTTTTGATTAGTAAAAAACTAAAGAATTGTCAAAATTTTGTTCAAAATCTCAACATTTTTATCAGTAGGAGACTGAATTTTATTCAATTAATCTGGAATTATAGTACAAGGAATTACTTTAGGTAATCATTTCAAATAAATTAAATGTAAGAAATATCAAAGCTTCCAATAGCGGTTTAGCTAGTTTCCGAAAAGGGAATGAATTCATTCGCATTACTGGTAATTCTTTTCTACAGGTCTACATACATTATGTATCAAATACATAATACGTAACTGTAAAAACAAATTTAAAATTTTTTTAATACTCATTTTTTATTATGAACCCTTCATTTTATGTATTTTAAGTAGGGTTATGTACATATTTATCAACACATTTTGTTTGCAACCTTTGGAACCCGGATGCCGGAAAATTCTTCGGTCCCTTGCGATTCCGTCTCTCACAGTTTTTACTGTATTATTCAATTTGACAACTATTAGTGTATTTTGTTGAGAAATTTACAACAACAATTGTACGTGACAGGAGTTAAATAATTCGAATTAAAAATTTAAGTTATTTAATTTGAGCGCGGAACAAAAAAAACGTAACTATATTTGAATGGAAAATAGGAGAAGTACCAATATAGAATATAAAAATTAAATCGAGAAAATATTTCGTGGCTTATTTTCTTAACAAAAAAATTATTCCAAAATAATTCGAATTAATTTTTTCTCAACAAAATACGCTTTAAGTTATTTGCGCTACCAACCCATAATAAAATAATAAATCAAAAATAATTCTTGCAACTGTTATTGGGATAAAAATAAATCCGAAATAAATTCGAAATAAACACTAGCGGTATTTTGTTGAGAAAAATTTAAACAAATTTAGTTTTGATTTATTTTTTGTCCTATTCTTTCCTATATACTATGTACTACGATTTAAATAAAGAAACATTTTGTTCATTTAAATCATACGGCCATTGCAATTGTAGTTGTCGTTTTGTCAACAAAATGCACTTACTATTTCAATTTCGTAAGTAAAAAAGGCTAATGTCAAGGCTGACGCATGACAATCGATTTCAGGTTTTTTAACACGCAGTCTACACTAACGGTATTTTCGTTTATTCATTCCACACAAAGAACAAAAGGAATAGAATATTAATCACGTGACCTTGGAACATTGCATGCGTAATGTAATATCATGAACATGAAAACCGCCGAATAAAAAAACGCACCTTTTTGTTTATTGAAAGTGATAACCTTGGTTCAACTATGGATAATCAATCTCCGGCATATACGGTGTAACAAAAAACTAATGTTTATTGTCAAGTACAACCCTACCAAAAGTTTGACAATCGTACAAAAATTGACATTTCTTATAAAACATAAAAGTGTCATGTTTGTTTATTAAAAATAAAAAATTTATTATTATTGTGTGAAAAAATATGTCGAGCAGTTATTATTTCGCAATTGTAGGACCGAATGATAATCCACTATTTGAAATAGAATTTAGTAATGCAAACAAAGAGGCTAAGGTTTGTTATTTAGCACATACAGTGTTAGTAAATACTTTTCAAATCGCCCCTTTTCCATTTTTGTTTTATAGAAAGATGACCACAGACATTTAAATCAATTTATTGCTCATGCCGCTCTAGATCTAGTCGATGAACACAAATGGCGAACAAATAATATGTATTTAAAATCAATAGATAAATTTAATCAATGGTTTGTCTCGGCGTTTGTAACAGCCAGCCAAATACGTTTTGTAATGGTGCATGATAATCGAAATGATGATGGGATTAAGAATTTTTTCACGGAAATGTACGATACGTATATAAAATATGCAATGAATCCATTTTATGCTAAGAATTCGCCGATTAAATCGCAAATATTTGAAAAGAAAGCACAAAATTGTGGTAGAAAATGTTTATTATCATAGAGGAATAAAAATTGTTAATTTACAAAAAAAAAAAAAATTAAAATAATCTTTTTAATTATTAGTAGAGACATCTGTTGCATTTTTGGGTTAAACTATTTTGACGTATAGTAATCATACAGGCAAATAAACACCGTAATGATTTAGTTAAAATTTTATGAAAATGTTATAAATTCTGGGGATTAATAAACATGGATATGGAAGAAGTGTCCTGTTGCGACAGAGTTTCACAATTTTTTGAGAATTATCGACATTGGTAAGTATTTATTTGCTGTAAAATTTACATAATATAGGTGTGTTCATTTCAATGGAAGTATTTTGTCGAAAATTTATTAGTTGGCCATGGCCCTACATTTGTCTCATTTGTATTAAATGAAAATTGCTATTTCACCGAAATAAATAATCCATCTTTTATATGTATAAGGCTTAAAAGATTAAAACTCTTGCAACTCAGTGTGTAGATTAAGGGGGCGGCCATACGATTAATGTCAAAATGCTTCCAAATGTAGAAACAAAATCATGGTTGGTTTGTAAAATATGTATTTGGATAAACGACCCTAAATTTTATTTGTTATTACTATTAGGTCTGTTTGGCGTGTGATCATCCTTGGTCAAGTTTTGTCACTTTTACTATGCGCTTTAACATACATGACACACTATATAGCTAGTGAAATTCTGTTACATATTCCAACGGGTCAGAATTATTTACACTATATGTTCCTGTGTTCAATTTTTACAACAATTCTAGCTTGTAGAAAAGGAGACCGTGGATTAATCTCGGTGGTTAAATCCAGAGGATATCGTTACATTCTAATTGGATTTATCGATGTACAAGCAAATACGTTATTAGCCACGGCACATCAATTTACAACATTAACCAGCATTCACGTAAGTGTTACCTCACTTGATACTGTTTAAAGGTTGGATGTTATTCAGGAAAGAAATACTTTGGTAATTTGGATTGCACTCTATTTTCAGCTCCTAGATTGTGTATCAATACCTGTAGCATTAGCGTTGAGTTGCTTAACCTTAGGTATACGATTTCGGTTTGTTCATATATTCGGTGTTTCGATATGCCTGCTAGGTGTCGGATGCCTGGTATGGGCTGATATTGGAAAAACCAACGTTATTGATAGTCAAAATCAGCTTGTTGGTGATATGTTATGTTTGGGAGGTGCTGTACTTTTTGCTGTTGTAACGGTATTACAGGAATTGGTAGTAAAAACACTAGACTGTATTGAGTATCTTGGAATGCTTGGGCTTTCTGGTAGCATAATATGTGGAATACAAACATTTCTACTGGAACGAAACACTTTGACCAACGTTAATTGGGAACACAAACAAATACTTTTATATTTGGGGTGCTTTTCTGTTATTCAATTTACATTTTACTGTATACTAGCGTACATATTGAGAGAGTCAAGTGCAACCGCCGTGCAATTATATTTATTGACTGCCGATTTTTATACATTACTACTAGGAGTTTTATGGAAGAATATTAAAGTAAATTTTACTAATCGGTTACCTAATAATTTTTACAAAACTAAACTATTAAATTTCCAATTTTAGTATCACACATTTTATTTATTTTCGTTTTTTCTCGTCGTGAGTGGAATTTTAATATTTGCCATAAAAAAGACAGAGATTGGGTCTCAACATCAGAATACAATAGAGCAAAATGAAAATAACCGAACTGGTAATGATGGAAATTTTATTGGTACTATGCATTCAGATGAGAATAACCTAATGAGCTATATGACCCCAGAAGAAATGAGCAACAGCAAGTAAGATAAGAAATCGAATAAAATACCTGCTTATTTGTGTCAATTGTTTCGAATTACCCTTTATTTCAGTACCATATCTCGAGAATATGGCGCTTATATAAATATAGAAAATTATGAAATGAATACCACCCGGATGATCGATGAAACAGTAATAAGTACGTATCCAACAATTCAACTAAATACAGGAAATAAATCGCAATTTTCCTCATTCTATGGTAATTGAAAATAACGGCTCAGCAATATTGTTTTTTTTTTGTCTATTTTTAACTAATGTAAAATTTTTTAAATAATTAAAAACAATTAATTTTGTTATATAAAATTGGTTGTTATTTTAAAAATAAACGAATAAACGTATTAATGAATGTTGTGCAATTTTTTTGCAGCAGACATATTTGTTAAATTTCCTAAACATTTAAGTGCACGGTCGATATTCATTGAACACTTTTTTTTTAAATTTATTTTTAGATAAAATATTTTATAAAAAATACTAATTATAAATTTAATTAAAATATAAAAATGTATACATATTATATAATAGATAAATTTTAGAAATTTTTTAATCGTTAGGACCTAATTGTTAGAAACGACCAATACCGTATAATAACTACCTATATACAATTTACTAAATTTATAAATTAATTGTGAATTTGGAAAAATTTTTATGTAGAATTTAAATATTGCAATTTACATAAAAAAACATAATAAATAAAATTCTTATTAAAATTAACTAAAAGTATTCGTAATTAACTATTTGAGACATGATGGATGTACACCTTCGAATTATTATTATTATTTTATTATTAAAATTGGTTGGAACCCATAAAGGTTCCGAACTCAATGCCACAAGGGTCCATGGTGCTAACGTGTGTGATTTTATCACAAATGACAGGCGTGCACAGCTACTTTACGTAAATCGAATAGACCTTGCAAGTGAAGGTAGTCATCTATTTCCATCAATATTACTGCAGTTAAATGTCTGCGATCGAACCCTTCAAAAAGGTGGACAACTGCACACAAAGTGAATACAGCTGTCTTCCTCTTCAATATAGTCCTCGCATATGTCGTCCTGAGTTAGACCTTTGGAAATGATGATGTACCACTTTGGTTACGCTGATGTATGCGTGTGTTCCAAACAAAGGTTAGTGTATGTCCAGCTTTAATATTTCTTTCTGACTCCAATTTAATTGATAGTTGACTCGTGTTGAACGAGTATTTGTACAGGCGTCTAATATCGACTAGAGATGAATATCTCAATTTCACATGTAAGAACGTGGTTTAATCACATATACATACACTCTGTGGTGCACTTAGTATTTTAAACGTTTTCAAACTTTTCTGATGCGCCCAAAATAAAAGATTTACTCACGAAATGATTTTTATTTAAATAATTTCACTGTGTATTTATTGTACTAAAGAAAACAATATTGTAAACAGATTACAAAATCTTTAATGATAATTTATTAGATTTTTAAACAATGAAAAAATGGCGACAGTGTTGCGTCGCTATTCCGAAGTTTTTATTTTTGTTGTATGCTGTCTTTTCGTGCGATTACAAAGAAGAGACTAATTTTATATAAAACAAAATGGCAAAATAAAATTGACAAGTAAAAGGAAAAGTACTACATAACTTTTATACGTACAATAGCCTTCTGTATTTTTGATTGGTATTTTTGGTGCAACAAGCAGCGAATAGAATTGACGTAAAGTCGGCGTTTTGTGTGGAGTACTTCTGATCAGTAGTGACACTTGTCGTGAAACAAGGCTTAAGTCGGTCGATGTAGACATTGACCTGCCTGTTGCTGAAATCGATGATAAAGTTTTTGACACCGCGCTTGATCACACGATGCGGACCAGTGTACGGGGGTTGTAAAGATTTACGTAAAGCATCGGTACGTAAGAACACGTGAGTGCAAGTTTTGAGCTCTTGACTCACGAATGTTGTTTCCGTACTTTCCGTCGAGATGCTGGCGTCGATTTCAATTCGGAGAGATGGTTTTTTAACTGTCTCACGAATTCGCTTTGTGGGACTGTATTTGAGTTATCCAATAATTGTCCTGGTAGTCGAATTGTTGTCCCGTTTTTTTTTGACTACTTAGGGTCAAGCACATATTTTAAAAAGAACTAACTCAAAAACAAAAAGGAAAGCAGTAATATTGTTTTTCACTTCGCTTTCGTTACTTCTCGTAAATTCGATAGATGGCAGGACTCAACCGGTAACCTTTGTTGTGTTTTACCGTACAGCGGTTGACATTCCGCCGCGCGTTGAAACATTATATTTTTCAACATTAGACAGTTGCTGATAAGGCCAGATTCTTCCTGAGAAGCATCGAGTGGTAGGGGACATAGTTTTGTAATGGCTCGTCGTATTATACCAGATTTGATTTTGACGGATACAACTCTTGTTCGGTCATCGCGTCCTGGATGGACTTCAACGATTCGTCCTAATAGCCAAGATGCAGGTGGTAAACGTTCATCACATACGAATACTGGTTGTTCAATACGAATATCTAGTTTAGACGAAATCCATTTTGAGCGCTGTTGTAACGTGTTCAGATATTCCTTCGACCATCTCTTCCAAAAAGACTGAACCATGGCTTGAATTTTGCTCCATTTTGGCAATCTCTCGATCGTGGTACTGGTTATATCAGGTTCGTTTAGATAGATGTAATTCGTTCCAGTAAAAAAATGACTGGGAGTAAGCGGTGTAAGATCGTTAGGGTCGTCGGAGAGTTGAGCTAACGGTCGTGAATTGAGACAACCTTCAATTTCGATGATAAGCGTTGTTAGTTCTTCGAAGTTTAACAATTGTTCAGCTACTACCCGTTTCATATGGAATTTTATGGATTGAACTCCAGCTTCCCATAAACCGCCGTGATGAGGTGAGCCGGGAGGTATGAATTTCCAGACAATTCCTTCGGTAGCGCAAGATCTTAGAATCTCCTTGGTATTTGCATTGATGAAGGTGTTGAACTCTTGGAGTATGTTGTTTGCTCCCACAAAATTGGTGCCGTTGTCACTGTATATGGTGGCCGGCTTTCCCCGTCTGGCTATGAATCTTCTTAAGGCGGCCAGAAAGCATTTGCTGGTAAGGTCACTAACCACCTCCAGATGAAGCGCCTTTGTGCAAAAGCAAACAAAATCAGCAATATACGATTTATATTGCGCCGAGCTACGAGGGTTTTGGTTGCGCGTCATAAATGGTCCGCAGTAATCAACGCCGACGATGTTAAATGCACGATTGGGTGTCACACGGTCTGCGGGTAAATCGGCCATGAGTTGTGTTATTGGTTTGGGTTTTAGTTTAAAACATCTGACGCATTGATTAACAATACCCTTTGCTTGGGTTTTATCATGTATTGGCCAGAATGTATCACGCACTTTCGACAGCAAGAGTTGCGGGCCACAGTGAAAATACCTTTCGTGATGTTGACGCATTATAATAGTAGAGACGTGATGTTTGTCCGGAATGAGAATTTGGTGCTTGCGATCGAACGTTAAGTTGCTTTGACGGAATTTTCTTCCTCCAACCCGAATGATTCCAGATGGATCAAGAAATGGTACCAATTGCTTAAGTGTGCTTTTCGGTCTTACTTCGCCATTTTTTTGCAAACTCTTAAGTTCGTCGGAGAACGATTGAAGTTGCACTAATTTTATTACGCAGGTCCGTCCGCGCAACATTTCTTGAGCTGACAACGTTGATTGAAATATTCGGTGCTCATGCGACTTTCGCGCATTGTCTATAAATCGAAGACAATATGAAGTAACTCTCAGTAACGTGACATATGAGGAATATCGTTGAAGTAAACTATAATCGTCAACCGGAGTCGCGTGACTATGCAATGACACTCGGCTAATGGGCCTTAATTCAGGCAATTCGATAGACAATATGCCGATATCCGTGTTGAGAGCTTGACAAGAATGCTCATATAGAAAAGCTGGTCCAGTCCACCAACTTTCCAAGGTGTTGAATGCGTTGATTTCGTTGGGCATAATTCCTTTCGATATTATGTCCGCTGGATTTAGTTTTCCATCAATAGGCCTCCATACGATTGACGACATTAGCTCTTGTATTTCACTCACCCGGCTGGCGACGAACGTTTTCAATAAGTTAGTAGGAGTTTTAAGCCATGCTATTACTATTGTTGAATCCGACCATAGCGTTGCCTTTTCGATACGCAAGTTCAAGGCATCCATAGTCTTTTTAACGAGTCGTGATAGCAGCAGTGCTGCGCATAATTCCAAACGTGGTATGGTAACATTTTTTAGCGGAGCGACTCGGCTTTTACTGCATATTAACTGAACCGTTATCTCATCGTTATCATTGATGCATTTTATATAAATGCAAGCACCATACGCTGATTTGCTTGCATCATCAAAACCATGCAATTCTATACGCTTACCATCAGTATTGACGCAGCGTGGAAGCCTAAGTGTTTGAATTGCTGGTAGTTCACGTCGGAAATTCTTCCAGAATTCGGCCTCATGTTGTGGGAGTGGGTCATCCCAGGCAATTTGAAATTGCCAAAGCCGTTGTAGAAATAATTTTGCTGTTACGATTACTGGGCCTAGAAATCCCAGCGGGTCGAATACCTTCGCTACCTCTGATAACACAATTCGCTTTGTTACCGTTCGATTTGGGTCAAGATAATCAACGTTGAACGTGAATACATCTTCGATGGGGTTCCATTTTATACCGAGGGTCTTTATTGTTTGGTTAGTATGAGTTTCGTCTAAACTCAATTGTTGCTCTCGATCATCGATTGGAATTTGCTGCAGCAATGCAATAGAGTTTGATGAAAACTTTCTTAGTTTCATGCCTCCCTTTGTTAACATGTCTGACAGTTTTTGTGCGATTCTGTAAGCTTCTTCTTCAGTAGATTCACCTGTAAGTACATCATCCATGTAGAAGTAATCCATGATATTGGCTGGTAGCTGATAGTTCTCCGATTCGTCAATATGTATTTGTTTCAACGTTCGTTGTGCTAAATGCGGTGCCGCCGATGTTGCATACGTTATGGTTCGTAATTCATATGTTTGGATTGGGCTTTTTCGTTCGTTTCGCCATAATATTCGTTGGTACCTTCGATGTTCCTTTTTTACCCAAACTTGGCGGTACATTTTTTCGATATCCGCCGTGAATACGACATTATGCTTGCGGAGTCGTAGCACAATTGAAAATAAATCGTTTTGTATAGTTGGACCGGTAAGCAAGACGTCGTTTAGCGAAAGTCCTGATGAGCTTTTTGCCGATGCATCGAAGACGACGCGACATTTGGTGGTCGAGCTTGTTGGTTTGATTATGGCGTGGTGCGGTAAATAAAAATTGTTCGATTGGTCAGCGATATCATCCGAAACTGGTTCCATATGACCCAAGCTAATATATTCAGCCATGAATTTGATGTATACTGATTCCTTAATTCTTCGTTACGCTCGAGTCGTTGTTCTAAGTACATGAACCTTTTTATCGCTGCTTGTTTTGAGTCACTCAATTTTGAAATATTTTCGTTGAATGGTAGGTCCACGGTGTAGCGACCAGTGGATGCATCTCTGGAATAAGTGTTGACAAAAATGTTCTCACATTCTTTTTCTTCGGGTGTAAAATGGCCTTGATTTGTGACTGGTTCGAGTTGCCACAGTTGTTTCAATTCTTCTTGAAGATCAGTATCCGCTGAATCAATCATAACATTAAGCGCAATGGAATCATTCGATATACCTTCCATTTTTACTCCAATGATAAAACCGAATGACGTGTTTTAAAGTATTGGTAATCCTTTGTGTAAACGAACCTGCTCCATAAGCAGACATTCATAGTAGCATTCAATTTTATATGGGAGGGAATTGACCAATTCTTCACACTGTTGCTTTTGTGTGGAAGTTTGCATGTAATGTTCGGTACGACCATAAATTGAATATGTTTTGAATATGATGTTAATCGTGAGGCTATTGTTGTGGGCACAGCTGATTGCACGACCGCCGCTATTCCACTGATACCCTTAATCTTCGTTTTGCTAGGCTGAGGCGATAGGTTTAGTTTGTCAACCATCTCTTGCGTATAAGAAAATTGGATTGCGCAGCTGCGTCTAACAAAGCTCGGTACCGATGTACTCTTCCGCAAGAATCCTGAATGTTCACTATCGCATAGTTGACAACCAAATGTAACCTTCCGGTTGAGCCGCACCTTCTGATAAGTCGATGTTATCCACGAGCTTACGAGCATCGCCACTCAAATTACCCATCAGATAGTGGAAACGCTGAATATCCGATAAACTTCTTTCTTCATTTATCAGCGATTTGAAAATGTCTCGAAATGAAACCCATTCATCATATTTTCCGGTAAATGTCGATAGTTTAATAAACGGTAACTGTATCCGAATCTTTTTTGTGCTATCTGATGTACTTGTTCTCAATAACTCTGGCGTTGATGTGTTGGGTTTTTTGAACTCGTCTATTTTTGATTGCAACCCCGATTTCACTTCAATGAATGTGGCTTCGAAACTATCGTGATATTCTTCGTGTTCGGGATTGTAATCCGTTAATTCAAGAATTTGGGTATGTATATCGATAAACTTTTCATAGATATCCGATACGATCTTCAACCGAGTCGGAAATTCATCCGAGTTTGCTTGCTTTTCGTTTAACCAAGCTTTTTGTTTTGTTAGTCGTTGTTTTACATACCCGCGTTTGGATATGAGCGCGTTTATACGATCAATCTCGCTCATTTTTAACGATTAAATTTATACTAATTTATATTTTTATAATTAGTAAATTTGCCACTAAGCGCTATTTTTATGAATTTGACGTTTTGTTATAAAACTGTTATGTTACGTCGATATAAAGTAGATGGTTCGAGTCTCGGGTTTTTCGATGCACTTCCGATTTTTAACACGTTTTTCTTGTTTTTGGTTAATTTTTAATTATCAATCGCTTCTTATTCCTCGGGACTATGGTGATGCAGAATGATGCACTGTTGGAACGTGATGGAATAAAGCGCTTGCGATTTGCATTGTACGATAACGAGATGATATTGCAATTTCGATAGTATTCACAATTACACAAAATCCGGCTCGAAGGACCAAAATGTTCGAGTGTCGAGGTGATATTAATTGTGGACTGTATTTTTCTTTTAGGAATGATTAACACACGTTTAAGATATAATCGCGTTTTTTCCAATTAATTTTTTATTTCAAATTAAAATCTTGTTTTTTTTTTCAACTACTTAGGGTCAAGCACATATTTTAAAAAGAACTACTCAAAAACAAAAAGGAAAGCGGTAATATTGTTTTTCACTTCGCTTTCGTTACTTCTCGTAAATTCGATAGATGGCAGGATTCAACCGGTAACCTTTGTTGTGTTTTACCGTACAGCGGTTGACAGTGGTTGTTGAACAAAGTGAACGCACGACCTTCGACGAGGTGCCGCTAGTGCTTAATGCCAGAGTAGGCTGCAAGCAGTTCTCTATCATAAGCGCTGTAGCATTGTTGCGTCTCGCTAAGACGTACAGAAAAGAAACTGAGCGGTTGCCATGTATTCGAGACAAACTGCTGTACCACTGCTCCGATTGCGTGATCGGATGCGTCAACCATAACTGTTAAACGAGCGTCGGGGATTGGGTGTGCAAGTAGTGTCGCTTGGCATAGCATCTCTTTGCAATTGTTAAAGGCGTCAATATATGCCATTCGATTGGTGTTTTGCTGTTCTTCTTGTAGCCTTTCAAAAAGTTGTTAAGCAAAACTTGGTCTGCAGTAGCACCGGGAATAACACGTCTGTAAAAGTTAATCATTCCTAAGAATCGTTTGAGTTGTTTAACCATTACAGACCGTTCGAAATTTTTAATGACGTGAACTTTGTCTGGAAATGAAAGAATGCCTTGCTCGTTAATTAGGTGATCGAGCAATTTAATTTCGGGTAATGCAAGGACGCATTTGTCGGAATTAATGATCAAACCATGTTCTGATACCTTTTGAAAAACGATCTTGAGGTGCTCAAGATGATCTTCGAACGACTGGGATGCGATCAGAATATCATCCAATTAGACAAAACAGAACTTGAGGCCGAATAATACATAATACATTAGCCTTAAGAATTAGTGTTATAGGGTCATGTGAGTGTTTAGCCACCTCGCACAGCGACCTAAAAGGTCTTTTGTGCTTCAAGCCTTGCTTAATTATCCGTCCAGTCATTATTCAGGCTCTTAATGAAGCTAATAATACTGCCGGCCAGTACGTGATACATACTATCTGGGCTCATTGCTCTCCCTCCTAGATGTTTACTATATGATTTACTGTCGCTAGAAAAGCGGTAGCATTGAGATTTAAAGACTTCGAGAGGGCAGTCCCACTCCCGTATATTCCTACCCGTGCCTCGTCTACCGTTTTGATTTTTCTCTTGCGAGTTGCTGGGAAAAGAAAGTTGCCTGTAGTTCGCCCAGCTTTACTACAGGTAGGCTAAATAAAACTGGAGGGTGCCTGGTATCCAGAGTCCGCATATTTGGACTGAATAACCTATCAGCCATTCATCCATCGGCTTATGCTGTTCCACCTTAGATTAGGATTTTTTGTCAAGGTTTTCTCCTTTAGCACCGTACTTTAGCCTGTCCCAAAAAACAACATTCTGCCTAATGGTTCCAGTTACCAGTGATTGCCGCGAGGAGGCAGTACGTACACTTGTGATCAGATTACCCCTTGTACAATTATATCCATCACGCAGCTGCCTAATACATGACCAAAACAGCTTCCGTGATGTGCACCCTACTGGAAGGTTACGGAGCTGGTAGATTAATCTACCAACTTTGCCCCCCCCGTCCCCCCTCCAATAGACGCCAAACCATATGCATTAGCCTTTGAAAAGACTGTGCTGCATTTCTTAGACCAAAGGTCATTTTGGTAAATTCAAAAAGACCAAAAGGTGTTGAGATGGCCGTCTTGGGGACCAAGCCAATGTTCAAATTTTACTGATTTGGTACCATACGCCAGCACCGGTGTATCATTTGCAGCGTATAAATTTAGTATAGATATCGCTTTCGCTTGTTTAAAATTTTTAACGGGTATTATTGATAAATCCGCACCAGTATCGACAAGGAACTTAAGATTATTCGTTGCATCGAATATTATAAGGCGACTGGAAGTGACTGTCGCCAACGTTTGATGACACTTTAAACATTTTATTTTGGACAATTTGAGTCTTGGTTATTATCATAATTGTTTTTAGCTCGAAACGTACATCCGTCGATTCGCTTTTCGGCTTTATCACCAAACTTATAATGATAATAGCAGGTTTTATATTTGTTGTTAAATCAGCGTCTAGAGCTAGATCGACCGCGTGCACGGTGCTGGCTACCTAGAACTCGCCTGCGAACGTGATCGTGCATTTGCTGACTGGTTATTGCTGATCGCAATTAACTAGTTGACTTCACCAATAATATTGTTATGAAAACGGCCCAATCAATGTTCTCAATGTTCAGCGCTTCGTTGGCTGTGGTGCTTGTGGACTACACTTGTGGAGAAATGCTGTTGATAGCGCTAACTCGCGAGTGCGACATTTTTTCCATGACCGCATCGGTCTGTTCAGCCAACGTGTTTAGGTCTACGTCGTTCTCAAAAGGTGTGAGTACCAATTGGACCTGTTGCGTTAGGCGCGACATCCATAGTTGTTGGATCGTTTTCTCGGCGAAATCGCCCCCAGCGTTTAGTTTAAACTCGCTTAGGAGGATTTTGGCTTTTTTAGAATCGCCAAGGACGCGAAGTACTTCGTCGCGAAAGGTGGTGTAAGGCGTGTCGTGCTTGTTACGTAGTATTAGGTCCGCGAACGTATTATGAAGTTGCGGGTCGCGTGCGCTAACGGCGTAAGAATTGTTTATTCCCTCATGTGAGATGTTACCGATTTGAAAAAGTTGTTCTAAAATATTGAACCACACTGACGGGTTTTGCGAATATAGGGGCTGCGGTGGCTTGAATGCTACACGGCTAATATGCGCTTCAGCCGGCTGCTCTGTCTTTGTAATTAAATCAGTACTTGACCCGTTATTTTGCAAATTGGGACCGACCGTTTATGTCAAACGCGCCACTTCGAGCATTGCGCATAGTTGCTCGATGAGATCCGCTGGATTTGGACCCGCTGTATCATCCAAACCCAACTCCGCTATTTTATATAATTTGTATTTATAAATTGTAATTGCGTAAACGATATATTTAAAACGAAAAGAAACTACGTAGATAATGAAATAAACGCAAGCGCGGCAGCAAAATTATTTTGAAAACAGAATAAAAATTGCGAAAATCGCTACTAAAATTTAAGTTGCCTATGTAAAATGTCAATGAACGTATGAAATACATAAAACTACTTACGGTTGCATGATACAATGATAAAGGCCGTCCGCCAAAAATTAATTGATGCTGCTGCACGCCCAATTCGGCTGCGAACTTCGATCGTAGTTGAAACTGTGTACGGATGTAAACTACCATGTGCTGGATTACGTAACTCATGCATTATTGACGATATTGCCACATGCTGAATTGCTTAGTTGATATGTTATTGGGTTTAACTTAAATTTTTCAAAATTTGTTTTTGCTGGTTAATTGATACGTCGATGATGACAATTTAATTTGTCGTACTTGACTTACGTTGAAATTTAATTTGAATTTTAGTTGATTGCGCTGGAACGTCAGGGTTACCACTTTGGAAGTGATGATGTACCACTTTGGTTACGCTGATGTATGCACGTGTTCCAAATAATAGGTTGGTGTATGTCCAGCTTTAATACTTGTATCTGACTCCAATTTAATTGATAGTTGACTCGTGTTGGACGAGTATTCGTACAGGCGGCTAATATCGAATAAAGATGAATATCTCAATTTCACAAGTAACAAAGTGGTTTAGGTTAGGTTAGGTTAGGTTTGGGTGGCGGTCCACCAGGACCAGGCATAGACACAAAAAGGTCCGTAGCCATACCACAAATTAAAAAAAAAATTTCCTCTAACTCATTGAAACCACTTTGAGCTTGCTATGAAGCGCTGAATACTCCTGACGTCCTTCTCGCTGAGCTCCGCCAGGTCGTTGGAAAGGGGTGCCCCTAGAAAATTCAGTCTGTTTCGTGCCAGACGAGGACAGGTGCAAAGAATATGAAGTACTGTCTCTTCCTCCTCTTCGTCCTCGCAACTACGACAGTGGTCATGTGAGAAGAAACCAAGTCTATTCGCATGTCTGCCTATGAGACAGTGCCCCGTAATCACTCCAACAACCACACTGATCTGACTCCGCTGAAGTGAGATCAGCTGTTTGGATCTCGCCAAGTTCAACTTTGGCCAGATCTGCCGAGTTATTACGCATGAGGTACTATTTGACAATCTGTCATTCGTCAACTTACTAGCTTCCTCCTGAAGCAGCAGTTTACATACCGCAAGAGGCATTTCAATATCCTTTTTGCTGTTTGAAATGTGGTCCGTTGTACCACGTCGAGTCAGTTCATCGGCTTTAATGTTCCCCGTACTAACGAAATATCCTGGCACTCATATGATGTGGATGTTGAACTGATCTGTCATCTCGTTAAGAGATGAGAGACAGTTCTGGACTACTTTCGACGTGAGGAGGTGTGATTGAAGCGCTTTAATGGCAGCCTGACTGTCCGTATATATGCGAATATCACAAGTCGATATTACATTATACCTCAACCAGTCCACGACTTCCTTTATCGCAGTTACCTCAGCTTGAAAATTGCTGCAGTAGTCAGGGAGACAAAAGGAGAGGTTTAACATGAGTTCCTCGCAGAACACCCCAGCCCCTACTCTTCTATCTCGTTTTGAACCATCAGTGAAGAAGTTTAATACTCCTGGTTCCAAAACTGCATCCATCATCCAGTCCTCTCTGGATGAGATAATAGTCCGGAACTTTCTATCAAAAGATAGTGACGGGACAGTATTGTCGGTGGTCTTGGGAAGCCCTTTGTTACAAAGTATAGATGAGTGCCCTGTATTATTGCAGGTCCACATTAACGTGGATTTCAGTCGTATGGCAGTGCAAGCTGCCCACTGTTTTCCCAAGATACTTAGAGGAGTCAGAAATAGCAGAGTCTCCAGTGCCTGAGTGGATGTGCTCCTCATTGCACCACTGATCCACAGAGAGATTGTTCTCTGAACTTTTATCAACAACTTTAGGTTGACAGTTTTGTCCAGAGCAGGCCACCAGGCTGTTACCCCATACAGAAGAATGGGTCTAACTACTGCTGTGTATAGCCAAAGGACCATGTGGGGCTCAAGCCCCCAACCTTTCCCAATTGCATTTTTGCAAGAGTATAGCGCTACCGTAGCTTTCTTTACCCTTTCCATAATATTCGGTTTCCAGTTTAATTTACTGTCCAAGACGAGACACAAGAACTTTGCTTCACCTATAAAAGCCAAGTTGAAACCATTTAAAGTAGGAGGATCGACATGAGGAATTTTATATTTCCTAGAGAAGAGAACCAATTCGGTTTTCTGTGAGTTCACATTTAGCCCACAACCATTGGTCCATAATAAAAGAGCGCCCAGAGCATTTTGAATAAGCTCGCTAAGTGTCCCGGGATATTTTCCACGAACACCAATAACGACGTCATCCGCATAGGCAACCACCTTGAAGCCACTATCCTCCAGCCTCAGCAACAGATCATTTATGACCAAGTTCCAGAGAAGGGGGGACAGTACGCCACTCTGCGGCGTGCCCCTGCTTGCAAATCTTCTGGCGGAGGATTTCCCCAGACTGGCATTTATAATCCTGCCTCTTAGCGTCTAATCTATCCAGTCCTTAAGAGAATCATCCACTCCTAGATTCGAAAGTGCCCGAGTTATAGCCCCTGTAAGCACGTTATTAAAGGCTCCCTCAATGTCCAAAAAGGTTACCATCGCGTAGTCTCCATATTCGAAAGAGTTTTCAATAAAATATGTGAGAGAATGAAGAGCAGTTTCTACAGATCTCCCCTTGCAATAGGCATGTTGAGATTTGGACAGCTTTTCCGGCACAATCGTGCCTCTAATATGAGCTTCTATTTGTCTTTCCAGTATTTTGAAAAGGAAAGAAGACAAGCTGATCGGTCTAAGGTCTTTCGGACTGCAGTGTGAGCGTTTTCCCGCCTTAGGTATGAAGACAACCTTCACTTCCGTCCATTTACTGGGAATGTGACACAGTTCTAGGCTGCCTCTAAAAATTACCTCTAACCAGGAAATGGTTAGATCCGTAGTTTTTTGTATATCCGCAGGGATAATACCATCAGGTCCTGGCGACTTATATGGTTTAAAACTGCTTATCGCCCACAGAATCTTTCTTCTGCTAATAATTTGACCTACGAGGCTACTTGCTTTTTTACCTGCTGATATAGTAGGTGCAGATTCGGAACAATCAGGAAAGCGAGTCTCCAATAGTAGTTCCAGCGATTCCATACTATTTGTGTTCCATGCTCCATCCGGCCTTTGAAGGAAGCTTGGGATTGAAGGGCTAGTAGATAGTACTTTACGCAGCCTGGACATCTCTGAAGACTCCTGAATTTTACCACAGTATAGTCTCCAAGATCTGTTCTTTGCGCTTCTTGGCTGATATTTGTAAATTTTGAGGACTTCTTTATAGGAGTCCCAGTCTACAGCGGCTTTTGTTTTCCTTTCTGTTTTAAAGAGTCTCTTGCACCGTTGACGTGTTTGTTGAATCTCCTTTGACCACCAAGGTGGCCGAGATTTACCCCTAGGCCTATTAAGAGGACAAGAGACCAGTACCGCTTCGTTAAAAGCGCTGGACAGTTTGTCCACTAAGCCATCGAGTTCTACCGTAGTTTTTGGAGGTTTAGGCACCTGCACTGGTAGTGAATTTCCCAGAATGGTTCTGAAAGTATCCCAGTCGGTTTTTCTCCTGTTACTGTAGAAAGGGCTGTTCTGAAAGACCAAGCTAATTTCAAATTAAAGATAACAGTGATCAGAAAAGGAGTGGTCTTCCGACACCTTCCAGTTTAATAGACTAGTCGTCAAAAAGTTTGAGACAAGTGTAATATCCAATACCTCCTGTCTATTTCTAGTTGTGAAAGTCGGCTTATTTCCTATCTTACATATATGGAGGTTAGTACTTAGAATGTAATCAAGGAGTAACTCACCTCGTTCATTTGTGTGCGTACTTCCCCAGGATGTGTGATGAGAATTTGCATCACTCCCCAGGTTGACTCCAACCTTGCGCTTTTGAGCCTCCAAAATTGTCTCACCCAGAATGACTGGTGGAATGTTCACTTCATCATAGGCTAGGTAGGCTGATATTAGCCAGAGATTTCGTTTATTGACCTCAATGCTGACCGCTGCCACATCTTCATTGCTTAAATTTGATAGCAAAAACCAATTTATATTATTTTTAACAAGAATGCACGACCGAACCCTACCTTCTTTTTCCGTGTGCATTAATCTATAACAGGGTGTCTTGAGTCCAAGTACCTGGTCACCAGCGATCCAAGGTTCTTGGATCAAGACAATATCCGTCCCTTCCTTTCCAATTTTTAAAAGTAGAGCAGCTGATGCTGCCTTTGAGTGGTGTAGGTTGATCTGCAAGAACGTCACCATTCTTAGACTTCCCTCTCTACCACTGTTACATCAGAGTCCTCCCCTGATGATGTGAAGTCCTCTGTATGATGTGAAGTCCTCAGTAGAGATAGTTTCCACCAGGCTGTTCCCCTCTTCAAGGAGCCCAGATGAGCTTTCTGCAGCTTCCTCAGATTCCGGAGCCTCCGGCTTGTCCGCATCCTTCTTGAAGATTGTCTTTGTCTTTCTCCGACCTGTCTTCTGGAGGGATATTATTTATCGTCTCCAGGGCCCTTCATGCCTTCCTCCTAGTGTTATAGGTTGGTTTTGAGGAACTAGCTTCATTGGTGCTTTGGTACCGCATTATATTTCTTTGCTCAGGTCTGGTGACCCGAGTGGAGGGACCAGCCTCATCTAAGCTTTTGTCCCGTTGTTTGTTAGTAGGTTTAGAGGTAGGCCTAAAGACCCGAGTCTCCTTCTCTACTTTTTCCGGTTTTGTAAGAGCACCGGACTCTTTTGTTTTTTTTTGTTTGTTGGTCTCCCATATTTGGTCCCACGAGTAGCGGAGAAAAGAGTGTCCATCTGTACAGAGATCCGCAATACACAGACAAGGCTACTTAATCCGGAGGGCGCCAGGTATCCGGATCCACCGTTTGCGACTGAGCTAGTTTTTAGACTGGGCCCTCAGCCTGGCCGGTTATCGGCACGGTACGAATAACACCTTAACCCAGCCCAGTGATTTGTTTAAGGTTGACTCCTTTAGCGCCGTGTTTTAGCCTAGAAGCCGAAAAAATCAGCAATCTAGTTACCAGCAGTCACCACGAGGAGGTAACACGAGCACTTGCGGAAGCTGCAAGTTACGGAGCCTATCGGCTTGCATCCCTCGAGCAACTTCGCGCCTGACTGCTAAAAATTTGTTTAATTGATAAATATATTGGCTCATAAAAATACACAACATAACTTTTATACGTACAATAGCCTTCTGTATTTTTGATTGACATTTTTGGTCCAACAAGCTACAGACCCAACAAATGGAGATGATCCTTAAACCGACCATGGCCCGTAAGGATTCCGACCAGCCTTCTTAGCTGGTCCTTGTTTAAAGCTAAAGCGAACCTAGTAGGCCTTCGATTTAGATCACTAATAAAGGCATTTGCTTTGCGGCAGCCAGGAGTAGCAAGCTACTTTAGCCTTAACTCTTTCAGATCGAAGTTTTTTATAGCCTTCTTACTGTTGTTAAAAGGTAAGGAGGCCGCTGCTTCGGTACTGACAATCGCGACCCAGCCTTGGCTAGTGAGTTAGCGATCTCATTGGTGGTTTGGCGTCTATTGGAGGGGGGACTAAAGTTGAGTAGATTACTCTACCAGCTCCGTAACCTTCCAGTAGGGTGCGCATCATGTGAGCTGTTCTGGTCATGTATCAGGCAGAAACGTGATGGGTACAAGTGTGTAAGGGGCAACTTGATCACAATTCGCAAGTGTACATGCTGCCTCCTCGTGGTAACCACTGATAACTGACACCATTAGGCAGAATGTGGCCTTTTGGCACAGGCTAAAGTTTCGGCGCTAAAAAGGAAAACCTTGACAAATAATCCTAATCTAAGGTGGAACAGCATGCCGAAAGATGAATGGCTGATAGGTTAATCAGTACTAAGTATGCGGACTCTGGATACTAGGGACCCTCCAGTTTTATTTAGCCTTCCTGTAGTAAAGCTCAGTAACCTACAGGCGACTTTAAATTCCCAGCAACTCGTAAGAGTAAAATCAAACCGGAAGTCGGATCAACTTTAAAGCGAATTATCTGAAAACTATGATTTTTCATATACGTTACTTCAGTACTGTTTTATTATAAGATTAACGTATTTATCAAAATTTGCAATATAATTTTCCGATCAAATATATTCTGTTTAAAATTCATAACTACATGTCTGATACAGAAATGAAACGTGATTATAAAATTTTGTAACACATTTGCTATATTCTGCTTTAACAAAAACTATTTTATTTTCAAGAAAATTGAAAAACAATATTTTATTTGCATCGAAATGCATTTTATATATAAGAAATCTTACATATTGCAATGGCAAGATCTCCTCACCCTCAATGGTTTAATAAACAGGAATACAATATTTGAATGAGATAAATTATAATGTACAAAATAATTTTGCTTGTTGCTTATAGCTGTACGATACCGTAGCTATATACTATTACTTACATAGTTTCACGAGTAGAGTACAGTAGAAAAAATCAATCTTTTTAAATATGAATCTTATAAAAGTAAGTATAAACGTACATACATTATGTATTCGAATTCGTAAATCTTATTTATAAATAAAATGAAATTCAAATATGTTTCGCTTGTTCTAACACGTAAAAATATAATTTAAATAAAATTAAGAACAAAAAATAATAAATAAAATAAATAAATTTAAACGGATGAGAAACACGTAATATTGTAGTTAATTTGTTGTTGTTGTTCGTCTACTTTATTAGTATACAAACAATATAAAACGATCAATAATTTTTTTATAAATATGTAATTCTTCTAATATGTACAGCATATTTACATCAAATCCAATCTCTTAAGAATTGGAATGTTTTGTTTCGTATTTTTGTAGTACATTATTGTATCTTACACATAAGTTTATAGTTAAATAAGATCTGTGTATTAATGAATCGTTTTGTAGGAGTAGCTGTATAGAAATTTCAGAACACCAGTAAAAAATGATTCAATTTTATTCGTCTGTTGTATTCCAATTACATATAAATTTAGAGTTAGTGCATAGACATGAATTCTGATCTATTTCGTTTAAGATTTTTTATTTTATATGTTTGCCATGTCAATTCAAATAGGTAATACAATAACTGTATGTAAAGAGTTGAAATGTCTGTAGTGAATTTTCTAATAATAGCGCTATATTTCAACAATAAACAATAGGATCTCATTTACGATTCTGTTTAATGGTAGCACATTATTTACAAGTGCATATCATATATACAATACAAACATTTTCGTTAATATTCTCAACTGTTTTCCATTCACATACTTATATACAAAAGTATAAAGTAAGTAATTTCCCGCTAAACATATTATGTGTGCGGAACATAATGGAAAAGTAAAATAAAATGAAAGTTAACAAAGCTTCACTTACAAAGAAATTTGTGTTCTCTGGTAATTTTGAAATTTTGTATGCAAGTAATAATCATAATGGTTTTCCAAAGAACAAATGTGGATGTTGTATTATGGTGCATATGGTTCAGTAAAACTTTATAGTGTTTTTGGTTTTGTTTCTATTGCAATTTGGATACAAGAAAAAAACTAAGTGCTTTATAGAGTTTATAACATTAGAAAGATTCTTTTACTTTGCTTGGTTCTAAAACAAAAGCCTTTGTTCGGTGGTTTCAAACGATAAGTGCGAATGTGAGGAAATAAAATCAAATATAGCTTCCGTTAATGTATGATTGTCTAATTAACTGAAAATTTTTTGTTGAAATAAAATTTTTTTAGCTGCGATTTGCATTTTCACATTAAAAAATCAGATCGTTACGAAGAAACATTCGAAAAATATGTAACCATCATACCGAAATAAATAAACATTGTGCGAGGTTGTTTCGTAAATGCAAGACCGCTTGGGAATACTTGACCGATTTTGTAGTTTATTATATATCTTGTATATTATTCTAATGTAGTTTATTATGTTTGTATTTAGTAGAATTTTTGGATTTCTTTAATGTAAAATTTTTTCAGAAAAAAATTATCCGGGATCAAAAAGGTTGATCCTGGATCAAACAACTTTGATCACAACCAAAACTTTTCATTTTTTTTTTAAAGAAAATCTTGGCCATTTTTTGTTCCGGAATCAATAATTAAATAAATAAAATAAATAAATTAAATAATTAAATAAATTAATAAAATAAAATAAATAAATAAATTAAATAAATAAATAACTAAATTAAATTAAATTAAATTAATAATAAATAAATAATTAAATAAATAAATTTAATAATCAAATAAACAAAATAAATAATAGATAAATAAAATAATTGAAATAAATAAATAAATTAAATAAATAAAATAAATTAATAAATTAAATACCGGGTGTTTCTTTTAAACTGAGACGATCAAATATCTCGAAAAATAGCCACTCTACGGAAAAAATGTCCATAATCAAAATTTAATCATACCGCGGGGGAAATACATTAGTGCAAAAAAGTAGTCCCCCACCCCCCGCTTTGTAGGTGGGGCGCGGGGTAACTTTGAAACTAAGATAGGAACCCCTATTTTTTATTGCAGATTCGGATTCTACGGCTAAAAATACGTAGGATTTGACTGAAACATTTTTTTCGATTCATGTTAGATGGCGCTGTAATTGACGATATTCAATTTTTATCTCGGATTAAATATCTCGGAAAATAAGCACTCTACGAAAAAAATGATAGAGATCAAAATTGAATTATTCCGGGGGGGAAATACATTAGTGTTAAAATTAGTACCCTCACCCCCTCCTTGTAGGTGGGGGTACTAATTTTAACACTAATGTATTTCCAGCGCCATCTATCATGAATCGATAAAAATGTTTCAGTCAAATCCTACGTATTTTTAGCCGTAGAATCCGAATCTGCAATAAAAAATATGGCTTCCTATCTTAGTTTCAAAGTTACCCCGTGTCCCACCTACAAAGCGGGGGTGGGGGACTATTTTTTTGCACTAATGTATTTCCCCCGCGGTATGATTAAATTTTGATTATGGACATTTTTTCCGTAGAGTGGCTATTTTTCGAGATATTTGATCGTCTCAGTTTAAAAGAAACACCCGGTATATAAATAAATAAAATAAATAAATTGAATAAATTAAATAAATAAATAAATAAAATTAATATATAAAATAACTAAATAAATAAATTTTTATTTTTTATTTTTTTTATTTTTTATGAGAAAGGTGGAAATGCATTTACGCACGATGTGTCGGACTCTCATTTTGAACTACCGACTAAAACCACCTTCCTTCTCCTCCTGCAAACTAGCCTGGGACCGTTTAACACATTACTTCGGGCTAGTCTGATTTTCCATTGCTCTCCCCGAGCTACCTCCTGTCTTATGGAAAACTATGCAAGTCACTCTTTTTACTCTTAAGGACTTCCTCTATGTATCGTGAGACGAGATCCCACCAAACAGCTCCTCGTAGCATCACTCGTAACGCACTCCGTTTTTGCACTTGGGAAAGCCTCTTCCGATATGTTTCCTTTTCCAGGGAGTCTGCCTATATCTCCGCCCCGTAGAGAAGAACAGATTGGACGGCTGACATTAAAAGCCGGCGTTTGCAGCCTTCTCTTCAGTCCGCCTGATCTGCTCGAAAAAGCTCATTTTACTGTCAATGTATATACCCAAGTATTTGACTACTGGCTTAACATTTATAACGTTGCTCCCAACCCACATCGGGAGAAATGGCTGGATTCTTCTCTTCGTCAAAATAGCTATCTCGGTTTTATTAAGTGCTAGGGCTAGACCGTGCTCTTCCATCCATCCATTTATGGTTCGCATTACCTGGTTCAACTTCTGTTGCGCTTGCTTTGTATCGCGCGCAGCAATAATCACCGCCACGTCGTCCGCGTAACCCACCAAGCGAGTCTCGTCGGGTGTCTCTATTCTTAGCAGGCCGTCGTAGAAAACATTCCAGAGGTCGGGTCCTAGTAATGATCCCTGGGCTGCTCCCGCTGTAACCGCCATGCTTCGCTGCCCTTCTTCCGTGTCATATGTGAGGATGCGGTTCCTCATATAATCATCCAAAATCCGCGCTAGATAAGCTGGAATATGGAACTGGTGCTCCATGGCGCCGATTATATCCCTCCATCTCACTGTATTAAAGGCGTTTTTCACGTCCAAGGTCACCAGCAAAACAATGCGCCGCGAAAAGTGGTTGTAATCCTCTGCTCTCTTCATTGCTTCCATAAGCTCTTTGATTGCCCCGATCGTGGAACGCCCAGCTCTGAAGCCATATTGCCTAGGCGAGAGGTCTCCTGCTGCTTGGATCGCCGATATGAGTCTTGCTCGGATTAGCTTATCCAAAACTTTGCCAGCCGTATCCAGCATTCATAAGGGGCGAAAGGATGAGGGTAGCTCGGGGTCCCCATCTCCTTTTCTAATTAGCACCAGCCGTGCCCTCTTCCATCTGAGGCTAAAAACTCCTTTCATTAGGGAAGCGTTGTACATCTTCAGCATCATTTTAGGATCCTGCTGGGCAACGATTTTCAGGACTTCATTTGGAATTCCATCCGGGCCAGGAGCCTTCTTGTTTTTTAAAGGCGAAATAGCGTTCTGTAGCTCTGTCTCTGTGAAAAGTGGAACTTCTATTTCTTGCCTTCCTGTTATCAGTTCTCTCACTGGATGACTTGGAAATAGAGTTCTAATAATGTATTCAGTGGTGCGAACATCCATTACTCGTGTTGGTATCTGGACTCCTAGTTTCTGCGTAACTATTTTGTAGCCCAGTCCCCATGGGTCTTCGTCAATATCCTCTATAAGCTTCTTCCGATTTTTGCTCTCATTTATTTTCCTGCGCAGTAGCTTTTTGGCGAGCCTAAATTCTTCTAAAGCGCGGCCAGCTTCAGCACGATCCCTTATTCGCTGGGCCTCTCGTCGGAGTGCGAAGCATCTCCTTCGTACGTCCGAAATTTCCGCTGTCCATCAATATACAGACGGTTTGTTGTGCCTTGGTCTCTTCCATGGCATGGATACCTCACAGGCCGAGACGATAAGACCCATGGTGGACGATACCCGAGCCTCAGTCACAGCTCTTCCATCCGTTCCTATTATATTGCTCGACATTTGCTGCTTGCCATTCTTTAGCACTTCCCTGAACCGCTCAACGTCCATTTTTTGCAGGTTCCATCTACATTCTACGGCATTCCCCACTCAAGTGCTCTTGCATTGAAATCACCAGCTATCACCGGATATCCCGTCATCCTGAGGATCTCATCTTCCAATGCCTCCAACTTTGCTACAACCTCCATCATGCTTTCATTAGGGGTAAAATAACAGCTAAAGTAGGTTATGCTTGCTGTTTTCAACCATACGCAGCCCCTCCCTGCACCATGTTGTTCAACATGCATACCTCGCTTAAGTTTATTTAAATAAATAAATTAGATAAATCAATAATTTAAATAAATAAATTTATTAAATAAATAAATAAAAATTAAGTTAATAAATAAATAAATTAAATAAAGAATATAAATACATTAATTAAATTAAGTAAATTAAATGAATAAATAAATAAAATAAATAAATCAAAAAATATATAAATAAATAAAATAAATAAATAAATTAATAAAATAAAATAATTAAATAAATTAATTAAATAAATAAGCTAAATAAATA
>OY744481.1:286995404-287172882 GCA_963556165.1 Tipula helvola
TAAATAAATAAATTAAGTAAATAAATAAATAAATAAAATAAAATAAATAAATAAATAAAATAAATTAAATAACTAAATAGATTAAATAAATAAGTAAATTAATTAAATAAATAAATAATTAAATTAAATTAAATTAAATTAAATTTAGTTAAATTAAACTAAATTAAATTAAATTAAATAAATTAAATAAATAAATAAAATAAAAATAGAATAACAATTAAATAAATAAATAAATTTAATAAATAAATCAAAAAATATATAAATAAATAAATTAATTAAATAAATTAAATAAATAATTAAATAAATAAATTATTTTACTAAAAAAAGTAAAAAGAAAAAAAAAAAAATTAAAGGCCAAAATGATGTTTCTTCGCCATAAAAGTGGATAGTTGAGCGTTTATCACAGAGAATGGCGTTCGAGACGTTAGTAATTTTAATTAATACGCGGTATTCTACCAGTTTGTAAAGAAACATGTACTTCAGGAATTTTAGTACAGTATAATGAAAGTTATACCGCCGCCCCGGTGGCACAGTTGTTAGCATGCTTGCTTTAAGCTCCGGAGGTCCCGGGTTCGATTCCCGGCGGGTGATGAAAAAATCACGGCTGGTTTAATGTAAGGATCAATGAACTAATCACTCATTATCCATTGTAAAAATGATTACGAAACTTCAAAAAATGAAGCGGCCAAATCCCTCCATGGGATGTAGCGCCAGCGAAAAAAAAAAAAAAAAAAAAAAATAATGAAAGTTTAGTTTAACTCGGCTAATATGCTTTAAGTAAGATAAAAAAAACTAAATAGAAAAACTCCAATTATAAAAAACAAACGCTAAATTTTAATGTTTACTTTAAAAATATTTTAACCAGTCATTAACGACACTATAAATTAACTATCCGAACGGCCCGTACCAAAATTGTAAACAAAAATGTTTCCACTTCACCCTAATATACATATGTAATATGCAAATGGTGAAAGTGATCTGCTGTACCGAGATGTTGATGGTATCTAGCAGAAACATTTTCCAGTTTCCCATCCAGGTGATATAAAACAATCTGATAACACTGAATTCCATTGCCACAATAGCTTCAGCTTCTGCCTCAAAATTTATTGGGTAAGTAAATACAAGGCTACTCAAAACTAACACAAATGTCAATACAAGCCAAACTAATACAATACCAAACAAATTATTTACTACTGCAATTGTTTCCAATTTAACAATTTATAGATCTCTTAGATATTCAAGGCAAGCTGACCATATACTCCACAATTTAAATTTATCTCCTGTAACTGCCATTTGAATAAAACATAAAAAAAATTAAATTTTTTATTGGATTTTAATTTTTAATAATTAGTAATATGTATGTATAAATTATATTACTACATACACATTTTTTGTTATTTGTTATTTTTTGTTAGAAAATTTGGCAGGACGTCGCAAATGAAACGAGCATTGCAGCTCAACGACCATTTACTTATACATATAACCAATTTTTGTTGAAAATTAATAATCACGCAGCGCATTACGATGCAAGCGGCTTTTTGATGTGAAAACATCTTTAGCGGCAGGAGTAAGTAAAAAATTGTATAGAAATCGGGTTACGGAAACAAAAATACCGAACGAAAAATATTGCTGGTATATGTGAATATCGATAAGAACAAAAAATAAATAAAACGTAAAATCAATGCAAAATCTACGCACACATATGCAATATACAACATCATCCGGCATTTCAAAAACATCGTGAGCCGAATACAAAAAAAATCTAAAAAAAAGCCGCCTACTTTAATTTATTTTGTCGTGAAAATATCTGCTATATATGGCCGCAGCAGCAAGTGTTTTTGAAAATGAAAATTACATACGAGTAAAAGGACCACAAATTATACTTGTGAAGTGTAATACATACTTATTTACGTCGCAAGGGCGGTAAATGAGTTGTTACAGTACGAGTTCGATGTTTATTTCGACGATCATTTAACGTACGTGTAACTTGATTTTGCTTTGTTCGGTGAGTTTGCCGTGAACATTTACTACTATGGAGGTTTAGGTGATTAATTGAACAGAACTGTACTTTGCTCATGCTTAATTATTGTCAGTAAGGTTCGTCCTCCAAATTCAAAATAGAATTATAACTTACTGACTTTTTGAACCAAAAATGTAACTTAGTTTAAATACTGAGCGAACAACATCCGCCTTTATGGAGAGGTTTCTGAGCCTTAACGAAATGGCTTGAAATGATTCAATAGATATTTATACAAAATAGTTTTTACATAAATCTTTTGCGAGTTGAGGGTGAACTCGCTCGTTGTTTTTTTAATAATCAAAATAGCCGTATTTGAGAACCTGAAAACCCTGATACAGTTTATGGACTACCTACATCCTCGAAAAACCAATAAATTAGTTAATTTTCTTAATGCCATTCCGTAATGGACGACTGATTTTCAAAAAGTAAAAAGCAATAAAAACAAAATGGCGGCATTATTAAAATTTCGAGGTTTTGAAGCGAATTTGAGATTGGTTAGGTGTCGTTGATTTTATAATTTTTCTCGAGCTATATTTGCGATATTACAATAAGCCGCTTTATATCGGCAAATTCTGAAGCCGATATGGACCTACGGTATACAACTCTGGAGATGTATCAAGCAAACAAACGCCAAAATGATACAGACGGTTCAAAAGAAGGTTCTTCGTTTAACTTCAATGCTCCGTGGTACACAAGAAATGAAGACCTTCACAGGGACCTACGGAGGGAATACATTAAAGATGAAATCAAAATCCATGCCGCAAAGTACGAAACAAGGCTCCAGGAATATGGAAACCCCTATATTCGCCATATGATAGATAACTCTGTCGTTGAAAGAAGACTCCAAAGAACGAGGCCACTTGACCTAGTGAACTTACTAAATTAAAATTAGTAAATAGGTTTAATTAATTATGGGTCTAACCAGTGCGTTATAGTTTAGCTCAAACACAAACCTGCAACTAAGATTATAGAAGTTTGATCTGTGATGGACGCTGTCCTGCAATGAATTACAATTAATGCCACCAGTAACCAAAATCAAAATGATGAATGAAATGATACCACCCCAATCCCTACTCCCCAGACTGAACATGAGTCAGCCAAATGCTGCAGGTGGCGACTCCTGAATAATCTGTTAACACGTGGCCGCAAGGTCGCGTCGTTACAGTTTTACTAAAGTAATATTCAGAAAATCATAATTGAGGAATTCGTACTATGTATGAGAACACTACAGAAATTATTTTTTTTGTCATCAACAATTCTAACCAAACATATTTGTGCTTGGAAAACTGGTCGAACTTGAGTTTAATATTAATATGTATTCTTAATAAATATTATTTGTTGTTGTTGTGGAAAGAAAATTGAAAAACAAAAGAAAATAAAAATGTTATGCTTTGAAAGAAAACAAATGAGCTTAATGAAATTTTTCTTCTATTTCCTTTGCAAAATTTCCTTTTTACTGTTTACTTGTTGTATTCGTAGAAGCAAAACAAATAAAACTGTTTGCATTGTCTTTTGTCTGCATTAATTGTGGCCTAATTTTGTATTATGTACGTTGTAATAAATTTTATAAGAATTAATTTATGTTTAATTGGAATTATGAAGGATATTAATATTTGTGATATAGAATGCGGAGAATGTTGTACTTTACTCGTATTCAATTGCATTATCTTTCTTTCGGCCTTTCTAATTCTCGAACCTCGTTCTGTTATTCTGCCATGCGGCGTATCAACTACGTTCGTTACACCACGTTTCTTTTTTTTAATCTAATGAATAAGATGAATGTTGTTATATTGGTCATGATTGTCACGTTATCTTAATCATACTAAAGTTCCCTGGTTGGTCAGATATTTTTATATTGACAGTGACTAAATGACTAAATTTTCGCTCGTTGTTCAAACACTTTGATTTCTTATAATTTCCTTGAGTGTTTTTTCAAACTTTTAAAGAAGTAATTTTTCTTATCAAATGTTAAACAAAAATAAATTTGCTTTTTCGTTATTTTTTTTATTTGTTTTTTTATAAAATGAAACATATAATCATGAAAGTGTTAAAATGATGTAATCCCATATGAAGCAATTTTAAGATTAAAATAATTATCACACAAAAGCAACAAATATGTAAAAGCACACCATTATATTCGTATGGGAAGCTTTTTGTACTGTAAACATACTGAAAAAAATAAAATTTGCGAAATATAAGAAAAGAGTTATATTTTATAACACAATTTTTAATCTCATGATACCTTCTAACAAATATATATACGAGTAATTCATATACGTATACGAGTATGTACAATATATCCAGGGAGATAATTTTTCACGTCATTCATTACATTGTAATTAATCATTGTGTAGTTTAATGTCATATATAATTATGATATTTTTTTTGTGGTTGTTTTTGTTTCAAACAAAATGTTGAGATAATATGTAATCTGTTCCCTTTGAAATTACAACCATACAAGTTTAATACGTCAATATTATTTTATGCCAAATTTGAAATTTGATTATAATATCTTGTCGCCGCCCCATTGTAATAAAAAAAATCCTTAGAAATATCATGATCTACATATACATGTATGTACGTAAATCATAAAAAAAAAATCAAAGTGTTACAATTACATATCAATTAAGTTAATGCTGTACATGCGTAACATAAATTAAGGAATAAATTATTTTTTGTACTTTTTGTTGTTGTTTAATTCATGTAATACAACATTAATCTTATTTTAGAAATAAAATGTATATTTGAATGCTTTTAATTAAAAATGATAATAAAAGAAAAAACAAAAGAACATTTTTTTGTTTTTCAAGAATTTTCATTGCTTAATTTTAACTAATAAATTTATGTGTTTATGTTGTATATACAATTATCTACTATCTAAGTAGTAGGGTGGAATTCAAGTGAAGAGTAGAAAGCAGTAAATACTTCTAAAAGAAGATTTTGCAAACATTAGCAACAAATAAGGCGGCAAAAAATTGGTAACAATTACAATATAATATTTTGGAACAATACAATACAAAAAATTGTATTTAGTAACAAATCAAATTTAATAATTTTTATTTTTGCGGCAGCGGTTCCCAATTTATTTTCGCCATGTAACCGTTTCTTAAGACATATATATTTGCAGAACTCCAGAAACATTTAGACGTATAATTAGACAGATATATAAAAATTGGGATTTGTTCATCACTCAAAAAGTTTGTACTATTTTTGGAATAAATCGGTTGTTAAATCGGTTGTTTCAAATCCTTAATAGCATAATTTATTGAAAAAACAGAACTTTTTTTAAAAATAATAAAATTGGTTATTAAATCAATAACAAAAAATATTTTTTTATTATAGAAGGCAGTAAAAATGTTACTATAACTATATTAATAGTAAAACATTTTTAAACAACAGTTTTTTTGGGTCCGGGAATTCTAGTCAAAAACATTTCAGTCAAAAAATTTCCCATACAAATATTATGACTAAAACTCCTTTTAAAAAGGAACTTCAGTCCAAAAAAAAAAGGTATTTCAGTCAGAAAACAGTTTGACTGAAATGCCCTTTGTGTTTTTGGACTGAACGACCTTCTTGAAAAGAATTTTAGTCACAAATTTTTGGACTGGAATACCTTTTGTTTGGTTAGTTTTTTTGACTGAAATGCCTTCGTAGACCTATATATTGGCTTTGGCACCCCAGTCGAAAGCATTTCAGTCAAAAACGGAAAGGAGTTTCAATCAAAAATTAAAAGGCAAGTCAAAACATTTTTTATTGGAATTTCTTTTGATTTAGTGACTGATCGTTCGATGTTGAAAGGCCGAATGGGTCTGAAGGCCGAATGTCGAATGTCGAATGTGTCGAAAGGCCGAATGTTGAAGAGCCGAATGGGTCGAAAGACCGAATGTGTCGAAACCGAAAGGCCGAATATGTCAAATGCCGAAAGTCAAAAGGCCGAATTTTCATTAAATTTTCCTTCACTTAATTGATTGAAATGAATATTTAAAACCATTGAATTTATTTCTTAATGTAAAATAATTTAAATAAATTGAAAGTCCTGTGCATGTAGCATAATTAATGTGATCAAATTTGGTCGAAAAAACAAATTTATTTATTTATTTTTTTTATTATAAGTAATTAATTAATGGGATCACTACATTTGCCTGGAAAAAAATCCAGAAATTAACCCCATTTTTAGACTATTATTAGGAGCGATATGAGCGATACGATTACTTTGATCTGTGTCTAAAAGGTTGACGAAGCAATTTCTATTATCATAAATATTAAGAACTTTACGGAAAACTCAAATTTGATAGACATTTTATAAATTTTAATTATAATTTGGTCCGCACTTTGATAATTATGTTTCTGGATTTTAGTATTCTGGATTTTTGTTTTTCTGAGTTTTTTGTTTCTGGATTTTTTTTTCTGGATTTTCAGTTTCCGTAATTTTTTTTCTAGATAAGGTAGCCAACCCTTAATTAATTTTTAATTATATGATAATAAAACGCAAGAAGATTTTAATATTTAAGGTGATTTACTATTAAACATTTTTATACATATAAAAATTTTGATAAAAATATAAATTTTGGTTTTCATAAAAATATAAATTTTGAAAATTTTCGTTCATAAAAAGATGAAATATTAAAATCAATTTCGATACAAACAACCTTTTAACATTCAGCCTTTCGACACAATCGACCTTTCGACATTCGGCCTTTCGACCTATTCGGTTTTTCGACACATTCGGCCTTTCGACACATTCGGCCTTTCGACACATTTGGTCTTTCGACCCTATTCCGACTAATTTAACTTAGAATTGTATAGGGTAACGGCTTCGTCAACTCTCACGGGCACGTGGCAGGTCGCTGCGCGTTCTCCCGATTAGCGCTCCGAGGGGCTTTAGATTTGAATTTCGGGGGACGTAGGAGCCGGGATCAGCAAACATGTCGCACTGCGTGCCGCACTTAGGAGCGGATTATATAGAATCTATTAATGACACATACTAAAAAGAAAAATAATTGCACTATTTTGTTAAGCAAGATTTTGTTGTTGCAAATAAATACGTGGAATTGACCATGGATCCACGATCAATTGTCCACACGATCGATTGATCCACGATCAATAGTTGATACGATCAATTGTCTCCACGATCAATTGTCCATACGATCAATTGTCCATACGATCAATTGTATCCACGATCAATTGTTTCTACGATCAATTGTATCTACGATCAACTATTCACGGTCAATTGTAACACGATCAATTGTTTACGATGCGACTATAAAATAAACCAAACAAAAGGTATTCCAGTCCAAAAATTTGTGACTAAAACACCTTTCAAGAAGGTTATTCAGTCCAAATGCACAAAGGGCATTTCAGTCAAACTGTTTTCTGACCGATATACCTTTTATCGATTGAAGTTCCTCTTAAAAAGAAGTTTTAGTTATAATATTTGTATGGGAAATTTTATGACTGAAATGCCTTTTGTTTTTTGACTGAATTATTTTTGACTGAATTTCCCAAGAACAATTTTGCCTGGAATTCATTTTTAATTGTTTGACTGAATTACCTTTTCAAAAGGTATTTCAGTCACAAATGCAAAAGGAATTTCAGTCAAAAAAGTTTGACTTGAATGCCTTTTTAGTTTTTTGATTCAACTTCCTTCTGAAAAGGCATTTCAGTCTAAAACTATTTTGACTGAGTTGCCTTTTAATTTTTGACTGAAATTCCCGGAGCCAGTTTTTTTTATTAAAATTATTAGATAATTGTCAACTTGATAATTTTTGTTGTAACGAGATCGTTGTGAAAATAATAACAAAATTTGTCATAATTTGTTATTAAAAAAAACTTTTATTATTACTCCAACAACAGAAATTTTTAAAGTAACAACAAATTATTATTTTGATAGCCATTATTATCAACGTAATAACTTATTGTTATTTTAATACAATTATGTATTAAAAGTTAAAATAATCACCTTAGTTATTATTCCAACAATTATAGTTGTAAAAATAACAGAAAAGTATTATTTTTATCGCCATAGTCATTAAAATAATAATTAGCGGTTATTTCAATAGTATTAGTTATTTTTTGACAATTAATTTAAATAAATTTATTTATTTGTGGTGGCTTTGTTGAATTGTGATCCAGTTGCACGCTAGAAACTGATCAACTCGGTCTATAATCTATTTTTTACTCCAAATTATAATTAATAAATTATCGAATTGGATCAAATGTTGAGTGCTTTAAATATTCCAGAAATTATACAATAATATAAAATTAAAGACATTTTTCGAAGTAAGTTAATTTTTATTATTAAGGATTCGTTGTAAAAAATAATTAAATCATCTAGAAATATTTCACTTTTATAACTTTATATGATTACATAAAATTAACAGTTACAAAACTCTAGCTCATTTATTTATCTTGTTTTTGGAATAATTGTAATTAGCAGCAGATGTAGATGCCATTGCATTAAGATATATCCAGCCACAAATGTTTGCAAAATGTTGGTTTGAAGAAAAAGTCAACAACTGAACAAAGTGATGACGAACCTGTAGACAAATCTCTTAAATTAGGTAATTTTAATATTATTTCATTTGGCATACATCGATTTAATTTAATATTTATTCTTGTTCTAGTTCCTGAAGAAAATATTGATTCATATTTAGCATCGCTTTTGATTGCAAATGGTCTGAAACTGAGGATAAATGGCAGAAAACGTGTAATTATCGCTTGAATGAAATGCAAAACACAATGCTGGCTGGCTATTAAAGTCCTAATCTCCATTCTTAAATTGATAACATATACCATTAAATTTAAACTTCATTGGACAACTTTACTATTGAATAGACAATTATTAATCTTAAATGCATAATTACTTCGGTCTGAAAAGACCAAAGTATTGGTTGGTCCAAAACCACTTTTCTCGACGTTTTGAAAGTCCCTGAGTCTGAAAATACAAAAAACAAAATGTCCGTCCGTCTGTCTGGATGTCTGGACCCATGGTATCTCGAGAACGGCTTGTCCGATTTGGATTTTTTTTTCGCCAATCTGCTTTTATGGTCAAGGCGGAGATTTGAAAAGCTTTTGGAGACTGTACGTCAAGGGGGTGGGGTACCTGCCATACGAATTGACCCAAAATACCTGCTTTTACAAATATTTACGTTTTTTTTATATGTATATGTTTATTTGATTATTGGATTGGGCATTGAATTGGGAATTGATTTGAAAGTTAAATTATGGGTCAATTTGCGCGTTGAGTTGAAGTTGAGTTGGAGTTGAGTTGGGGTTGGATTTGGATGTAGTGAATAGTTAACACATTTTTTATATGATGGAACTTCCCTATTTCTCAACCGATTATTATGAAATTTGACATGTGTGTTGGAGATGGGATTTTAAAATGTTTTTTGGATGAAGTTCTTGGATTTTAAAATGATCTCTGGATGAAGTTCTGGAATATGGCCAAGTATGATGGATTTGGTCTATTTCTCAACCGATTATTATGAAATTTGATTTGTGTGTTAGAAATGGGAATCTATAATGAGTTTTGGATGAGGTTCTGGAATATGGCCAAGTATGATGGAACTTGCCCATTTCTCAACCAATTATGATGAAATTCGACATGTGTATTGGAAATGGGAATCTAAACTGAGTTTTGGATGAAGTTCTGGAATATGGCCAAGTATGATGGAACTCGCCTATTTCTCAACGGATTATTATGAAATTTGACATGTGTGCTAGAAATGACGATTCTAAAATGAGTTTTGGATGAAGTTCTGATGATGGAACTTGCCTATTTCTCAACCGATTACGTTGAAATTCGACAAGAGTGTTGGAAATGGGATTCTAAAATGAGTTTTGTATCAGGTTCTAGAATATGGCCAAGTATGATAGAACTTGCTCATTTCTCAACCGATTATAATGAAATTCGACATGTGTATTGGAAATGGGATTCTAAAATGATTTTTGGACGAAGTTCAGGAATATGGCAAATTATGATGAAACTTGGCTATTTCTTAACCGATTATAATGAAATTTGATATGTGTATGGAAATGGGAATATTTGATATGTGTGGAATATTGCCAAGTAGGATGGAACTTGGCTATGCCTTAACCGCGGGTATCATTAAATTATCCATGTGTGTTGGGAATGGAATTCTAAAATAATTTTTTATAAAGTTCTGGAATATGGCCAAGTAGGATGGAACTTGGCTATTTCTTAACCGATTATTATGAAATTTGATATGTGTGTTGGAAATGGGATTCTAAAATGAGTTTTTGGATGAATTTCTGGAATATGGTCAGTTAAACGGTTAGAAGTATCAGTATAATTTGTTATACTACTTTCGGTATAAAGTTCTAGAATACGATTTCTCGTGTTAAATTGGATGCCTGTACCCATGTTACTGAAGCTTTTGACCTGTTTGGCTGTTGTTGTATAAGTAAATATATGTTGGTTAAAATAGAAATCAATAATGTCAAAACTTTCACACCAACTTTATGACATTATTGAAGATACCAAAGACCGAAGTTCTGATCCCCTCGTGAGGTTTCAGCCCTTTATATTTTTTTTGCTATTAAAGTAATCATATAAACTATGTATTAAATTTACAGTTTCTACTGTTAAATTTATATAGTTTACTATTCAATCGCTAATTGTATTATTAAATTTATTATCATTTTTTTTTTTTTTTTAAGTTATTCTCACTCTAGGCGGCTCTCTGAATTATTATTATTTTAAGAGCTGCTTATTAAATTGATAACAAGTTGTTATTGGACGTATGTAAAATAACAACTTTTTTATTAAATTAATTACAATTTTATTAATATAGCAGTAACATTTTTTTGAGTACATGACATATTTCAGAAAGGTATATTTCAAAATGTATATTTCACTTGGCTATAATGAAATTCGACAAATGACTTTTATCTTTATGTAATTTTACTTCGCTTATATATATATATATATATATATATATATATATATATATATATATATATATTTATTTAATAATTGGTGTAGTAAGCACTTAGCTTATACAACACTAAACTTAGAAACAATTACAATAGTAAAAGAACATAAAAAAAAAAAAAAAAAAAATTAACAAAATCAAATTATAAACAATCAAATAAAATGAAAAATATTAATAAAAATGATTAAAATAAATATTAGTAAAATAAATCAAATTAAATTAATTAAATTTAAAAATAAAAATAAATATGAGCCGGATCAAGTCATGTTGCTAATAAATTTAAATGATTCTTGCTTAAATTTGGTGAAGGAGCATAAACTTCTGATGGTACTTGGCAATTCATTCCATTTCCTGAAGCAGTTAAGTAAAACTGAATCATTGAAAACGATTTTTCTATTAGTTGGAAACATCAACATATTTGTCCTTCGGGATTTGGAAAACTGAAGTTTAGCGTACAAATAATTTAGCTCACGAAAATTAATCAACTTATAAATAAAAATGACCGCGCGACAGAAAAAAAACTTAGACAATGAGGTACCAAATACATTACCAAAATAATGCGATACATGATCATATTTCCGCAGTTTATACGCGTATCTAACACAATTATTCAAAGTTACTTGGAGCAGATGAAATGAAATCTCATCGCAATTAGAATAAATTATATCGCAATACAATATATGAGGCACGATCAAAGACTTAATCAAGTAAAGCCTAAGGCTTTGTGGACAAAAATGTTGCGCAAGTCGCAACTTATAAAGGATTGAATTAATTTTTTGACAAATGGCTGCAACGTGATTGTTCCAAGTGAAGCTATTATTAATCACTAGACCAAGATCATTAACTTTATCAACAAATTTAATGGCAGATCCATTGATGATCAATTTCGGAATAGTAAATGGGATTTTAGATTTAGTAATAAGCGTTGCATTACATTTACCTTCATTAATAATAAATCCATTAGAACTAGCCCAATGGCAAATATTACTTAAATCTAAATTAACTAAATCAACAATATTTTGAATTTGATCAAAATTGCCCCCCAGGTAAATCTGTACGTCATCCGCATAAATATGAAAATAACAATTATTAATACACGTAGAAATGTCGTTCAAAAACAACGTGAACAGCAGTGGTCCCAATATAGAGCTCTGTGGGACACCGTCATTAACTTTACCCAGATACGATACCATTCCATTCGAACTAACATATTGCCTACGATCATTTAAATAAGAATGTAGTAACCTAATTGAAGTACGATCGAAATTATAGAATAACATTAGCTTCTGCAAAAGCAGTTTATGATTGATCATATCGAACGCTTTGGAAAAATCTATCAAAATTAGTAGGACAAACGAATTGGTTTTATTTCACGATTTCACAAAAAAGGCTAAGGCCCGAATTTATAGTCGTAACTTTTGCTATTGCTATAGCAACGATTTTCGAAAATCATGTATGAAATTCGATACGAATTTCGAATTTACTTTCTTGTCTTGGATATATTAGGTGCGTTTTTCTAAACAGTACTTTTCGAGTTCGCGATAAGTTCTGTACGCAGTAATTCAATATTTTTAAATAAAATTCAATTAAATTTAATATTTTATCAATAAATATGATAAACTAAAGAATTAACTACAAATTTTTATTCATTATTATAAAAGAAAATATTTAATTCAACTTTATTTTAGCTTGTTCTCGATAAAATCATATTTTAGGTTATTCTCGATAAAACCATGGAATTGGAACTCGAAAAATATAGGGAAATTTCAAAAGGAAATATTTTAGAACAAATATCAAGTATTTATGTTATTATTTTTGACAAATAATTTGTAAATATAAAATTTGTTTTCCTTTTACTTTTACCAACCCCAATTTTTAAATTTAATCGGCTAAAAAATATCTCTTATATTTAGTAGAGGACCATTAGGTAAAAAATATCTCTTATATTTAGTAGAGGACCATTAGGAAAAAAAAGTACGTTATCTCGAAACCGGTCAAAACTACTCCAATTTTAATGTTTTTTTTTTAAATGTCTGTAATTAAAAATATTTTAACCTTTATATTTACATTAATTTAGAGCATCAATTTTTAACTTATAAAATTTTTAATTACCGACATTTGGCATTTTGTTGAGACTGGCTGACGAATTGACTTTTTGTGGCGTTTTACATTTTGGTGGTTCTAAAAAAATAAATTTCTTTATCTTCTGGTGTTAAAGCAATTTGACCAACACGACAATATCATCAGCTATCATAACAACATTTAAGGACTAATAATAGAGTGCTGCAGTAACGATTAATCTATCCGCATCGCTATATGCTTGTTTTGTTCTTATTTCATTAATTGTAAGATGAGGTATTAACTTGAAAATAAATTTAAGAAAATAATCTGCGCCACTTTCAATTGCATATCTTCTCCAAACGCATAGTGGCTGAGGAATTTTTTAAAGTTCAACAATTTATTTCCGTTAATTTGGTAGTTTCCATTTCATATCCATCAAATACAGCAATTACATTATCAACATAATGTCTCTTGAGATAATATATTCTAGTTTAATATTTTGAACATTACATTGTCATTGTATAATAATTTATAAACCTTTATATTCGAATTACATTCTAATCAGACCAGCTTTTGGGTCTGAAAGTTGATCCGATTATTCAGGTTCGAGGGTACATATGGCCCATTACTTGGTGGGGCTTATTACTTATTTTATGTTTTAGTTTAAGAAAAAGATGGGAAGATAATGAAACGCGGGCTCTCTTATATTGTTTGAAAAATCGAAAAGAGGAATTTGATGATGTACGAAAAAAAAAATTTGCTTATCAAAACGTTTAAGAAGATTTATTTCCAATGAACGGAATGATAAGATTATTGCAGACAATTTAAGAATACATATTGAAATATGATCAACACTGTGCATACAAGTACATAATATTGCATTCGATGCATTCGATACTTTTATTAATAAAATTAATTTCGGTCAATTTGCACAAACCCTTTTCACATATAAGAAAACAATTCAAATTCAAAGCAAAACAACAGTTGATTGTCAAATTATTGAGTTGAAGTTGGGTACAATTATTGTACTAAAAATGTTTCCCAGTATTTTTCAATATATTTATTGCGAATTCGAAAAATATTGTTTAGAAAAACGCACTTATTGTAGCAACGTTTATAGTGATGGATTTTGATCACTATAACCATTGTTACATTACAAATAAATCTTATAGTGAGGTTTATAAATACGAAAACTGTTACTATAACATTAGTTATAGTTGTAGCTACAACTATAGTAGCAACGACTACAAATTCGGGCCTAAATCTTCATAATATCTCCTCTCCTTCTTTTATAAAATTGCAATTTGTTTCATAATTCAAAATCATTGCCAGCTAATGTGCCTCTTGTAAATATTTAATTCTCTAGTGTAAAGTAGGGCATCAAATTTCTGCCCAAAATATGAATACCGGTATTTCGGTATTACATGACGACAAAACCGGGATACTGGTACTAATACCGGTATTTTTGACATTCGTTTATTGCAGAATCAAGCCTTTCTTGCAGTCTTAACGATAATGATTTCCCTTCGCACGTGGGGTTTCACTGTCAACATCACTTTCTTATGTTGAGTATGTAGCTACATCTGGAGCTGGAATTGAAGAAAATCGCTATTTAAGATGGACAGTGATATTAACTATTTCGTTTTTAGTTAGCCGATTAAAGTTGACATCCGAACCAAACATGTTTTGATCTTGCTTTCCTTTGGGCAAATATTGCAAAAGTCTCAAGATAATTTTGTACACTTTTCTATGATCCTCTGGAATAGAGAGGGTTTGCTCGGTCAGCTAATGGTCCTTCTCCCAAATTTTGAAGCATGAATGCCCTGGTTGCGTCAGCTGACAAAAATGTGGTTAGTTTGACTGGTAAAATACCGTTGATTCTATACTCTCGAACTCCATTTTGGAAACGCTGATAGTTGATTTGACGTCGATTAGAGCTTCTAAGATGTAATTTCTTAGTTTATAAATTCGCTCTACCATACAAATTAAGCTGTTCCATCTTGTTTTTATATCTAAGATTACAGATAGCTCGGCCAACTTCAGTTTTAACGTAAGCTTATAGAATATCATTTGTCGGTGACCGTCGCAACAACTTTACAATCTTCTTAATTTTGTTCAGTTAATGGAACCAAATTATTGGCAACGTCGTGTGTAACTGCAGAGCTATGAAAAAAGCTCAGTCAGCCCAAATCCGCTTCGTTAGATTCATATGCAAATTCATCATCACAGCCTTCTTCAGATTCAGAACAAGTTTCATCAACTGTTTTGTTGTTGTATACAAAACGCCGACAATAGCCAACTGGATCGCATGCGCCAAACAAAGTTGCTGATGGATGACTATCAAACGGCCGACTTTCTTCATAATAGAAGCCCCATCGGTAGTAATGCAAATTATGTCACGGTCAAATTTCAAATTGTGTTCGTTCAGTTTGCTTTCAATAAATTTGATATAAGCTTCTGCTGGAAGAGATCTATGAATGCAAGCTAAACACAAATTCTAAAATCTGTATCTAGAATGAACATTGACATTCAAAAAACGCCTGTTCTTTAAGGGCAACCACGCATCAAATGTAAGGCTGAATCGGATTCCTTTTAGTTGAAGCCTGTCAGTTTTTTTACTACTGTTTGTCGAGCTTTTGTTGCGTATTTCATAGCCATTTGACGAATGGTTTCGGCTGAGTGTGGAACTTCGAAACTCATTGGGATAAGCGATTTTCTTAGCTCAATTGAAGTTATAAAAACTTTGAATGGAAATTCATCCATAGCTCTCCATTTGGCTAAAGCCTTAAGAAAGATATCGTCATCTTTCTTAAAATAGCTAGATATTTTTGATTTTGTTTCAGGAATAGGCAATCGTGTTTGTAAAGTGTCGGCGGTACTTGCTGCAGAAGTTGGAGTTGTGGTTGCTTCAATTAAGTTTCGCTTCAATATATTTATATTGTGAAACATTTTTGAAAGGGTTTGTAATAATCCACTAGTTAGATGCTCCAGCTGATTTGATTCTCTGCCACATGTTTTACATTTGGAGACCGCTCGAGTCTTCTCGGATAAAAAATAATGCCAAACTGGGCTCGTGTCGATATTGATAGCTCAATACCGGTAAGCGATTTACCCACTGGAAAACGAAAAGAAAAATCTTATTTAGTTTTTTCGATATAATTCCAAAATTCTTGCTTTGTTTTCGTTAAAATATTCTAATTCGAACTGTTGATAAGAGGTGGTTCGCCCCATCATATTTTCTCTAGTTGTAGGAGACTATGCATAAATTGTATTTGTCAAATATCCCACAAAAAATCCATATAATCTACTACATATTTGATTTCGTGTGTAGCACGACATTTTTACAATCAATTAATGACAAAAAAATAAGTATAATAAAAAACCAATTCACCGAAGTCATGCACTATAGTATAAAAATGACCGTTAATTAACCGTTGTTCGAGAAAAATAGCGGAATGAAGGAAACGAGATCACAACCGGGCTTTAGTGTTAGTATAATTCGCTAATACAACCTGCTCAATTCATTCTGTATATATATATAGAATGAAAATTGTGATACAATCAGTCCAGTCGCCACGGCCTGATGAGAAGATTGATTTTTCAATAATCATAGGCTCATCAAGTTTTAACAATAAATGGAAAGTTCAAGGTCAAGGATAAGTGTTAATAAATTGTGTTTGTTGTGGGATTAGCAAGTGTTCTTCTGTGATGCGATGAGCGATGTCAACAATAATTGTAATATGTTGTATTTGTATTGCAACAGTAGGTGCTTGCATAAATCAAAATCTTATACTTCCAGAATACGTAATCATAACTAAACTCACAGTTTTGTAAAATACAAGTGAAGAGAAAATATCACGTTTGATAAATGACTTGAATCCTAATTGTGCTTCTGATTGTGATGGTATTCCGGTCAATTTATTAGTTAACGACTTATTCAATTAATTTTTTCACTATTGACTGGAGCAATTAATCAATAGATTTAAACAGTCGATATTTCCGTCATTTTTTGAACTAGAGCATACTATATAAGTATATAGTCTCAATTTTTAAATCCGTGGTTAATTTACTCAATTATCGTCCTATATCGATTCTACTGATATTGAGTAAAATTTATGGACAAGTTGTTCTTTCCAGGCTGAATGCTCACCTTACTGACAATGATGATATTCAATTGCCAGACCTTCATTCTATCGCGTTCGACTTACTCATTGTCCAATTCAACTTCCAGAATATTCGTGGTTCTTTCAATAAGAATATTTGGGTACATTTTGCCCAATATTGTTAGTTTGAGCATCTAAAATTAAAATTAGTAATTATAATACTCTATGATTTAGGAACGCAAAACAATTTGCTGCTTTGGATGATAACCGCGAACATCATGAAAGCCACCCTGTTGGTAATATTCCTCACACATTTTCAATAACTTCTTTCTATTGATTGAAAGTTTGTTTAGTTTAGGACTCGAAAGATTCGATAAATTTTTGAATTTTAGGTATTTGTTTCGCGTTGTTTGTAATAATGTTTTGGCCTGTTTAACCTTCCTAGAGAATTTGGATTTGTGAATGTACGGGTATATATGACCTTTAATAAAATGACTTTAGGCATATTTTGTTTGTCTATTTGTTCTAAATTTAAAAATAATTAAATCCAAACTTAGGATTTTGGGCTTTTTTACTTAGCTAGCACTTTATTTAAGGTTTTAATGCTTCTCACTATCTAGGTTATCATTCCTGCTCTTTGCAGTCGCTGGTTACTGTTGTACAATTGCAGTTGTGACCTCACTTGGCTTATAGTTTGATTTAATAAACTAAAAAACAAGGTCAGTTGAAATAACACAAGGAAAGTACTCTGTATTATGGTTTCTAATTAAAATGATAATTTCTTTAGTTTATCTTTCTTTAGTTTTTATGTAAAAATAAAACATTAAAGTTTATGATGATGATTATGACGCAATAATAAAAAACTACAACAATATTTTATTTGCTCCTTTCGTTTTTGTATTTAAAATATGAGTACGTACTAAAAAAATTTTATTTTTGTTTTTAAATTAACAGAATCCACAAAATAATTACAATTGTAATAAAAGAAGAAAAGCATAAAGTAACTTACTCAAGTATACTGTGTACATAAAGAAAGACCGATTAAAGCTTTTTGCTCATTTAATTGTATACATGTACATATGTAATATACTTTGTTTTTAACACTGCTGTGACTATTAAATAAATTGTGGTGGATGAAAAAGAAAACGACAAATAATTTCTGGTGTTACACTTGTTGTGTCTTTGAGGTTTCGCCTCTGTGTTTCATCTTTGATATTAAAGATGTTTTAGAAATATAACTTTGAAGAAAATGAGCTAAATACGGTCTGACTTTTAGATGAGACAGTTACAAGTCATGGTTTAATCTGACCTACTGTTTTAATGATATGTCACTCTGCTAGTTGAAAAAAGTGACAAGCTGAACACCCCGATGGTAAACCTAATTCGAGTACGCTGAATACAATGGCTCTAGTCCCATTTCAAAGTTAGTCCCCATTTTTGAGATATCGCTTTCGACATGTTTTGGCTCAAAATCAAAAATTTGCCAAAATATACACGCATTTTCACGTTTATAGTGACACACATACAACACGAAATATACAATTAATTTCAATAAGCCGTTTTATATATATGTATGCAGAGAAAAATTAACAACTGTGTATTGTAACCGCTTCCCAAAGAAATAACATACAGCCGATCAATCGAACTAATTTAAATATAATTTTATAATTTATAAAGTAATTCGCTAGATTAAATTGGTTATTACTTATGTAATTGATAAAATAAAGTTAGTCTAACAAGCTTTTTAGTTCAAGGAAAATTGAAACATTGGTAGTATTTCCATTGATTTTCTTCCCTCAAGCAAATCCAAAGTCTCAAATTTCAAACAGGAATCCTCGTATAGAGGAAGGTCAATAACCTTGGTGTTTATGAAATTGAAGTGACCCTTTTTTACATCCCTGGGAGTCGACGAGGTTACATGGTGTCAGATGTGGGGTCTTAGTAGTCCTACAAACTAACTGAAGAACACAATGGAGTAACTACAGCGGAAAATTGTTGAACATCGGAAGAAACTGCCACCAAACTCAGAAACGATCGTATGGGGAAGATTGGTGGAAGGTTCTGGGTCACCCAAGTTGTGGGTTGTGGAAGCTAATGAAGAGGAGAGCGGAGCTAAGCAAATTATAATCGGAAAAGCCCTAGTTAAACCAGACAACGACTATAGAGTACCAATTAGGACACAGACAAATTCTGCACATCAACTACTAAAATGGTACATGTCCATATTATGCGGAATATCGGATAATAACGGAAGTCATCGAGCCATCTAACAGCCCATGGAGCTCACCAGTAGTGTAAGTCGAAAAGAAGGACGATAGTATGAGATTCTGCGTTGATTACCGAAAACTTGATGCTGTAACGAAAAAGATCTGCTACCCACTGCCAAGGATCGATGACACGTTAGACACGTTATCAGGGCCTCGAATATTTTCAACATTAGATCTACAAAGCGGCTATTGGCAGGTGGAATCCATGAAGAAGGTCACAAGAAAACAACGTTCAGTGTGGGCAACGGGCTTTGGCAATTTAATGTTATGCCGTTCGGATTATGCAATGCTCCTGTAACTTTTGAACGATTAATCGAAAGCGTGCTAAAGGGATTACATTGGAAGACGTGCCTAACATATTTGGACGATATCATCATTATGGGCAAGGATTTCGACGAGCATCTAAGTAACTTGGCAGAGGTTTTCGATCGGATACAGGCTTTCGGAGAATCATTCGAGAGAATATCAATGGATGTAGCGGGGCCATTTCCCAATACCGAGAGCGGCAATAAATATGTGTTAGTCATAATGGATTATTTCAGCAAATAACCGTAGGTGTACCCCATACCAAATCAAGAGACAACGATAATAGCTGATGCTGTAGTCAACAACTGGATTAGCAGATTTGGAGTGCCGATGGAGATTCATACCGATCAAGGAAGGAATTTTGAATAAAACGAGGACAACGCCTTTGCATCCACAGTCCGACGGTATGATGGAAATATTCAATGGCACATTGGAGGTATATCTGGGAAAGGTCGTGGGTCGTCCTAATTGTCAGTAATTGAGATATGATTTTTTTTCGTTTTTTATTTAAATAACCTGAAATCTCGCTTTTAAATCGTCATATTTTTTTTTGTGATTGTAATAGCACGAAATAACTTTTATTGTATTCTGCAATGTATTTTTATTCTAAATAAGTCGTTATTTGGTACAATTGGATTAAAGAAAATGAGCTGTATGAGCTTCGAAAGTCTTGAAAATGTGTAAATGTATCAAAAATTTCAACTTCTAAATTTAATATAAAAAAAAAAATAAACATTATTTTGAACTTTAAAAAATAAACATTATTTTAAAAGCTTGTCTAGTTTATACCCTTTCCAACGGTATGCTACATATTGGAGGAATCATATATAATGTGGTCAAAATAAAAGATGCAAGTTGTCAGGATCAAGAAAATTATTTTTGGGTTTATTACGTTTTCATTAAACATGAGTTATAATATTTTTCAAACTGTTCTCCTCTACTCCGTATGCATGCGCGACACCTTTCCCTTATCTTAACTGTTGTTGTCCGAAGTCGCATTTCTGTTATCATTGTTTCAAATGCAGCTGATTTTCGATCCATTAAAAATTCTCGTGTGGACACCTTTGCCGCATAAACTAATTCCTTTGCACGTGCCTAGACGTAGAAATCGAGAGGGTCAGGTCTAGGGACCGTGCGGGCCAAGAAATAGGCCATGGACCGTGCGGGCCAAGAAATTTCTGTTGGCAAAATTCTTTTTGCCCCTTGCTTTATCAGTATTTAGTTTTTTTTTTTTTTAAATGATTAAGTATATAATGGAGTTTTAGGCATACTACAAAGATTTTACTGGCCGTGTGAACATTCTACCCATACTTCACAGCGCCTAGAGCATTGTTCAAGTTTAGAATACTCTTTAGGTGCATAAGATCTCCATTAAGTACAAAAAAGATTCCTATAGGAGTACCTAATTCGGTCCGCATTTGAGACATGAATGCAATTTTCAAATCATGCAATTCTTCATTTAATTTAGTTAATAAAAATTAAGGACTGTATCGAAAAGAAAGTATCCACAAAAAAATTTAGTTTTCTTCGCCTTGCTCTAATTCTATTGTAACGGAAAAGTGCTGTTAGATGGAATAGGTTTTTGTAGGTAAATATTGCGTGTGATTTTTACAATTTGTTACCCAGTTGTAATATTGTCACGAATTAAAGAAGAAGTGCTTAAATTTATTTTGCACAAATTTTGCATTTAAAACGGTGTTTCGTTCAGAAATTTAGCTAAGCGCGAAAATATAAGTAAAAATGCAGTGAGAAAAATAATTAATAAGTCTGGGGAATATGGTACGGTAAAGGATTTACGAAAAAACGGCCGAAAACAAGGTCCCAGCAATCTCAAATTAGAGCCAAAATTGTGAGTGAAATTCGCAAAAACAAATCAATGTCTGTCAGAGATTTATGAGGGTGGTACTAGCTTGAAGACATATAAGAAACATAAAGTTCCGAAACGAAGTGAAAACCAAAAATTGCATGTTAAAACTGTGCAACTGCCCATTAATAAATTTGGGCTGTTAAAAATCCACTACATCACTTTTGTGGAAAAATTCACCAGAACTTTGACCAAATGAAAGATATTGGGCAATTGCGAAGCGTTACTTGAAAAATAACGGTAAACTAGCAGAAAATTTAACAAAGTTCAAAAAGTTAGTCCAAAGCAACCAGACAAATGAATAAAACTACTGTGCAGAATCTAAGTAAATGCATCAAATTAAAAATTCGCTATGTATTTAGAAAATAATTTCTCAAGTCTGCTTTATGATAAAACATCATTTTATAATACTTAAAATTGTTTTTTTGTATTTAAAATGGCCTTTTTATGTGGATACTTTCTTTTCGATACAGTTCTTATCTACAAAGTAATTCTAATTAAAAATACCCACAGAAATAAGTTGCCCTAAATTTGATCTACACTTTTTCAAAAAACAGAAAAATTATTTAAAAAGACCTAGATCCGAATTAGCTCATCTAACGTATGTCGTTTTTAATTTGCAAATAAATTTGGTCCTTTTAATGAAATAATTAATATGAATTTTAAAATTTGACTTTGTGAACATAAAATGGATCGCACGATCTGCAATTGGACAAGTTTGAAAATATAATGTACATAATGTGGATCTTTTTAAATAATGATAAACTGTCATTTTTTGTTAAAAATTATAGTTTTTTTGTTAATTAAGATGTAGTTTCTTATCATTAAACATTAAATAATCACTGGGAAATAAATTGTAAGAGTTTAAAACCTTATTTTAGTAGTATACTTCCCTTAAGAATATTTTAACGAAAAGTCAGTTACGCACTTGATATTCCAATACTGTGATGCAGTGAGTAACTAAACGATACAATTAGTATTTGCACTTCAATTATTCCGCTAAAAAACCAATTCAAGCAACATAACGTATGGTTTTAAATTTCTAGATACTCAATACATTTATAAATTAAATATTTTTCTTATTTCAACCAAAATTCAGTTAGACGATCCACAATTGGTACAACGATCCACATTATGATCGTTTACCTTAAGAGAAAAATTTTATTTTTCTCTAAAGTACATCATCTGTATCTGCTAAAAAATTTGAACTGGAAATAATTATTTATGTTTTGAGTAGGTAGTAGTTAGAACCAACCCTGATAAATATCCCAGTACCAGCCGTATGGTGCTTTTTTCACAATCGTCCAACTTCCATTTTGCTCCATATACAATTATCATTTTTTTGAACATTATCTTGGCTGTCGCCTAAGAACTTTACGGGCCAGAAATATTTCTTTATGTTTTGAGTAGGCAGTATTAAGGAGCGTCTCTGATAAATACCTCTTTACTAAATAAAGTAATCAATGTCAATTAACAATTCAGTCGCTATAGCCTGATGAGATTGACTGGAAAATAATTAAATTTTTTGTGTTTCTCATTCAGATCGAAACTGAAATTGTAATTCTTTATAATTTCGTTCTTCGTTAAAAATTATCTGGTTATTTACGAGAAGAACTTTAAATTTAAAACTAATTTTTTGAGCTCTGAATTGTCTATCTCGTGAGAACATCTTATGCTAGCTTTTATGTTTTAATAAAATAAAGTAACTCTGCTTACAATTACAATTCCAATTGAGCCCGGTTTTAAAATAATGACAAAACATTTGTATTTAATTTTCCGTTGATTTTTTGAGGGCCCTTATTTGATTTTAGTTGTGATAATAACGCCTGCCACAAAACTGAAATCAACTAACGGGGCTCAAGAAACCAACGGAAAATTAAAAATATAATTCATAGACATGTTTATAAATGAATAAATATTTTGTAAATTACTACTTTAAGGGAATTACTATTATCAATCTATTTAAACATACGAAAGAGTAATAGAATATTCTTATATGTAAACCTAATTTTTTCGTAACGTTTTTATAAAACTGTTGAAAGTTATTTTAATACACAATTTTGTAAATTGTTACAACAATTCTAGAGTGTCATTTACGAACATACATATTTAGTAATTTGTTGAAAATAATAAATTGTATTAAATTTATAATATATAAAGTGTTAATCTTGAGACAGAGTATAGTACAGTGATTTAATTAATAAAACATTTAAAAGATTTTAAAGTGAACCGGGTGTGGCCTTAAAGATTGTTTGTTTTTGACAGATATTAAAGTAAAAGTTAAAAATGCCTTTCAAACGGTTTGTCCTGGACAAATCACAAATTGATAAAATCCAACATATTGTGATTAAAAATATTAGTGATTTGAACAATACGGATTTGAACAATTTGTTCAATCTACAATTATTTTACATTTTAAGTAAAAATATTGAAAGTTTAAAAAATAAAGACCAATTTCGACGGAAACTCCAAAAACTTTTAAAATCGAAGCATTTCATTGAAAGTCTAAAGGGGAAAATTGCTAAAATTGGTTCTACCTTCTACAACTAATAAAGCAATTTTTAACGAATTTTCGAATGATTTATTCAATGAGCAATTTAATGAAAAAGTTACAGCTCAATCTAATCAAAATTCCTCCGTCATATCAGCAGTTATCCGACCTAAAACTGTTCAAGTAGAAATGCGGCGGTCAGTAACAGCAATGTCTTCAAATATTTCTTTGATTGCCTCAACTCGAAAACAAAAAATTAAAAAAAATCCATTTAGAAGTGCCATTATTATGAATAATTAAGTTGATACATTTCTGGAATTCATGGTAAATTATATTTCAAATATCGCGATAGTAAACAAACAAATTGTTTTAAGGGTTTAATTCAGAGCATACGAGCAATTCAAACAGTTTCTAAAAATATATTGTCGGAAAATATTGGAGTTGACTACATTTTAACGTCAAGATATAATTAAGATCTATAGTCGAGAATTTATTTGACCAAATCAGGGCCGCTAAAGGAAATAATCGCAACCCGTCCATACATGAATTTAATTATAATATTGCAAAAATTACAACGGTTAAAATTTTATCGCCATTTTCAAATATATCAAATTGTGAGAATGACAAAGACGAACTGCTTGAAACGATGGAAGAAGACAATATAAATTCCATTGAAATTGACCATATTGACACATCAGATATATCCGAAAAACATTTTAATCTGAATGTAGCTTCCATCATGCGCGGTATTTTGTGGGCTACGTAGCATGCAAAATTTAGAATTTTATCAAAACTGATGAAATTTTGAAGGCTCCATCGGAATATTTGATCAGTAACAAAAATTATTGTTGTGCAAATAACTTCTGCAAACTTAAGGCACCGACTGATTATTATTTCAAAATTTCCAAAGAACAAATTTATTTATTTTCCAGAATGTTTTCAGAGCGCGCAAAAATGAAAGATTTGAAGAAGAATATTGTCCAACTTTGTACTGTTAATACCAGCGTTACCTGCAAAGATATGTATGTTGAACAAAATCCATGTCGTGAGCATAATAAGGCAGCTTTAAATTTCATGATTTTAGAATTAATCAGGAAACATTGTACAATTACATGGTTAGCTGAAAAACGCATACAAAAAAATTATAAAAACGTGCGAAATCCGAATTGGCGAATACTATTGCAAGGCAAATTATAAACGTGTAATAAAATTATTTCTCGAACTTCAGTTTCTTGGAATATACCGTATGTTAAGTTTTTAAAATTTGTTTGAATTTGAATTTTATCTTTTATAAATTAATATGTTTTGAAACTCTATAATTTAAAACTTGAAAAGTTAATTGTATAAAACGTTAAAGTAAATACACACCCCAACGGTATTTTGAATTTGATTTTAAAACGAATTTCATCCAATAAATAACATAATCCTATTATTAGTGCAACTTTGTTTGTATTTGTGTCGATATTTTTTTATTTTCTATTTGATCAAAACCAACACAAATGTCTTATACAAGCCATATTATTGCCATACAAACACAAAATAAAACCTACTATATCTGCAAGTATTAGCGTCATAATACAGTATAATCTTTACATCCTTTGATTTTAAATTGTAGTTTGTATCAAAAACAGTATAAAATATCACCAACACTGACAGAAAATAGTAGGTTTTGGATTTAATAATATGCGTGCGTCACGGAAATAATATGGCTTGTATAAGACATTTGTGTTGGTTTTGATTTGATGCGTTTTACTTTTTTGTATACATACGTATATTATGTTATACAGTACACACAGCACACTTTGATAAAGAGTTTTCGACGACATTGATGATAATGCCATCTACTAGTAAGTAGAAGTTAAATACATCGAAATAGCTAATTGGGTTCCTCGATTGAAGTATACATTTTCCTCACTACAATTGGCGCAATTATCAGTCAATTTGATGAAAACCACATTTTCCTTCGTCAATAATTCGTCTGGATATATTAGTTTGTGGTTCTACTATGGAATTTTCCATGATAAAACTGTTCTAATGTGTCTATACACTATTACACTTCTACGTGTATACTTCTACGTGCTAATTTGTAAAAACACATTAAAAATGGTCTAAGGACCGGTTGCGTATTATACATTAAACGAATTAATTAATTAACATTCAAAATTAAAGTATCTTATTTACGTTTAATCAGACTAATAAGTTAAAAACGTTAAAAGTTAGTAATTAATTTATACAAAAATAAAAATGATCACGCTTACAACTAGAGTCAAAATTGGTGATATATTTTCACACATTTTTCAAAAGTTTTTCGTTTAGCAATAAGAAAATGTTGACTGAATATTAGAATCTTAGAATGTATATAAAAAAATCAAAACATGATTAAACACGAATTACACGATCAGAGATTTGTTTTCTCCTCTCACCACACCACTGCCAAACAAAGTTGTGGCGGCTCACTTATTTATACATTCATTCTCTTATCACATATCACCACAAATTAATAGACCTTTTTCCTTAAGGGGGGAACCTCCTCCAGACAACTGGTTTTTCAATAATTTTTTACAAAAAATTGAGAGCATTTATTGCAATGAAACAAATTGCATAATAATATTGTCGTTCAAATGAATACAAAAAAAAAATTTTATGAGTAAAAAAAACAAAATGGCGGCGCTAGAGGTGGTCGAACTAGGCTACTAGAGTTTGCGCCGTGGAACGCCCAGGTCCTTGTAGTTAACTGAAATCAACGAAACAAATTTTTTTATTAAAATAATTCATTCCGCTTTGCATAAAGTTGCAAAAAAAAAATAAAATTGAAAATTTGAGGAGAAAAAGAAAAAAATATCACGTGTTTCTTTATAAACAATTCGTTAAAACTAATATTTGTTTAAACAATTTATACGAAATTTTAGGTTTGTACAAAGGCCGATAAGTTGAAGAATATGTGTACAAAATTTCAAGTTAATCGGTCCATTACTTTTTGAGTTACATTCCACGGCGCGCAAAAAAACACGTTTTGAGAAAAACTCGATTGAAGTTTACGTTCTTGAAGAGAACGCATTACTTCGCATCACTTCAGTGACTTCCTAGGGACCTTTAGAACTTTCTGTTGGGCTTGAAACTTTGGTAATATATTCTCCAGATACTAAACGCATTTTTAAAGCAAAAAAAGAAAAATGAAAAAAAAAATAATATCTGGAGGAGGTTCCTCCCTTAATTGTCAAACAGTGAATTGTTAGAAATATCTGTAGGTGTTGCATAATATTGGAATCTTGTTTTCAGTGTTTCAACCAAATAAATTAAATTTTACATTAAATTTAACTTTAGAAACGCTTTAGGGGAATTGTGAAGTTGTTTCCCGATATATAATTCATTAATTATTTTTCTACAACATTTATTTTTAGTTTGGACCACCTACGGATCGCCGATCTTACTTGTCAAATTTTTTTAGGGAAAAAGGTCTATTCTATTGCGTACACATTAAAAAACAAAGAAACGCACCTTTCTTTCGCAAGCATACCAACACATAGCGACAAAATAAAAACACAAAACAAAATAAATAAAATTAAAATCATTTTTCTTCATTTTTTTTTTAGTCTGCTCTCGAATTTCATCGCGGCGACATGCCGATCACCATCGTGCGGTGGTAAATAACCATAAGAAAATGGTGGTTTAAAATAATAACATATGTACACATTTTGAATAAAATCATAAATAAATAAATATTTGTAATAAATGAATCTGTCTAATAAATAACAAATTAAAATTAACAAATAATTTATAATCTGTTGGTGCATAAATTCAAACAATTAAAAATTAAATATAATTTATAAATCAAATAAATTGTTTTTATAAAGTCTTACAAACGACAATGAATAATTATTTAGTTTTACGTCATATCATGCTCTAAATCAATTATATCATGAGTTGAACGATTGGAGGAATGACAAATATTTTTGTTCATTCACTTCTTCCATACATTTTCGTAAATACACTACTCAAAGTCTATCAGATTTAAAAAAAAACTATTGGTATTTTAATTTCATAATAGATTTGGCTTATTAATATTTTTACTTAAGGCTGTATGGTACTCAAAAAAAATTTCTGTTTTGGTATCGATATTTAAATGTCCAAAAATGCGTCTAAACTGTGTCTATAATAAAGAAAAATATCGTTTTGTATTTTTGTTTTATTTTGATGTAAAATAAATATAACTGTATGTCGACTTGTCTTATTTCCCTTTTTTCCAGAATAAAATTATATACTATTTCGGTTATTCATTTTCGTTGTTTCTATGGCAACTCAGTACGTTAAAATGTATAATTTATTATAAAACGATAAGATCCTGGACATTCACCATTTTTTGGGGGTAGCCATCTCGTAGAGTAAAAGGAAATCAAAAATTAGCCGAGGTCATACCCATTTTTGACAAAAAAAAAAATATTTATCGATACTGAATTTTTTCGTAACGATAAATATATCGATATTCTTAGTATTTTGATTATATCTTTCTTATTTTATTATTAATCTTTATAATCGTGAATTAATCCCTCAAAAATATCTTTCTGCATAGGTCAATATAAAAGATATACATGGTTTAGCGAGAAAAACTTAAGAAAATTGAATTTTCCGTAAGCTCCATTATCCAAAATTTCGTCAACTTTGAATTTTTATTACGGATAAACTATAAATAATTTTGAAATAATCCTGTATTAATCCCTCAAAAATACCTTAAGCTTGATCAATAAAAAAAAAATTTGTGAATTGATAAATATTTGTAGCCACAAATTGATTTTTACGATACCCTTATTTTGGTAAAATGAGTACCATACAGCCTTAAGTTAAAAAGTTATAAAGATAAAAATTTAAAAAGTTAAAAAAGTTAAAATGTTTGGATTTTAGATGACTCATTCAGTATAATATGTTGCACGATAAAAGAACAATTCTGTGTATAAAGACGTTGAATTTTATATTAATCAATGTATGCAAGTTGTTTTATTTGTAGTTGTATGAAAAAAAAAACAATTCTGTGTAAATATATCACAGTTATTATTATGTGTGAAGAATAAAAATAGTTTGGTGTGGCTAAAATTAAAAAGAACACGGAAAGAACGTTTTGTATATGTAATGAAACTCAGTAATTTGTAAAACCTTTATAAAATGAATGAATGAAGTAATTTTTTTCTAAGACATGTATTCGCATCTATATGATTTAACCATGTACTAAAATAAAAAACTCGGAAGTATCTTATTTATGTCTAATCTATCTAACAAGAAAGTTAAAAACGTTAAAAGCTAAATAGTTGAAAAGTTAAAAAACTGAAAAGTCAAAACGTTAAAAGTAAAAAATGACTTCAGTGATTCAAAACGGTAAAAGCCAAAAAGTCAAAAAGATAAAAGATAAAATTTAAAAGTTAAAATGTTAAAAAGCTAAAAATGTGTTAATTTGATCTGGTGAATCTGTTTTGTAACCTATAAGATTACACGTGTTTATGGGCTGGAAAAGTTAAAGTCAGAAGTTAAAAGTTAAAAAAAGTTAAAGTAAAAGTTGAAACTCAGAAAATGTATAGTTCATGATCTAGGTCAAAGGTCAAAGTTAATCTGGAGAGCAGTCACCTTGGACTTTTTGATTTGATGGCGTAGTCGTTTATACTGATTACGGCACCCTTAAAAAAGTAGAAAATTAAATGTAAAAAATTCCATTTCCAAAAATTAGAAAGCTAAAACAAAAAATAAAATTCTGGTCATAGGTCAAAACTGCCAAGGTCAAAAGGTCAAAGGTCAACAATTTTAAAAATTGAAAAATTAGAAGACAAACGGAACAAGTAAAATTCGGGCGCATGCGCGTGTGTTTTATGTGCTTGTGGAACGTTTTGAAGGCGACCAACCATACGAACGGAATTGGGCTTTGCGTGAGAACATTAGATTGCGACGTGACAACATCGTTGAGACTCCACTTGTGCCAATTGAAAAAATATTGCTACCAACGCTTCATATCATGCTTGGAATAGTTAAAAATTTTATAAAAGTGCTGAATCCAGAAGAGAATGCGTTTATCGAATTGCGGCGCATTTTTTTACGGTTAGGTGGAATGAAAATAAAAGAAGGTTGGTATTTGAATCTATTCGAATCTAAGTTTTGATCAAATGAAATTTCATTTCGCATCATGTTTTTTATTACAGGAATTCTTAATGAACCGGATATTCGTCGTTTGATGAACGGTGATGTATTTGAAAATGCTCTCAGTGAGCGAGAGTTTGTGGCATGGAAATATGTAAAGCAAGTTATTAAGAATGTTCTCGGAATTCGATCGGATGATTGGCGTAAACATATTGAAAACATGCTGATCGCTTTTCATAATATAAACGTTCGAATATCACCAATACCAGCCGAATTCGATGAGCACGGCGAGCGTTTTCACCAAGTGATGGCAAGCCTCGACCATTGGTTCATCAAACAAATTAAGAAATGGATCAAAAATATCATTTTTAATATCAGATATAATACCATTGCTAATTTCCTGCTTAAATTAATTTTACCATAATATGTTTTAACCCAAATTGAATTATGTTACTAATAATATCTGTTAATAATTTTGAAGAATTTTCTATTAAGTTAAGATTAGAAAAGTTGACTGCTTCAAATTCTGTTTCAAATATATTTTATTAATTTTGTTCAAGATCATCTATTAAGCCAAATCGAATGAAAGCATTGTGGACAAAAAGAACATATATTTTGATATGCTTTTATAGAGCAATTTAATATGCCAAATATTAGTATTAGAATATTGATCTTGGCAAACAAAACAGTCAATCATTATTAACTTTGTTTCTTAAAATTTAAGTTTTTAATAAATTAATAATATGTATGTACATTTACTTTATAAAAATTGAAGGATAATTTCTACACTTCGTTATATTTTATTTAACTTAAAAAAAAGTAATCCAAAAATGCCAACTACTTTCCATAATTAAAATATTTAAATAATATGAAGGCATTCCTTTTCTGTTAAAAATAAAATTCAAAAACCTATTTTGAGTTATAAATTTGTAAATAACTTGATATTAATAAAATGAAAAATGTTTAGTTATTTAAATCGCTTGTAAGACTAATTAAAGCATTGCTCTTTTTCCCAGAAATTGGAAAATCCAAAAAATGGTATTCAATAAATTACTAAACCTGTAAACATTCCTTAACATATTCAATATTTAGCACTTTAACATGTTTGGAATAAATTTCATAATAGTTATCTTTTTTTGTAATAATTGCCACTTTTCTCAAGGCTTTTTTGATGCAGGCAAAGACTCGATCGGCCGGTAAAAAACTATGTCCTCTACATAGGAAAATACTAGAGGAAAATTTTTTGCAGGTATGATGGTGCTTTGTGTAGGAGCCAAAACATCAAGCTGTGAAGTAAATGTTGATTTTTGTTTTCACTCCCACATAGCCATCGCAAAACAATCTCAATATTTCTACATCTTCAAATCCAGTATTCTCTAGATCAGCGCTTCTCAAACTTTTTGATACAGGGCTCCGAATTTTTTTTTATTCAATAATAATGGATTTACAGTCAAGCATTTTGGGCATTCTAGTTCAAGTATCTCAGATATCTCATATCCGTGTTCCGCTAATTTAAAAAAAAATGTTCTACCAAGCCAAAATATTCTTTCAGCTTCATTAGATTTACAGGTAAAAAAATTGCTGTACGCAAAAATTGCAGAATTCCAGAAAATTGTTAAGCCTGGTTTTAAAAATCATGAGAGGTTTCTATATAATAAACTAACAAAAATTAGATGTAGCTGTGAAATCACCGAAACTAAATATTTTAGCTGGACATATGAGTGGAGCAGAACAGATACCGAAATTACTAAACTAAAGTTAATCACGCATTTATAAATTTTTTTAAAAACACTTGTTAAATATTTCGCAAAATTACAAAAGGTTTAAAAAATCACTCGATCGATTTCGGCTTGTTAGGCCATCATCAGGAATTGGCCTAACAAGCCGAAACTGATCGAGTGATTTTTTAAACCTTTTGTAATTTTGCGAAATATTTAACAAGTGTTTTTAAAAAAATTTAAAAATGTGTGTATTAAGTGTGTTTCCCCAAGTGCCTACGGCAGAAAGTGTAAAAAGTATAAAGTTAAAGCTAACATTCTTGAGCTTACGACTATTCTAAATTTGATTTACGTTTCTCCCATTAGACAGCAACCCGACCCAAATTTGGTACGTTTTTAATTTTTGTGTCAAATTATTTTTACTAATACCTCTGATACACTGCGATTTCATAACACGGATTTAGGGAATTTTTTGAGTTTAGTCGCAGTAGATCAAACTCGATTTTAACTAATCTCGTTACTTGAACGAGTTTAGTTAAATTAGATTTATTATACCACAGTCTGTCTAGGGCTTTAGATATTTAAAACCAAATTTGGATTTAATATATTCTTTAGAATTATCGAACCCGGTTCAACTAACTGCAAGTTTAATTCTAGAAGGTCTTTAACTTGCTAATAAATTAGGAAATCATTTCGTCACAAATGATCCTATGGCGAAAGGGCTGCACAGTTTCAACGTGATCTGAAATCTTGTATGGCTCGTTACCATGAATTATGCAAAGCGTTATCCAAAACTGGATCACAACGGCTAATAACCGATTTTGTTGTCAAATGCACTGCTATCCAGTCGGTAAGAAAAAATCTTAATCTTGTCGAAGATACCACGACCACCTTATAATCTCACAATTGGAATGTGATAATGACGTACAAAATATTTCAAGTGATAATGTCTTACGCAAGCGATCGCGTATGATAACGAATAGAGCTATGATATTTTCATCACCTTGACTGTTTTTAATTGTGTGTTAATTTTTGATGATTTTTAATTTGTTTTAATTTACTTTAAAAATTGAATTACATTTTTGTACATTTTATTTATAAATTTATGTTGTTTTCTTGTACTAGTTTTCAGTTCCTGAACTTGTGATAATTTTATATTTATGTACTATGTTTTTACTTTAAGAATTGAATTGCCTTTTGTTTTTATGAAATACATAAACTGTTCGTGAATGCACATAAAAATTTAATTTGGCTTTTATAAAGATTCTCATAATAGTTCTTTTTGTATGAATCATTTTATATTACTTAATTTTTACAGGGTTGAAGGATATGGAACTATGTAATCCCCTTTTTTCTATGTACTTCATGTCTTTTTTTACACGGTTTTTTCTGGAACGTATTGTGTATCTGTATTTTATGCATGTAATAGTGCTGCGATTTAAATGATTTTTACCTCTAAGAATAGGTTTTGAATGGCTTGACCAATTTCATAGAAAATTTAGCTTTCAAAAAAGTTACTAGGGTTTACCTTCTGACAAATCTATCAGACTTGATAGAAACTATAACAGTTATAAAATTTATAGAACTTGCAAAATTTGTAGGATTTATCAATTTTATAAAATTTAGAGTATTAGCACAGAATATATATAAACAGAACAATATCTTCTATAGCGCTTTAGTCCTAAGCTGGTGAACAAATATTTTCGTTATTGTTTTTTTCGACTGATTTTGATTTAGAAAAGATAGAAAAATCATTTTATATGCAATTAATGAAACAAAAAAAATTACAAAAATGTTTGTACCCACCTCTTTCTATTGATAAATAAAAATCAGTACAATTGTAAAACGAAAGAGAAATCTTTACACTTTATAATGTGCATAAAAGAGATAGACATTCGTGAATAATTTTTAATTTTGGTCTAGTTAGCTTTGCGAAACTTTAAAATAAAATCAACAAATAAACAAAGGACCAATACAAATAAATTAGAAATGCTACACAAACTCATACACAACCTTATGGGAGTTGCATGTTTTCTTTTTGTTATTTCTTTGATATGATTTTAAAGTTTCGCAAAGCTAACAAGACCAAAATCAAAAATTATTCACGAATGTCTATCTCTTTTAAGCACATTATAAAGTGTAAAGATTTCTCTTTCGTTTTACAATTGTACTGATTTTTATTTATCAATAGAAAGAGGTGGGTACAAACATTTTTGTAATTTTTTTTGTTTCATTAATTGCATATAAAATGATTTTTCTATCTTTTCTAAATCAAAATCATTCGAAAAAAACAATAACGAAAATATTTGTTCACCAGCTTAGGACTAAAGCGCTATAGAAGATATTGTTCTGTTTATATTATATTCTGTGGTATTAGTATATCGCATTTGCAGGGTTTGTAAGATTTGATAGAGTTTTATGACTTGGTAAATATTACAAAATTTATAGAACTTGTTGAATTTGTAATATTTGTGGAATTTATCGATTTTATAAAATTTAGAGAATATATCGCGTCTGGTTTGAAAGATGTATACATTTTTCACGATTTATATAATTTAAAGAACACGCTAAATTTTCAGACTTTATAAAACCTATAGAGAATTTTTGGATTTTATAAAATTAAGATTATTTATAGAATTTTCAAAATTTATAGAAATTTAGGAATTAGTACATTTTATAAAATTCAATATTAGGAACTTATAAGAAATAATAAAATTTTTAGGGTTATACAATTTAGAGAATATATCGAATTTAAAATATTTGTGAGATTTAAAAAAATTTCAGAATTTATAGAGTGTAAATGACTAACTGAAATTTTTAAATGAATAACATTTATAGAGAATTTATGTGATTTATAGAATTTAAAATAATGATAGAACTTATAAAATTAATCAAAATTGCGGACTTAGTAGAATTTATAGATTGATTGATTGATCAGAATGTACGACCAAGCCTAAGCAAGACTCCCGGATGACGCCGGGCACTCCGTACACTCTTTACACACAACAAGACCGAAGGAAAGGAAAGGTATGTTAGCATTAAAGACTCGACCCGGTGGTTCCAGACACCTAAGTAGTCGATAGTTAGTAAATTTGTTAGTATTTTGACACTTGTTAAACACAAGACAACACAATTTATTTTAATACAGCATCCATCTGTTGTAACCACAAGATCTGAAAAGCTTTTTTCTTTTTTTTTTTTAAATTAAATAATTATTAGTCTCTACTATTATTCCCATCGGCGGTTGTGCGGTGGGAGGGGCGAGATTTTTGTTCCATCATCATTGTTCACAAGCAGTCACCCAAATTTGTACTAACCGTAGCAAATGTTGCTTGACATCGTTGTTGAAGTTGTTGCGTCTCTTCTCTCTTGTCTACTCGCCCCCCAAAAATATATTTTTGCTTTGATTTTCTTCTGGAAAAGATACCAACAACACATAGTGTGTTCCCAAGCAGTCAACCATCTAAGTACTAACTATGCCCAATGTTGTTTGACTTCGGTGATCGGGCGAGAACCGGTACGTAAACATGGTATGGTCGTTGACTCCCGGACTTAGTAGAATTTATAGAGTTTACTAAATTCAAATAATTTATAAAATTCATAAATTTTTTTTTTATGAATTTTATAAATGATTTGAATTTATTTATTTTTCTTTTTCTTTAGAGATCTTGGTAGAAATTATAAAATTTGTTGGATTCGTAAAATTTATAGAATTTTCGATTTTATAAAATTTAGGGAATATATCACATATATAAAGTTTGTAAGATTTATAAAATTTTAGGATTTATAGAAGTTTTTGCATCTCCCCTCTCTTGTCTACTCGCCCCCATATCGCATGTGGTTTGAATTATGTATGTATAGATTTTCAACGATTTATAGAATTTAAATAACACGCTGAATTTTTAGGCTTTATGAAATGTATAGAGAATTTTTGGGTTTTATAGAAATAAGAATATTTATAAAATTTTCAAAATTTATAGAAAATTGGGATATAATAGATTTTATAAAATTCAAAGAATTTATTAAATTCATAAAATTCATAAATTTTAGAGTTATAAGAACTTGGAAGAAATTATAAAATTTAAAGAATTTGTTGAAATAATAACATTTGTAGAATTTACAATTTTATAAAATTTAGGAAATATATCACATGTGTAAAGTTTGTAAGATTTATAGAATTTAGAGGTTTAAGAACTTGGTAGAAATTATAAAATTGTTAGAATTTGAAAAATTGGTATGGTTACAAAATTTAGAAAATGTGTCGAATTTAAAATATTTGTAAGATTCCAATTTTTTTCATTATTTATAGATTGTAAATGACTAACTTTTTAACTTAACAAAATTTATAAAGAATTTGTGTGATTCATAAAATTAAGAATATTCATAGAATTTACAAAATTATTAGAAATTGTAGAATTACTAGAATTTATAGAATTTTTATAATTCATAAATATAGAGTTTGCAGTATTTTGTAGAAATTATAAAATTTAAAAAATTTGTTGAATTTGTCAAACTTTTAGAGTTTTCGGCGTTATAAGGTTAAGAGGATATATCGCAATAACAGTATTTGTAAGATTTATAGAATTTACCGGATTTAGAAAATTTAGAGACCTTACTAAATTTTTAGACTCTATAGAATTTGTCATACAAATTGATTTATAGAATTTATAATATTCATAAATCTTTACGAGTTTATAGACTTGGTAGAAATTATAGATCTATAAAATTTGTAGTATTTGCAAAATTTGTTGGATTTATCGATTTTATAAAATTTAGACAATATTTCCGATCTACAGGGTTTGTAAGATTGATAAAATTTACAGGATATATAGAATTTCAAGAACTTACTAAATTTGTAAACTTTATACAATTTATAAGATTTTGTGTGTTTTATAGAATTTAGAATATTTATAGAATTTACAAAATTAATAAAAATTGCGGACTTATTAGAATGAATAGAGTTTATTAAATTAAAATAAATTATAAATTTTAAATTTTTACAGCTACGAGAACTTGGTAGAAATTATAAAATTTGAAAAATTTGTAGAATATTTGATTTTATAAAATTAAGGGAATATATCGCATGTATAAAGTTTATAAGATTTATAGAATTTACAGGATTTATAGAATTTAAGGAACTTACTGAATTTGTAAACTTTATAAAATTTATAGAGAATTTATGTGTTTTATGGAATTTAGAATATTAATAGAATTTACTAAATTAATGGAAATTTTGGAATTAGTAAAATTATTAGAATTAATAAAATTCGTAGAATTTATAAAATTAATAAATTTATACAGTTTTAGGGACTTGGTAGATATTACAATATAGAGAATTTGTTGAATTTGCAAAATTTGTAGATTTTATCGATTTTATAAAATTTAGGGAGTATATCGCATGTGGTTTAAAAAGTTGTATACATTTTTCATGATTTATAGAATTTAAAGAATACACGACTTTTTGGTCTGTATAAAATTTATAAAGAATTTTTGGAAATTAATAGAAATTGTGGAATTACTTAAATTTATAAAATTCTTAAATTTCATAAATATAGAGTTTTTATAACTTTGTAGAAATTATAAAATTTAAAGAATTTGTAAAAATTTTAAAGTTTTTAGTTTTATAAGATTTAGAGAGTATTTCGCAATAACAGTATTTGTAAGATTTATAGAATTTACAGAATTTAGCAAATTTAGAGAACTTAGATTATTTTTAGACTCTATAGAATTTGTCACACAAGTGAATTTATAGAATTTAGAAAATAAAAAAAAAAATTGTAGAATTAAGAAAATTTATGAAATATTTAGAATTTGTACGGTTTATAAACTTACAATTAGTAGAATATATTAAATTTATAGGCTATTGGCTTATTAGGCAATATATCTTATTCAAGGGGTTTGCAAAAAAATATAGAATTTATAGGATTAATAAAATTTAGAGACCTTACTGAATTTTTAGGGTTTATAGAATTTGTTACACAAATTAATTTATAGAATCAAGAGAATTTATGAATTTTATGAATTTATAAAATTTTTACGATTTGTAGAGTTTGAAGAAATTTTTAACTTTAAGAAATTTATTTGAATAGATGAGAATATTGAATTAACAAACTTAATAATAGACATTTTGGAATTAGTAGAATAAAAAAATTGAATCAGAGCTATCCAAAGTTTTTTTTAGATTTTTTCAACTACCAATTTGATAGATTTGGCCCACTTAGCAATTTTATATCCAAGATTTGAAATTTTATTTATGAGGAGTTCTTCAAAAAAAAAACGGAACGCGCCATAATATAGAAAATGATAGCTCAGTAAACGAAAGTAGATCAATTTTGTTTTAGGTTCCTGGTAATTTTTTAATTGCAATATCCGTAATTTACCGAAAAACTGACTTTTCTAGAAAAAAATTAAAGAATATTCCTACTTCCCTTATAAATTCTAAGCGAGCACATAATTTGCCGGAATTGAATGCTCAATTTTTTAATTGTTTTTATTAGTAATTTGAATTTATAGAAAACTGATTTACCTTATTATTTTATTGAGGTCTGCATACGCTAGAAATAAAAATAAAAGTTTAAATTAAATTTTATACATATGGTCGATTTGAGTCTTAAACATAGCTTAACAATAGTTATGATTACATATGTCATTAAACCAAAATTTATATTTTGTGCAAAATTGCCCTACGGCTGAAAAGGCACTTTCGACTACACAGAAGTTAGTTTTATAGTTAAAAAGTATTGACTGTTTATGTTCATTGTAGAATAATAACTTGCCTACCAAAATCCTCGTGATTGTGGAATTGATAATATATACTTCACATATCTTATAAAAACCATTAACAGCACAGAAAACTGTAGCGGTCATTGATAATAGGCAGATTCAAAAATTTGTGTTCCAAGGAAATTTTACGATTTATTAAAGATATTAAGACAAGGTTTTAAGGCTCCCTAGCAATAGCTTCACGGCTCCCTGGGGGGCCGCGGCCCACAGTTTAAGAAGTACTGCTCTAGATGATTGAGCAAGATGAACTTACACTAACTGATCCATATCCAGCTTGATTTCTACTCCACGTAAGGTCTTTAGTATCCCTTGCATTTACACACATTGTATATAAAGACTTAATTGTCTTAAATAAAATCTATACTATCGGAGATTTAGGTAACGGCTGTACCTGTTGTAGGCAATGCACAATGTTAGTGATTTATAGGTACATCTTTTTTAAGTAATTTATAAAATGTGTTCGCTTTTAATTTATGTACCCTGTGATCAGTTCTGTATTCTTTTTTCTTCATTTCACATGTATCTGATTTTACTTTGTCTTTTAGCATGAAACAAGTTCCATAACCATCAGATACTGCATTTTCCAGCAAAATGTTTTCTTTATCGAGTTAGTAACAAAATCGTTATAATTTTTCGTAGTTTTGGTATACTCAACACAGTTGACAAATAACAGCGAACCGTTTTCTGTCTAAACATGAAACATTTTTCTCGCTTGGCGCTGTGTTTTATTGCCTTTCCATCACCACCCCGGTTCTCCTTGGGTTTGTCTCCATTGTACAACGTCTTTGCAATGGTATTTAGTCGGCGATTATTAATTAAAAATGTCGCCTGGAAGAAGTTTTTGCACACACAAGTCGGCTTATTCTTACTTAACACAAAGTATTACACAGTACAATTTCGGAATTGATGGATGATGCTGTTGTATTTTTGATCTTATGGAAGTTTACCTTTATTCTTATGGAGAAATTCCCTTTGTTTTATAAGGTCCATAATACTGACAGTTTAACATATACATTTACTTTATCCTTTATGATCGGCCTGTTTGTGTGTATTAAATGTTACAACGCGTTGTTTTGTTATGACGAGAACAGCAGCAAATTTAGCCAGTAAAATTGTTACGTTTTGGTGCAATTCGTCGATATCATAGCGATCTATTTCGATAGAATTCAGTAATTGGAACCGATCGGCATACACAATTTATTTTCTAAACAATAAATGAAATGTAGCGTTTTGGTGTGGACATCCACAAATGATACCGCTAATTTCGAGACTCTACACTACTGGCAAGTTCCATCATACTTCGCCATATTCCAAAACTTTATTCAAAAATCATTTTAGATTCCCATTTCCAACGCACATGTTGAATTTCATCATAATCGGTTGAGAAATGGGCAAGTTACATCCTACTTGCCCATATTTCAGAACTTCTTAAGATATAGAATCCCAATAAAAATTTTATAAAAAAATCACAAATTCTCAGTTTATCTGCTCACTTAACCCTAAACCAACCCCAACTCAGCCCTAATTCAACCCGCAAACGGAACTCAACTCAACCGCAAACTCTACGCCAAAGTCAATCCTCAAACCAGCATATATAAAAAATTAGTTAAACTGCATTTATGTTTCATGTGAAGATTGCCCTTGATTCTACATTGGCCAAACAGGAAGATCGTTTAAACAAGGTTTTGCAGAAAGTACATATAAGAGACATAGCAAAATCAAAAACGAAATCAGGTTTTGTAATGCACATAAACAACATGAAACATAAATGCTTAAATTTGGACACAAATATGGCAATATCGCATAAAATTACAAAAGGTGACGTTATGGACCGTATAGATGAGTTGGAAATATACAAAAATAGAAACAATCCATATTTTATTGAATAACAAAGAAACACGACCACCAATAAAATATACGATTTAATTTTGGACAACCGAAGCACAACGAATGAACGCACATCATAAATTAGTATATATAAAATAAAAAATTGTAACTTTGAAAATCAAGTAGTTTTTAAACTGATGATGACAGCTGTGTCTGTCGAAATCGATATTTTTTAGTTTTAAAATAAAAATATTTCACTATAAGGACGAGAAATTACTAATATTAAAATCTCTATCTCTGCAATCTTTTTCTGGGGCTCTAGGCACTCCCAACTCTTTCGCAGGTTCCTTTTAACGTCCTACCTTACGCCGTTGCCAGCCAAATCGAGGACGTACGGCTATAGACCCGCTTTTGTTTAAACCACCTGCACATTGCATTGCTTCATGCCAGCCTATAGTAAATAAAATTTATAAAATTTTAATTTATGTTTATGTACGTTTTTTAAAATAAAAATAATAATTGTTTATAAGTTATTATTTCTAAAAAATAAGTGGATATTTGTTTTTGTTCATTTCACTGGCAATTTTTTTATTGTAAATTATTTTTGTGTGTGATACGATTTATTAAGTGCTAAACGATTGAATTCCACGGGAGACGTAATTCCGGCAATGTGTTGTGTTCATACTAAAGCGTGGTAGCCATGGTTTTTCACCTTATATGCAGCAATTCCTAGCTCTCGTGTGGGCCAGGGAAAGATCTCCCCATACCACTGACCGCTAGCCGGCTGAAAGATGCTGTCTGGACTCACCACATGAGAGTCTGTTAAAGTGCACCCAGTATGAATTTTATTGTTTAATGAAAATTATGCTGTGCTATTCGTTACAGCGTTATCCCGGCTGCCAACGGTTTAGTTTGATTCATCGTGATTTAATGGTTTGCAGCATTTAGACTTCCGAAATTCAAACGAAAAATATAGCCAATACAAAATTAAAAATAGTTAAATGTTAGGACCAGCAGAAAAGTAAAACGCAAAAGCCCTAAAAAATTAAAAAAAATTCCAAATTGCTGCTCGGTGGAATTTAGCGCTAGAATTAAATTTAATCTAGTTTTTCATTTAAAATAATTTTTAGACCGCATAAATAGTGATGTTATAAAATAAAATTTTATTGTTTATCCGCTTTACATCGAAAGGATTTACTACATACTCTTCTATATACTTTTAAGATATTCCTTGAATCAATTTTATAGTTTAAAACTGCATGTATCTTTATAATAGCAAATAAATCGAAAAGAATTATCTTTGCAAAAAAAATATTTTTATTGAAAAACTAATTAATTAAAAAAAATTGTGCAAGAAAAAATAAATTTTATTACAACATTGTTTTTGTGGATATATTGTTTGTGCCGAGTGATTTATGGATTGTAATGGTATAGCAAGAAAATTAAAAAAATAAAAAAACAAACCAAAAAGTGGAAATTAATTTTTTTTTTCTTCTTCTACATGTTTTGGTTGGAAAAACTTTTATTTAATGCATTTCTTCTTTGGAATTTTTTTTATGGTGCCGAAGCAAAAAATATATGATAGTTTCAATTATTACTATTACTACCACTGCTATTATTATTATTATTATTACTACTACTATTATTATCAGGTCAATAGATCACATCTCTTTACAGCTATACATTGTTCGTGTTAAATTGAATTTAATTGAATTTCTTAAGATGATTATGCATTTTTTTTCGAACCTCTTATATTGTATTATCCTTAATTGAATAGAATTAATCTATAATTGATATTTTATTGATTTTTTAAAGGAGAACGCACTGAGTATTAATTTTAATTGTAACTTTGCTACGGTTAGGTTACACGTTTTATTAAAAACTAGCCAGTAAACCCTGTGTTACCCGGGAAAATTGAAAATATTTTGAAATATTTATGGGATCACCACAATATAAACTATAACGGGTGAAAGTTTTTGAATGAAAAATATATTTCTGCCATTTTCTGAAAATTTATTTACTCATATAAGTCAGTGGTCCTTACCATAAACCATATTCTGATCACCGTGTTGAGGTACACCGCTGGACCAAATAAACCAGGACGTCCGCCTTTAACCTGGAATAATTCGTTTAATCAGGACTTACAATATTATAATAGGACCGGCAAAGAATGGGAAAATTTTCTGTCTCATCGAAGTAAACTGAAGAAGGCAGATGAAGCACTTTATACTCTTTACGAATCCGATTCCAGTGACATATTCGAAACCGAAACCCAAGACGAAGAAGAAGTAACCACAACATAATTTGGATAAAACAAACTCAGCCACCTTTATTTCATGTTGCATTCCCTGCATACAAATAAATAAAATACTATTGATTACGATTGTTACGAAATTCGGCTCGAAGGACCAAAATGATTATACGATTGTTACGAAGAACTTAAATTTCATTAATAAAACACATAAAGAACACTCAAATAATTTTTATTGAAATACACATTTGAAATATTCGTCACTTTATTTACTTGATGAATTTATATTATATAATAATTATTTATGTTATAACAAGAGTGACTTATTATTATGAAAATTAACAATCGAATGATCAAAAAATATAATGTTTGTTTTGTTACAGGTTGAAATAAATTGACATATAAAAGTTAATATTAATTAGTGCATTGTACCTCAACAATTGCGTGAACATACCCACGACCTTAGAATAACTTTTATTCGCTCGTTTCCAATGAAGTAGTCTCAATAGGAAGCACGGTTATTTTGTTAATTGCTCTTTTTAACAACGAATTTTTGGTTTTTACGGTCACGACGCATACGTGATTGTCAGATCCACGATGTACCTACCTCAACTATTCGTCCTAACACCCAATTAATTGGAGGGATATTATCTTCATGAAGTAAGACCAATGAATCCATCTTCACGTTATCTACCGATTTTTGCCACTTGTACCTATGCTGTAACTCAGTAAGATATTCGACGTGTCATCGCTTCCAAAAATCTTGAAATTTCATTTGAATAAATTGATATCGTTATAGACGATGGTTCGGGTAAAGAGAACAATGGCTCATCAATCAGAAAATGCCCAGGTGATAACGGCGTTAAATCGGAGGGATCTTTTGACATGGCGGTAAGAGGGCGAGAATTAAGAAAAGCCTCAATTTGAGCAAGGAGTGTGAAATATTCTCCTAAAGTCAATGAGTTGGTCCCAATTACCCGTTTCATATGAAATTTGGCACTTTCAACAGCGGCCTCCCATAAGCCGCCAAAATGTGGAGATCTCGGTGGTATAATTGACTATTCTATAAGGTTGTTAGCACAGAAAATCTTGGTTTCATTTTGACAAGCTTCAGATAAGAATAGTTCCTGAAGTTCTATCGGAGTAAATTTTGTAACAGATCCCTCGACGAGCAATAAAACGGCCAAGACAAGAAATAAATGCTTGCGACGACAAATCCATGACTATATCCAAATGAACAGCCTTTACTACGAAACAGATGAATATACACACATATATTCGTTCTCTAGCTCTCGATCTACCCTTTGGCTTTGCATAAAAAAGTCCAAAGAAATCAATGCCGACCTTTGAAAAGGGTCTAGGGTGACGCGATCTTTAGGTAAATCACCCATTATTTGGTTTATTATTTGTGGCCGTTGTTCTTAATGAATTTTAAATTTTCTATGAATCGAATAATGTATGTTGAAGTAATTTGGTTAATGATGAAAATTTCTGATATATATATATATATCGAAAAAAATAATGGTTTTAAAGCCAAGAATGGTTTAGATATAAGCAAAACGGACACAATTGTTGTTGGGGATGTTAACATACCTGTAAATAAAAGTTCTGTTAATGTTTCTGAATACAAAAATAGTTTGATGAGTTTGGGAATGATTGTTACTAATACGTTTGCTACTAGGTCAATTAGTAACAATATCCTTGATCATGTTGTTTGTAGCTTTAATAATATTAGCACCGTTAAAAATTCCACTATTTTCTCGGATATTAGTGATCATAATTTTATTTTTTCGTCTCTTTACTTCAAGGATAAATTTTACAGGCATAAATTGGAAAAAAAGATTATTGACTTTGAAAAAGTTGACTCCTTTTTTGTTGATTTTCTTGAGGCTACGAATTTTGATATTACTGATCCGGGCGGGACTTTTAAACTAATTATTGATAAGTATAATCAGTTAATTGACAAGTTCACTATGATTAGGAGTGTTGTGGCTAATTTGAAGACTAATTCATGTCCTTGGATGACATACAACTTGTGGAAACTGATGGGAAAACGTAATAACACGTTAAAGAAACATAAGTTAGACCCACGTAACGTGGATATTCATGATCTACTTAGTGCTCTTAATCGGAAAATCAAGTCTGAGAAGTACTATGCAAAAAAACAGTTTTATGAAAATACATTTGCTAATGTGAGTCAGAAAAATTTATGGAAAAATATAAATCTGTTTCTAAATAGAAATAATCATAAATCTGAGATCCAAACTATTGTAGTTAATGATCTAAAATATAATAATACCTCTGATATTGTCAATAAATTCAATGATTATTTTGTTCACATAGGTAAATCACTGGGTGAATCAATTAGAAGTGACAGGAATATTCATAAATTTGGAACATTGTGCCTTAATCCAGATTCAATATTTCTAACCCCCACTAACCCTGCGGAAATTTGTAATATTATTTGTCTTCTAGATAGTGGTAAAGGTGGTGGGCCAGATAACGTTCGTAACTTGGTTTTGAAGCATAATGTCACACTGAGAGAAATGATTCGTTGGCATGAGGTTGCGAGAAAATACTTTCCATTGCGATGAACGAATTGTAGTTGCTACAACATAATTTCGGTAGCACCAATTGACTTGAGATTGGTACAAACAAACTACGGTAGCCACTAATGCACAGATAGTTGCAACAACTTCGTTTCCAAATCTTCAACTCCGTTGATGCTAATTTCCTAGATATTCGTTGTCAGAACCGAATGAGCCTAATAGTTTTTAAAGTATCAACCTCGTTTCAGTTGCCACAAACGTAATTTTGTTACACCAATTAAACGAGGCTTTTGTGACAACTGCGAACAAAACTAACTGACGAATGCTGTTGCGAGAACAATATTGTAGTTCAATGTAATCATATCATTCTGTCGTTGTACCAAAATATCAAAGTGGAATTATTTATTTTGGAATTCCGTTGCTACAACTAAATATTATAATCGTATTTAGAATATGTCATGTTTAAATAATACAAAATGAAGAGGGTGTTATATGAGGAGAGGGTAGATTCACTATTTGAAAAAATTACAAAATGATTTGTGGTTATTTTGTAAACATGAACACCACATGAATAATATAAATTGTTTTATAATGTACGCGATATACTGACACCTAATCAATGGCGGATCGAAAACTGCATATAACAAAAATAGCAAACAATTTGTGTAAATCAAAGTATCCTGGAAAACTTTTATTGACATTTACAAGCGATTTTTTGATTCCCCGAACAAACGCAATAGTTTTCTTGCGTTTCAAAAACAATTTTTTATGACGAATTGTAAAAAAATCTAAAGGAATTTCAATGAAACTATGATATACAATTATTGTTTCTCATTTTTTTTATATGTAGTTTTCGATTTATATGAAATTTTATCTTAATCTAGTTGCGATGACCGAATTGGTGTCGGGACAACTACCTTATCGATTAGTCCAAACGAATTGCGTTTGTGGCAAACTCTACCGCAATCATGATAAACGAATTTCATGTTGGCATAAATACACACGCGAATATAATTCGCTAAGTCAGTACGTTCTGCTTGCCACTTAAGGTATTAAGCGAGAATTGTATTTTTGTACTTCGGTCGTAGCTACTTGATAAGTATAGGTTGTACTTTTGAGTACGAAACCGAACTACCAATATAATTGAACTCAAGTAAAGGAGGGTTCTCATTTTTGAGAGTCGATAAATTTATATTGACTCTGTGGTAAAATAAAGGGTGGGGGTAGGATATTTCTACTTTTTTCTTAATAAAACTAATTTGGTTAAATGAAATGGCAACAATCCTATTCGGTTGGAGAAAACAATTTAATGCGGTTGTGTCAACTACTTCTGATTATGTAGTAACCGAAATAGTATTGCACTAACCGTGCAAAGAAAGTTGCTTTAATAACCAAGTCTGTTATTACAATCGATCAGTGATCACGACAACTATAATTTGTAATATTCCTAAACGAATATTCGATTAATTCAACCGAATGATCGATAAGCTCAACCAATGGTCGGTTGTAATACAGTATATTTCGTTCTTCATACAAGCTAATTCCTATAGGCTAACTAAAAAGGGTTAGTTACAACTTCTTTTTCAGTTCTGATAAACAATAAAAAGAGGTTGTCGTAAAGTTTAATTAAAATGTATACAGGACCGAATAATTCGGTAGGGCAATTGATTCGGTTGTCGCAAACGCTTAGTTCTCTGGGTGCACATTCTTTTCGGAACTTATAGCGAAATTAACTAACACAATCCTTGAAACTGGTGAATATCCTAATGTTCTAAAAATTGCCAAAGTTGTGCCAGTATTTAAAGATGGTGATAAGGATCTTGTTTCTAACTACAGACCTATTTCAACTTTGTCTGTATTTGACAAAATCATTGAGAAAATACTAAACTCACGGTTTAGGAGTTTCCTTAACAGTTCAAACTTTTTTTATGCACATCAGTATGGTTTTAGGGAAGGTTCGGGTACTGAGTTGGCACTTGTCGAAATGGCTAACATGATCTACAATGCCTTTGATCGAAAGGAATATGTTGGAGCTCTCTTTCTTGATCTAAAGAAAGCTTTTGATACGGTTGACCACCAATTGCTTTTAGATAAATTGTGCTGTTATGGATTTCGTGGAGTAGCCAATAGGTTAATTAATAGTTACTTGACTAATCGTCAACAATACGTCATGATCAACGGATCCACCAGTGATGTCTTAAATGTGGATTGTGGAGTGCCTCAAGGCAGTGTGCTAGGTCCGTTGCTGTTTCTGATATTTATTAATGATATCTCGCTATTACCTTTAAACGGACAAATTCGAATTTTCGCAGATGATACTGTAGTATTTTATGAAACAAAGGACCCTTCGACAATACATAATAGTATGAAGCATGATATGGACATTCTACTGGAATATTTCAAATCTAATGTGATCTCTCTAAATTTACATAAAACGAAATTTATGATTTTTCATTCCCCACACAAAAGTCCTATCAATTTGTCTTATTTTACTATAAATAACATTGTAGTTGATAGAGTTGAGTTTTTCAAGTACTTAGGAGTAACTTTTGACACGCATATGTCTTGGGCTGAACACACTAAAACCATCTGTAGTAAAATGGCTCCGTTAGTAGGATTGTTAAGGAAACTTTCCTTTTGTGTGCCGAGCTATGTACTGAGATTGATGTATTTTACATTTATTCACTCTAGAATTGTATACGGAATTATTGTGTACGGAACTGCAAGTCGAAGCAGATTGAAATCTTGTCAAATCATGCAAAACAAAAGTTTAAAAGCTGTTTTAAAGCTGTCTTCACGTTTCCCATCATTAGTTTTATATGAAACCGAGTCCAAGGGTATTTTACCAGTTGGTGCATTGTATGAGTACCAAGTTTCACTATACATGTACAAGATGTTAAATGTTTCTTCAGCACTCTCTAATCTTAAATTTAATAACTGTAATCATAATTATGACACCCGATTTATTAATAGTATATCATGTGGATCTATCAGTAATGAATTTGGGCGCAAATCGATAAGGTTTTCCGGCCCTTCAAATTACAATAAGTTGCCAGAATCACTTAAAGCTTCAATGAGTTTTCCTCAATTTAAGAAACAGCTAAAAATTTATTATGGAAATCTTATAAATAATTATATTTCTTAAATTTTGTAATGATTGTATTGCATTATGTAAAAAATTTATAATTTTGTATATGTTTTAAAATGTGAATTACAATATCAATTACCCTTCAAAGGACAATAAATCCATTGGGAAATTGATATTGTAAAGAGTTTAATTGTATAATTTGTAAATAATTAATAAATAAATAAATAAATAAATAAATAAGTTAGATTAAAAAAAAAAAAAAAAAAAAAAAAAAAAAAAAAAAAAGAACTAAAATAAAATTTGTGCCGAAACTCACAACAAATCCTGACCGCCGCAGGGTTTATTTGTTTTTTAAATCGCATATAACGTTTAGACATCCCTGTTGATTGAACAAAATGTTTTTTGGGTTTTGGAGAATTTTGAAAAAAAAAAAGGTGGATAAGCTAGTCAGTGATGAAGAAAGGAAAATGTTGGTCACAAAAAAGATAGATTGTAAGATAATTAGCTAAGTGGTTAGAAAATATTGGAAAAAATAACTAAAAAAAATAAAAACTAAGTAAATTATATAATAATATAAATAAAATAAAATAGTTTTTAAACTTTAATACATAATAATAAAAACAGAAGTGCTGAATTAAAAATACTTATATTTAACGACCGTAGTGCTAAGATTAAATATAATCAGTGGTACGAAAATATTTAAACAAATAACTAATAATAAGTTGAATTAATAAATAAACATAATAATAAGATTAAGAATAATAATAAGTATAGAACTTAATAAAATACACATATTCCACAACAATAAATTCTAATTATAAGTGAATTACATTTGGCCATAATTTTAAGCGGACATATTGTGTCAAAATGGACGAACCATTAGAGCCAAAAGTGAACAATAAAATTTTGATTTTTTTTTTTTTTTGGATAATCATACTTCTCGTATTAAGATAAACATGCTATAAAATAGGAAAAATAGTAATTAATTAAAACATAAAAAAAAAACAGTTTAGTGATAAAGATAGTTCGTGTTATTTTTTTTTTTTTAATTCAAATTTACAAACATAACGAACAATAATATAATAATACAACCCTAACCTACGATAACATGTACGCGTAATTCATAACAACACAAATAATAAAAATTCCGGTTGAGTTAACACCATGGTGGTCACTGTTGCGATGAGGCACAATCCGAACACTCGAAACAACATTAAGTGTTCAATATTTACCTGCGGAGAAATGAGAACATTATTAAATTTAAATAGTTATATCAAAATTAATTCTACTTATCTTTCATTATATGTATGTGATTAGTTGATTATAATTTCCTTCATAGTAACTAAAAGTAAATTTAATTAGTATATTTATTGTATTAAAATCTCCTAATTTTATACTTACATTATTTATAAATATTTAGCTGTCAAATGTTTCATATTTGTTTTGACATTTCACAGCACGATTCTAGTATTTAATTTAGTACCAGAATGATAATTTATTTGTTTAGCACATAAGGAAGCTTTGATCTGCATTATCGGTATACAAGTTCTTTGTGTTGTTATACAGATGGCAGTCAGATTAAAGCTTGCTTACGTAAAAATTATTTTTATATTTTGTTTTTTGTTCAGTGCAAAATTTTTAATTGCATTTTGTCTTGTATTGAGTAAAGTCGTCAATAATACAGTTGGCAATAGTGAATATTATTGCTAATTATTGTGTTTTTTATCACCCGGGGACATCTCTATTGCCTACTTCAACTTATTATTACTGCGTATTTGCCTGGAGGTATTTTATATGGACAAATTTCTGTCACACGGCTGCATCCGAAATAATTGAATTGAGCTGTCGAATCATTGGTCCTTCGAGCCGGATGTGCCGGTGTATCAAATTTACTAAATCTGTAATATTCATTGGGACATTTATATAGCATACGGGTTGATGTTATTAGAAGTCGTACAAATTTCGACGGGATTTACTCAACAAAATACTCAGAGAAGTAGAAAAATTTTATAGTATCTTTGTTCATCAAATTATTATCATTTATTTCCGCCATTTTCGTGTTGATATTTATTGCGGCGAGAAAGGGCAAACTACACAAATTATTGAATTTAATCAAAATAGTGGTCAAAAATACTGGTTTACTTAGCGTGGCGTCGATTACGGTGTGGTTGAAGGTCAAAGCAAACGTTATAACGGGACCATTTGCTTAAAAATCATTTAGAGAAGCCGAATATTTATTGCATGCGGTTAACAATTTATCCGCCATTTCGATGAAAATTTAAAATTGCGGTAAATTTTATTTCAATTACGTATAGTCCAAAGTTATTTAAAATATTTAAGTGGCTCTAAATAATATCGTGTGCTGAGAATTTGTTACTAGCTTAAATTAACGAATAAATTTACAAGCTGTAATTAGAGTGTTGGTGTAAAGTGAATTTAAAGTCGAAAGTGAAGGTAATTGAGCCAATCTACATAATGAGTGCTGCAGAAGATGAAGCTTATAAGACAACAATGAACACGTTATTGAAATCACTTGAAAAAATTCGAAAATATGCTAGTGATTGTCTCACATTAGACGCAGTCAATTTAGAAGACGTAAACGTGCGAATGAAACGCGCTGAAGACTTACTGTCGCAATATCTAGAAGTTGAAACCAAATTATTCATCCACAACAGTGATGAGGTATCGAAATTCTTTGAAGCGGAAGACATATATTACGCTGCGATCGGCGACTTTAATACAGTAATATCAAAAAAAAGGCAATCAATGAGATCTGAGAGTTTGGAACATGAAACACTTGGAAATACTGCACTCCCTAACATTGGTTTAATAAGCGAACGAGACTCGCGGGACATCAAGTTACCGAAATTGGAAATTCCTAAGTTTTCTGGAAATTACACCGATTGGCAAGCATTTTACGAAATGTTCACACAGCAAATAGATGAATGTAAACGGCTATCCGACATCCAAAAATTTCATTATTTGAAGGGTTATCTGACAGATGAAGCAGCCAATTTAATTAAGCATATGAATGTCACTTCTGCGAACTATTCTGAAGCACTAGACAAACTACGAAAAAGATATGACCGTAAACGATATGCCGTAAACTCGTTTGTTAGAAGGTTTATAGAGCAGCCAGCTATACAACAAGCTATTATTTACTTTATAATTAACAAGCTAGACAACGAGACAAGATGTGAATGGGCCGAGCAATCTGCAAAAGATGAATTTCCAAGTTTTAAGCAATTTCTAGAATTCCTATCAAATCGAATCGATGCATTGGAGAGTTACGGCGCATCGGCTAAATCAACAAACATAAGGCCAGATCGAAATCTAAAATCATTTGCAACAGTGACGTCTAGTTGTGAATTATGTAATGCTGAAAATCACAAATTATACGAATGTATAAAATTTAAGGAACTGTCCGTAACTGAACGCCGATCTTTCATTGCTGATAAAAAAAGATGTTTCAATTGTTTAAATGTGGGGCACAACGTCTATAACTGTCGAGGAAGAGCAAGATGCCAAAAATGTTATCGGAAGCATAACAGCTTATTACACGAAGATGTGCAGCAGATTGAAGGAGAGATTAAAGAAATGACTGATCCAGCAAAGGTAAACGAGGTATCCAGTATGCACTGTACAAAGGCTGAGAGTGTATGCATTCTACCCACAGCAATGGTGAAGGTACAAAATTCAAAGGGCTCTTTTCATTCATGTAAAGCATTATTAGACTCAGCATCCGAAGTCAGTTTCATTTCCGAAAGGGCTTTCAAAGCCCTCAATCTGCCAAAAGAAGCCCGGGCTATTTCAATCAAGGGTTTGGGATCTACTCACATGGGTAAAACGAAAGGAATTGCCAAAATAAATTTAATGAATGACGACGCTAGCTACAAAACAATTTTTAGCGCATACGTAGTACCACACATAGCATTAATGCAGCCGGTAGCACTAACGGATAATAACGTACTACAAGATTTTAAATCTTTAAAACTAGCTGATCGCGATTGTTTAAACGGTGGCGATATTGATTTGTTGCTTGGGTCCGACATTTTCTTTGATACGATGAGTGATGGCAAGGTTCAAGGTAGTCAAATGTCAGCGTTCAACACAAAATTTGGATGGATTTTAGTCGGAAAATTAGTCGATGATTACAACGTTATATCCAGTGTTAGCTTAAACGTAATGACGGAAGTCGATTCCACGCTAAAACGGTTCTGGGAAGTCGAAAATATTCCAAGAATTGCTGAGTACTCCAACGATGATATATGTGAACAACTATTTTCGAAAACCACGAAAATTTCTTCGGATAATAAATTTACTGTACGTCTTCCTTTTAAGATTCAACCTGAAGAGCTAGGATCAACATACAATATTGCATACAAGAGACTGTTGTCAATGGCGCGCCGTTTCCAGCGAGATAAAATATTCAAATCACTATATCATGATTTTTTGTCAGAATACGAAGCTCTTGGCCACATGAAATTGCTAGGCCAGCCAAATCCAAACTCATACTATTTACCGCATCATGGGGTGCTAAAACAAAGCACCACCACTCGCTTACGGGTAGTATTTGATGGTTCGACAAAGTCAACAACAAATTTGTCATTAAATGATACGCTAGAAATTGGCCCTACCATTCAGTCATCATTAGTTGAAATTATGCTGCGATTTAGGCAGCACAAGTACGTGTTAAGCGGGGACATTGAGAAATTGTACAGAATGATTTGGGTTCATGACGATGATGCCAAATATCAACACATACTTTGGCGAACAAATTCAGATTCAACACCGCAAGCATATCAGTTACGTACGGTAACCTATGGCACAACTTCTGCACCATTTTTATCAACCAGATGTATCAAGGAGATTGCTAATCGAATCGAATCAAAATATCCACATGTTGCCAATATTTTGTCCAAGAATGTTTATGTCGACGATTTAATGTGTGGCTCTGAAACAATTGAAGGTCTGATTGAACTAAAAAATTTGTTAACATCATCGTTAAATGAATTCGGATTCAATTTAAGAAAGTTGAGATCAAATAATTTGTCTGCGGTCGCAGGATCAAACATAGCTAATGAAACGAGTAGTGAAAAGGAGCTTTCCAACGAAGGTGAATCATCAAAAGTTCTTGGCTTAAGCTGGGATTCTTACCAGGATGAGTTCACATTAAAATGTGATCTGCCAAATTCAGTTTGTTTAACGAAGCGAGGATTGCTGTCCGATGCTAGTAAAATATTTGATCCCCTAGGCTGGTTATCACCTTTAACCGTTAAAATCAAAATTTTATTTCAACGGCTTTGGCTAGAACCAATTACATGGGACGATTTACTACCACCGCAAACTAAACAAGATTGGCTTAAATTGAGAAACAGTTTATCGCATATAAACAAAATCAGAATTCCAAGATGGTTAAACACTACAGACACAATAGAGTTATGCGGATTTTGTGATGCTAGTGAATTAGCTTATTCGGCGGTAATTTACGCAATATCAGGGAAAGGGGCTAACAGACGATCAACCATAGTAATTTCGAAGACAAAGGTAGCCCCAATTGAGCAAATAACATTGGCACGACTCGAACTCCAAGCTGCGCATATGTTGACACAGCTGATGTCATTTGTTGAGGAAACCTTGACACTTAAAATTGATAAAATTACAATGTGGACTGATTCTAAGTTAGTTCTCGACTGGTTATCATCGTTTCCAAAGCGATGGAAAACATTCGTCGCAAATAGAACATCCTACATATTATCTAAATATAAGCGTGGTTATTGGCATCACATTAACTCTGAAGAGAACCCCGCGGACTGCGCTACAAGAGGGCTCAGTATAGATGAATTGATGGCACATAAGCTATGGTGGGCCGGCCCCGTTTGGCTGTGCGATGAGACTGTGAAATATCCTAATTATACTACGGATAATATAAATGACGTCGAAGTTCATGAAGAACGCGGTCAGATAAACGCATATGTGGTTGTTCAGGACATTTTTCTGGAACAGCTGTTATCCAGGTATTCAAGTTTCCACAGAATGTGTTACAACCTAGTCATCGTTAATAAATGTATAGCACATCTAAAAAATAAGTACATAATGAAGCTGAACAACCTTTGTCGCACACGAACTCAAATTAATAATATGTTAAGACCATCTCCAGATGAAATCAACGACGCATCTCATCGCCTTTGTTTATATGAACAGAAAAAGGGCTTCGCTGAAGAATATAAGTTGTTATCCGATGGAAAACCAGTATCCAATAAAAGCCGTTTGAAGACACTCAACCCGTTTATACACAGCGACAAACTAATTCGATTAGGTGGCAGAATATCAAACTCTACCTGTCATTTCAATAAGAAACATCCGATACTTCTACCTAATGATTCAATTATCTGCAAGCCAATAATCAAAGATTATCACGAATTTCATAACCATGCTGGCATTGGATTGTGTGTATCATTGCTACGCCAAAAATACTGGATACTAAGATGCAAAACCATTGTCCGGTTATTAATACACAAATGTGTCAAATGTTTTCGAGCTCATCCTCAAGTTCAAACTCAACTAATGGGTGATCTTCCCGAATGCAGAGTTCAATATTCGCATGCATTTGCAAACACAGGGGTCGATTATTGCGGACCATTCGATGCGCGAGTTACGAATCGGCGAAACCAACCAACAACAAAAGTCTACTTATGTTTATTTATATGTCTAGCCACCAAGGCGGTACATGTTGAAGTCGTTACAACATTATCATCAAAGGATTCATCGCAGCTTTACATCGATTCATTGCCCGGCGTGGGCTATGCAAAAATATCTACAGCGATAACGGCGCCAACTTTGTCGGTGCCAACAATCATTTAATGCAGCTGTATAAGTTCTTAAGAAATCACACTGAAACAATTTATTCTTATCTGTTAAAATTTGAAATTAAATGGCATTTTATTCCACTAGGTGCTCCAAATATGGGAGGCATTTGGGAAGCCTCAATCAAGTTGATAAAATCAAATCTGAAGAAAGTTACAAGTGGACATATCCTGTCGTTTGAAGAATTTATGACGCTCGTAACCAGAATCGAGGCATCCATCAACTCCCGCCCATTATATGTGGAATCAGACGACGATTTGGAAACCATCACTCCAGCGCACTTTCTAATAGGAAGAGCATTGACCGATATCCCTGATGACAATGGCGTTGAATTCGCAGGACACTCCAGATGGAAAATGGTGAAGCAAATGTACATCGAATTCTGGCAACGCTGGCACCGCGATTACTTGTCGACGTTACAACGAAGTACTAAATGGCATAAACAATCCCAAAATTTAAAGATCGATGATATAGTGTTATTGGTCGACGGAAACACATGTGTGTATTAAAAACTCATCCAGGACGAGATGGCTTAGTCAGAGTTGTAACACTAAAACTTCCCCGTTTAGGAACCATATTACAGCGTCCGATCAGCAAAGTATGCAAGCTGCCCATTTATGAAGATGACTTCCAGCTGAACGAAATTGATTCAGGGCGGGCGGGATGTTGCGATGAGGCACAATCCGAACACTCGAAACAACATTAAGTGTTCAATATTTACCTGCGGAGAAATGAGAACATTATTAAATTTAAATAGTTATATCAAAATTAATTCTACTTATCTTTCATTATATGTATGTGATTAGTTGATTATAATTTCCTTCATAGTAACTAAAAGTAAATTTAATTAGTATATTTATTGTATTAAAATCTCCTAATTTTATACTTACATTATTTATAAATATTTAGCTGTCAAATGTTTCATATTTGTTTTGACATTTCACAGCACGATTCTAGTATTTAATTTAGTACCAGAATGATAATTTATTTGTTTAGCACATAAGGAAGCTTTGATCTGCATTATCGGTATACAAGTTCTTTGTGTTGTTATACAGATGGCAGTCAGATTAAAGCTTGCTTACGTAAAAATTATTTTTATATTTTGTTTTTTGTTCAGTGCAAAATTTTTAATTGCATTTTGTCTTGTATTGAGTAAAGTCGTCAATAATACAGTCCGCTTTATAAATATCTAAAATTATAAATAAAATAATAAGTTTGTTGTATAGTGAATATTATTGCTAATTATTGTGTTTTTTATCACCCGGGGACATCTCTATTGCCTACTTCAACTTATTATCACTGCGTATTTGCCTGGAGGTATTTTATATGGACAAATTCCTGTCACACGGCTGCATCCGAAATAATTGAATTGAGCTGTCGAATCAGTCACATCGTCTCCACGCATCGGATCCGCAACGCGCGAAGGGAAAAGTTAATTAAGTTTTTTTTTTTTATATCGTATTTTTACATTTTTTTATTTTTTTATTATATAAATTAAATTAGCTAAATTTACTTTTATTTCATATTATTATTATTTTCCTTATTGGTGAAGGGTAGTATTCTAGGTTTTCATGCATACTTTTCTTTATTATAATAAATTTATTTTTGTAAAAATGTTGTGTTTGAGATAGACGCAGTCGAATAGTGGGATGGAACTAGACTAAGTCGTGTCATTAGGGTAAGTAACATTGTCCTTGTCGGTTCGATTTTCATTTTTTTTCCCTTTGTTTCCCTTTCAGTCCTATAGCGGTCTTGCACGGAGCAATGAAGCTGTCAGAAACCCCAACCCCATTCTCCTGAGCTCTAGCCGGCCAAGATGACCGCCTGACAGCCTCTGATTGTTCAGAATTTCTGTAGCGGTATCGTTACAAATTGACTGATGTTATAGAAAAACAAACTAAAAGCGAGCATTCCAAAAATTTTTGTAAAATGATTTTGTTAGAAAGAAAGAAAAATGAAAAATGGGCTTCTGAATATAAGAATATTGCACAAAACATATACTATAGGTCACCAAAATCTTATAATTTTATAAGAAACCATTTGAAGGTCGATCTGCCATCCATGTCGTCTTTAATAAGATGGCAACCAGTAAGAAATGTTTCTCCGGGGAATCCAAATCCTTTATTTCTATATAAATTAAAACAAAAAATAGATACACTACCATTGACTGGTCGACAATGCTCTCTAATATTCGATTAAATTAAAATTAGACAGGATTTGAAATATAATATGGTTCGCGATTGTATTGACGGATTTGTTGATTTAGGTGATGAATATAGAGAGGTAAAAATTGGTACCCATATCTGCGTATTTATGATTCGAGGTATCATAGATAATTAGAAGCATATACTATGGTATTATGTCTCTCAAAATTCAATGAAATCTACAAACCTCAAAAAATTGATTTTAACTAATTTGGACATTTGTTTTGAGCTAGGTTTAACATTTCGTGTTATTACTTGTGACCAAGGTTCTAACAACCGTAAATCATACAGTGAAATGGGTGTTACCACAAACAAACCAATTTTAAATTATGACTGCCCGGTAAAAATTGTGGGTATTTTTGATCCGACCCATCTATTTAAATCATTCCGCAATTGTTTGCTTACCTCTGACCTAGAATGTTCTGATGGAATTGTAAGTTGGGATGTAATTAGGGAGTTATATAAATTAGAACAAAAAAGTGTAACTAGAATGTGTCCCAAATTACAAGAGAAACACGTCAACACTGGCCACTTTGACAAGATGAAGGTAAAATACGCCACACAAATATTTAGTCATAGTGTAGTAGCTGGAATTAAAACTATTTACGATTTAAATAATTTCTCTGATTCGGTTAAATCGAAAGTGCCAGCTACATGGATGTTTTTCGAGAAGCTAAATACGCTATTCGATATTTTAAATTCAAAGCATATGTTTGATGGCAATGAATATAAGTCGGGTTTAAAAATTAATAAAAATAGCGGGTCTTACAAATTTCTCGAAGAAATGGCTACATATTTGCAAAACATCAAATTAATTAATAGAAAAAAGGTGTTTTCATTTGACGGAATGGTTCAGACTATTAATGGCATTTTGTCTTTACTAGAACCATTAATGAATGACAGTACCAATGTTCAGTATTTATTAACTTCTAGACTAAATCAGGATCCTCTAGAACAGCGTTCTTCAAACTTTATCATCCCGAGGAACCCTTTTTCTATATACAATTTGCGACGGAACCCTCCTATGTTAAAAACTTTATACAAGATAAAAATTTGGTTTTATTCAGTCAAAAAAAAACTTTATTTCATTTAATGTAAAAAACAAAAAAAAATTTAAAAAAATTGGTCGATAAGGCGCTATTGTACCATTTTTTGGGCCTGGTGAAAAATTATTTTTATCGTTACTTTTCTGTTTTGCATTAAAATGGGCTGAAAAAGTAATTTTTCGCTAGACCCCAAAAAATGGTGCAATAGAGCCCGATTAGCCAAAAAATTAATGACTTGGTGAGTTTGATTATTAGAGCATAATTTATCAATATCCGGATGTATTGGTGTTAGTTCGAGGCGCATATCATTTTCTGAATCAAGTCGATTTTTGTATTTGGTTTTCGTAGCGACATATACGGAAAAGGATTTCTCACTTAGGTAGGTTGTTACGAAAGACATCAATTCTTTCACTGCGCGCTCGGAAATTGCCGGATACTCTTCCATTATTTTGATCCAAAATGGGCCAATGACAATCTGGCCGAATGTAGATTTTAATGCGGTGTCCGTCTATAAGTTGTTCCCTTTCTTTTATTGGCAATGTATTCACTTCACTACACTCATTAAAAGGATTTTCGACCCAACTTAAATTATTGAGAGATGAGTATAGAGTGAGTATAGATATTATTTGAGTATAGATATCGAATTAAAAAATTTTTGTTTTAAACAAAGTTACGGACATACATACATACGTACATTCAAAATTAGTATATTTGCTGCTCTAGAAAATACCTTTGCTCTAATGAAATCTGCAAATGGAAATAATACACACCCCTCCGTTCAGGAATTTAATTTCACTGTCGCGAAATTGTTGTCTATAAAATTTCTAACCTCTTTCACAACCCTCTCGAACTGTGAAGATGATAATGACTACAAATTATTAGATATTATTCGAGAAGAAATTCAAGAAGAATCTAATGGACTAAACCAGCCCGGAATATGTGACGATTCACGAGATAAATGTTGTACGACTCTTTGCGATGTTTCCGATAGTGATACCGACGAACCAGCTTTAGACAATAATCCGGAATCATTACCTTATATAAAAAATTCAGATGCTTCCACAAGATACTTTGTTGGCTGTTTAATTCAAAGAACATTAAAAAAATATAATTGTGTTAATTGTGCTCTGACATTGGTTAAGGAAAATGATTACTTGGAATGTAATTCTGAGTTACTAATAAAATATAAAAATTACATGAACGATACTTTTGGAAAGTTGCAAACTCCCTGTACGACATTTTTTGAACTTTGCAGGCGGCAAATTTATCAATTTGAAGTTTTCTATACAAGAGCAATGCTCACATCATTGGAGTCAAACAGGAAATTGTTAATATTTTACAAGTCAACGACCACGAATTTTACAGCAAACATGACTTATGCTTTGAGCACCGGATATTTTTATTAAATTTGATGATTTTAATTTTATTGAGAAAGCACAGTAAATGGCATATGGAGAGTATTAAAAATGAACAGAGGGGACAAGACAAACTTGGATTAAATTTCAAGATTAGATTCTGTATTAAATGATAACAAAATATTGTACAAACAAATTTATAATATGTACCTACTTACAAATACAAATGAATTACCAAATGATTTAATTTTTTTGTTTATTATTAATAAAAAAAACGAATAGGTTTGTCTATCCGACACATCGGATGACACTTTTCCACAAAGCGTCATAAAATAAAATGCATTTATACGTTGCCCAACCAACAATTTACATTTTTTATCATAATTTTCCGTTATTTTGAGCAGGGACAGTCTTTAAATGATGTCACGGGTTTCCCTAAATATGAACACTCTTCACCAATATCAAAATTGGGCATGATAGCCAAGACTTATAACTTATACAATATTTAGAACTACATCGTGTTGAACAGCAATCAAAACCTCATTCATCATTTTGCAAATTTATCTTTAGAACACATTTTATGGTAGAAATAAAAGGCTGCCAATAAATCGGCCTACAAAAAATTACTCCTAATATTTAAGATACAAATTTAATAAACGGCACAAATTAATGAGCAACAAACAAAAATTTCTTGGCAATTACTTCGGTCTAAAAAGACCAAATTATTGAACGAAAAATTTGTTTGGTCCAAAACTCTAAAACCACTTTTCTCGACATTTTGATAGTCCCTGAGTCTGAAAAAGCAAAAAAAAAAAAAGTGTCCGTCCGTCTGTCTGGATGTCTGTACCTATGGTATCTCGAGAACGGTTTGTCTGACTTGGAATTTGTTTTCGCCAATCTGTTTCTATGGTCAAGGCGGAGATTTGAAAAGCTTTTGGCGACTGTACGCTAAGAGGGTGGGGCACCTGCCATACGAATTGACCCAAAATACCTGATTTTATAAATTTTTACGATTTTTTTAAACATGGGGGTTTGATTATTGAATTGGGCATTGAATTTGGAATTGATTTGAAAGTTAAGTTAGGGGTCAATTTGCGGGTTGAGTTAAAGTTGAGTTGATACTTTTAGTATCAACCGTCAAGGTGTTATTTTGAATTAGATAACTTTTATGAGTTCAAATTTAATATGTATATTGTATTAGTGTATAATAAATGGAACCATTATTGGATTACCTTTCCAGCTCTTTAACCCCAGGGGGTTAGTTTGTATAACTTCAGGCCAAAATCTTATATACACTGCGCCAATTAAAAAATGGAACAGAAATTTTCTTCGAAAAAATACCCAGATTTGAACGCTTGTATCTTGGTGAAATACCTTTGAAAAAAATTTTTTTAATTCTATTTGAAGAAAATTTTGTTTTCTTTTCGATACTGGAAACCGGTTTATATAATTTTGTTTTTTTATTACTTTTTTGAGTAAAACAAAAGATGTCTAAGAAAAAAAATTTGCAGATGTTTGAAACTGTAAACGAACTTGCTCGATATTTCATTCAAAAATCCAAATCGGCCATTTTATATAGAATTTAGAAACCTTGCAAACTGATACTAGGAAAATTTCTGTGTGGTCACAACTTGTCGAGTTATTGAAGATTTAGTGTGTTAAAGTTTTAGTGTTAAAGTGACTTAACATTTTATCGTAGAGTGCTAAGTTTACAAGAAAAAAATTTACTTCTACGCTTTTTGATACGTTTTCTCTAAAACTTTAATAACTCGACAAGGATGTCATATGTACCTAAAAATTCAGTCCATTTCTTTTTGGATATTATTACAGTCTCAAATTTAGACGAACTCACATTCGGTTACTTGTCAGTAGAAAACACGTCAATTAAAATTCAAAATAAAAAGTGAAATTAAATTCTTAAACTAATTTTATTAGCCACCATTTTGGGCGATCAAACTTATAAATACCAAAACGCGTATCCGCGTATTAATTAAGTGCTTTAAATTAATTTCAAAATTTAATCAAGTGTGGTTGTGGCTTTTAATAAATATCATTTATGTAAAAATAATTCGGACATTGTGAATACAAAGCCGGTGCATACATTAATATTGTGCAGCCGTCAGTGTTTAGAAAACTGTTGTGTTTTTATTACCCCATATTTACCGGCGTGTACCACTACAACGATCGCACGGCTCCGAATTAACATTACCACGGGCTTTATGTCAACTCGGGAACGCCAAGTTACAATTGGTTCATCCACACCCTTCTTGGTTACCTTCCACATTCCTCCAATTGGCGGGCGTGATACTGTCATCATCCATAGGTGACAGGTCAATAACTGCCACAACCAGCTGATGCTTGAAAACCTCATTGGAAGCCCTCGTAGCGGTAGCGTTGAGCTTCTTCGTTTTTGCGATCTTAGGGCTTTCTTCCTGCGGTCTAATAGTTTTCAGCTCTGAGCCTACAGATTCACCTTCTGACTTTGGTTCGGTGATCTTTTTTGCCGACGCAAACGTGGCTCTTTCAGTATCAGTCTGTTTTCCGGCGAGATATTATTAATCTTTTCTAGAGCCATATAATACTTGAGGTACCTGCTTCGTTCTTGCTTTGGTTCCGCTGCATTTTTGATTGTTCAGGTTTCTTGATCCGAGTGGAAGAACCAGCCTCCCTTGAGCTTTATCCCGTTGTTTGTTTGAATACATGGAGGTAGGTTTAAAGACCCGAGTTTTCTTGTCAAATTTAGAAACTTTTATGATAACGAATATTGCTTACGAGCAAAAAATTGTAAACATGCAGCTTAATGTAACTGTATTTTATTACATTTTATATAATAAGTAAACTAGTTTGATATTTACGATTCGGTCTAATCCAAGCATAAAAATTGTTATATGGCGATAGTTTATTGAGACAAAAAAAAACTGAAATACCAGGGACTTAAATTTATACAATGTGTCCATAAAGCAAGATAAACACAACATTTCGAATTCAATCAAATCGAATTTTTCTTAATTTTTTTGTTTTTGTTGGCTTTTTATTTTACGATCAAAACGTTGAGCTAACTTCTTGATGTAATTTTCATAATTTTATTATGATATAAAATAAATGTTTGTTTTTGTTTTCCGTATTATCTGTATATGTTGGTTGGTTGGTTGGTTGGTATGTTTAGTTTCCTGTCTGTTTTTATTTCACTCTTGGTACCTTCACAACTTTTTGTTGTTCTTGTTGTTGTTATATTTATACGTAATCTTTATTATTTTCTTTCCAATGAAATAAAAAACGAATAGAAAATGAAAGTACGAAAAAAATTTGATTAACAGAAGAAAAGAAAATTTGATGACGAAAATAATCATATTGAATGAGATAAGATGCCGAAATATTTTGTTTTTCTATATACATACTACATACTATATTATATAGGAAAATATTTGATTAGATTATTTACGTTTTTTTATTTATATTTGCCTTACTCTTTACACCATCCACCTACTCTACGTACCTAGGTGTGCTTCGAAATTGGAACCTTAGAGATAAACAGTAATTTCAGAATACAATATTATTTTAAACACGTACTGATAATAAAATATGGTGATAAAAATATGTTTGGCCATTTTTTCATTTTATTTACTTTTGTTGTTTGTTTTTTTTTTTTTTTTTTGGTACTATTATTATATTATGTTATTATAATTTGATCAAAATATAATATAATATTTTCATCAGCAAAACGAAAATGATACATAATTTCTATTTACTAGTATTTTCTAATAAAAATATAAAAAAGATAACCGTAAAAATACCTGAATATGGTTTAAACACTATAAATGTCCTTATTATGTATTAACAAAGATAAACATACAGACATACACTTGTATAAGTCAGTAACCAATATAATATACACATAAATATTTTGCATCTAAAATATTCTACTTAATATTTTTAAGGATCTTTGAAATTTGTATTAAATTACCCCAAAGGTAATAATAATATGGTTTCGGTGAAAATAATATTAAAAATAAAAATTTTATTTTTTAGTGAAAACAAAACAAAAATTATTTTAAATTTAATAAGTTTGTTTTCGGAAATTACCAGCGGCTATTAAAATATTCACCAACAAAAAAAAACAATTTGAGTTTAAAATGTGAATGTCCGTCCTTCTATATTTGGTAAATAATCTGATATATCGCACATGAAATGGAATAGTGACACAAGATAAATTTGTTTCTCGGTGAGTCGGTGACGCTCGAAGAGGATAGACGTGTTTTTGTCGTCCAAATTTATTTTTATTTAATTCATTTATTTTAAAGACTTTGTAGCGGTTGCAACATTCCAAAATGGTAGTTTGGCGTCTATTGGAGAGGGACCAAAGTTGAGTAGATTAATCTACCAGCTCCTTAACCTTCCAGTAGGATGCGCATCATGTGAGCTGTTCTGGTCATGTATTAGGCAGCTCCATAATGGGTACAATTGTGTAATCACTAGGCAGAATGTGGCCTTTTGGCACAGGCTAAAGTACAGCACTAGAAGAGAAAACCTTGTCAAAAAACCCTAATCTAAGTACAAATATGCGGCCTCTGGATACCAGGCACCCTCAAGTTTTATTTAGACTTCCTGTAGTAAGCTGGGTAACCTACAGGCGACTTTCCATTCACAGCAACTCGTTAGAGTAAAATCAAATCGGAAGTCGTGGCATGGCTAGGATTATACGGGAGTGTGACTACCATCTCGAAGTCCTTGGGAATAAATGCTGTCGTCTTTGCAATAGAAGTACTTCCTACAGTAAACATCTAGGAGGGAGAGCAATGAGTCCAGATAGTATGTATCACGTACTGCAGTATTATCAGGTTCATTAAGAGCCTGAATATTGACTGGACGGATAATTAAGCAGGGCTTGGAAGCACAAAAGATCTGTTAGGTCGCAGTGCGAAGTTGGCTAAACGCCCACTTGGCCCTACAAAAAAAATAATAATAAAAATACACCAAGGTAGAATTTGACAGATCGGAAGAAATTAATGTTCGCTAGACTTTATTAAATTTTATTTAAATTAATTAATTTTATGTACATAGATAATAAAATTCTAAACTAAATAAATACTAAGTAGCACCATATTTTACTTGGTAACATGATTGTTATTTCTCGAAAAGAAGAAATATAAATTTCAGATGCTTTAGGGAATTTATAGTTTCACGGCAATTAAAGTCATAGTATTGGCCCAATTTGATATTAAGTTTATTATAAAATATTTTAAAATATCTTGGAATTATTTGTGGAACTGAAAATGAACTGTCTGGAAGGTTGTGTTTTTCAACAAACTACAATTAATATAAAAACTACGTAAGCTTGATTGTTTGATCATATTCATTCATTTTTATTAAAATAGTTAAATTATTCAATTGACATTTACACATTAACGTCAAACAAAAATAGTATTCGGGCAGTTAGAAGGTCGAATGAGAATGTTTTAACTTTAAAGTGTCAAAAACTACAACAAGAAAATAACTACCACAATATTCGAGCAGACCTTTAGTACTTAATAGAAAATTTTAGATCAACTTACCTTTTAAAGTTGATGCTAAATTTATCTATTTAAGGGTTCATAGTTCATTACAATAAGTATACAAAAACTGATTTAAATTATTATTTTTCTGGCTCTCTTGCTTGCAAATTCGTTGATAATTTCATTAAAATAAATATTTTTTGCTAATTTGTTTTCAATTAATAATTTTTTTTTTAAATTAGAGTGGATGTTTGCAGCCCAGATCACTGCGACGATTGAGGCCTATTGTGCGCCCCTAGAGGTTCTTAGCTGAAATGTAGGTCTATGTCCTTGATAAACACCGCTACCTGATGCATATCCAGTGGGTCGGAATTAGGCCACTGGATTGTGTGCGCATTGAGAAACTTGAATCTTTTTAGGATGATAGCATCGCATTTGAAGAGTACGTGTTCCGATGTCTCCTTACCGCAGTTACAAAATCTGCACTGGTCCGTCAGGGACCTTCCCATTTTATGTAGATGACCATTAAAAGGGCCGCGCCCTGTTAAAAACCAGGTAAGGGATCTAAGGGACTGGTGATCCATTCTTGGTGCCTCTCCCAGACGTATAATATTGTAACTGAGCAATTTCTTGGCCTGTCTCATCCCAATGGAGGACTCCCAGAGTAAATTCCTATAGTTCTGCTCCCAGTCCCTTATACCCTCTGCTAAATGGGTTTTTGAAAAAGCGATACTAGGACTGGGACCCAGACTGGGCCCTCAATTTCGAGTTGAACACTGAAGCTCCTAAGGCTAGCAGGCTGCCTGGCTGTCCGAGATTATATGGATCTCGGTCTTCTTATATTTCTTTTTGAGACATTGAAGCACACATATCTCAATAGCAAGGGTCTCTGCCTGAAAAACTGTGGGAGTGCTGCCCAGCGGTATGCATAGTTCTAGGTCAGGCCCGACTATCCCTGCACCGGTACCCCGTCTGTCTTTGACCCATCCGTATACCATACAGAAGCATTGCGGGGGAGGGAGGAGATAATATTCTCTACCAGTGCCCTATCCGGCAACCTGATGGTAAAATTCCTCTGACAATGGATTGTCCTTACCATCAAATCTGATAGTTGGATCAATTCCTCCTTGAGATTTAATTTATGTAGGATATTGATGGTTGGTTTTAATTTTTTCAATAATTTTTAGGCTCAGACCTCTTGAACCGGCTCCTTTTTTAATGTGTAGGTGCAGAGGTGAGAGCCCCAATATTCTCTCAAGGGCAGCTGCTGGAGAAGTCCTCATTGCTTCAGTTGCCCCCACACAAATTAACCTCTGGATCTTGTCCAGTATTCTTCGTGCACCAGTCTGCTCCGTCTTAGGCCACCACACAAACGCCGCATAAGAGACCATAGGTCTTATAACGGCCAGGTAGAGCCAAACCAACATTTGTAGGCTCAGTCCCCACGTTTTGCCAATCATTCTTTGGCAGGTGAAGTAGGCCTTATTGGCCTTGTTTGTTATATGGTTTAAGTGGGAATTCCATGTCAGTTTCTGATCAAGTACGACACCCAGAATTTAACCTCCTTTGACAGTTGGAGAGTTAGCCCCCCCCCCCCCTCCAAGGCTATCGGAGGGAGGGCAGTTTTCCTCCGGTTAGTAAAGAGAGTGCAGCTGACCTTATTAGGATTTACCGTAAGGCCCACCTCCGTGCACCAATCAGTTACTACCTCTAGGGCTTGTTTCATTCTTTCCCCTACTGTATTTACGAATCTGCCCTTAACCATCAAGACTGAGAAGTTTGAGAAGTCTAGATTTCTCAGTCAGGTAAGTAATTGATCCATCACAATCAGCCTTAATAGTGGAGAGAGGACCCCTCCCTGGGGACAGCCCCTGGTGGCCGCTATAGTAATGGTTTTGTCTCCAAAGGAGGCCGTAATCCTCCTGGTTTTTAGTATGTTTATTATCCACCTTACGGTGGAGGGGTCTATCTATGCTCTATGCACCTTGTTAGTAATTGTTCCTGAATTACCTCGAAACTAGTATTATCAAAATCTCCCTGGATATCAATGAAGAAGTATAGTAATAATTCTTTATTCCGGAGTGTATCTTCGATTTCCGATGTCAGTTCGTGAAGAGCTGTTACTGTTGATTTCCCTGCTTGGTAGGCGTGCTGCCTAGAGTCCAGAGGGTGACTTTGGAGGGTATTGGATCTAATACAAAGTCCTAAAATTTTTTCCATGGTTTTCAGTAGAAAAGATGTGAAGGTAATAGGTCTATAAGACCTAATCTCCTCTGAGGATCTATTTCCCACTTCTGGGATAAAAATCACCCGAACTTCTCTGCAGCGTTTTGGAACATATTCCAATCTGTGACTGGCTCTGAAGAGTATAGTAAGATAAGGCTTCAAAATCTGCAGGCCCTGCTGTAGAAAGGCGGGATATATGCAGTCCCCTCGATAACTTCTGAGCCCCCCTTGGAACCAGATACGGATGTACACTACTTGCGTTGGATTCCTCCTGATCCCTCAAAATAATACATTCTGGGAAGTGACCTTTCACTAGACATTCCAGAGTCTCTTCTCTGGTTGTGGTTGTCTCTCCACCTGGTTTCCTTACAGACCCCAAGGGATTCCCGTGCTCCAAGGAGAGTGCCATCTGTAGTCGACACGCCGTAGGTAGCTTGTCTATTTTCTCACAGAAGTCTCTCCAGCTTAACCTTTTGCTCTGCCTGAGGGCTATGTTATACTGGGTAAGGGAGTACTGATAGATAGTCCAATCGTTCGTCCTCTTAGCCCTATTAAACAGTTTACGGACATTTCGTCGAATGTTTTCCAAGTTTTGATTCCACCAAGGAACATCCCTTGTGCCTCTGATACGCACAAGTGGTGAGCTTGAGTAGTAAGCATTAATCATTGCCTCTGTCACCTCATCTGCTACTCTGTCGAGGTCTTCGACAGAGTTTATCGAGGTCTGTAGACCAGCTAAGTTATCCAAAAGTCTATCGTTATAGACTGGCCAGTTGGTGCGTTTGGGTATATTTACCACCAACTCTTGGCTCGAAGGGATATTGATATCAAACCTGATATACATATGATCTGAGAGGGATGCTTCCTTGGACACATGCCAGTCGAGAATTGCACTGGAGGTACCCATGTCAGACAGGGTAAGATTCAGTACCTCTCTCCTAACTGCATTCACAAAGGTCGCATCACTCCCTTTATTATTTACTGCTAAGTTGTTACTAAGGCAGAATTCAAAAAGTTGCTCACGTCTTAAATTGGTGTTGCTGCTTCCCCAGACTACGTGGTGTGCATTAGCGTCGCAACCAATGATGATTTTTTGGTGATGAATCATGCAATAATTCACGAAGCTCTGTATCAATGCTGGAGGAGGGTCATCCTCATCCCCTGGAAAATATATGCGGAAGCGATGCTAATCACCCTCCTGCCACCTTTAGGTAAGTGTATTTCTATTGAAACAGCCGTGATATCCCTATAAATAAATAGGTTTCTCCCCCTGATGCATCCACCGCCCCTCCTTCTTTGGGCGGAAATTTACAGAGCCAAACATCCTGTTTACTCTGTAGTTGGAGCCCTTGAGTAACTCTGCCGTTTTGTGTGAAACGGACTTTGTAACTTGAAGGAGGTCGCCTTCTCGCTCCTTCCTTGAAATGATTCTCCAATCTGCGTCTCTTAGGTCCTTATTCTGGACCGCCAGACGACGCAGTATCTTCTCATTTGTTTCCTTACCACCCGTGGCAGGTAAACAAACATGATTTTTGGGCGAGGCAACCCCTCCTCCCAACTGCCTTCAGGGATGCCCCATCCCATGGTTTGAGTGGGGGCACTGTGACCATAAGCCACTCTGCCGTGTCTTCATCGGCACAGTTAACCGTGAACCAACCGTTCCTGCGTGCGACATCCCAGAAAGTTTGGGCTGACACCATCTAACGGGAGCTCCGCCACTGTATCCATAATTGCGTCCTGTATGGCCAGAATCTGGGCAATGCCCAGTTTAATCTCTGGGAAGCCTTGGTCGGTAATCTCCAACTTGATGGCCTTCACCGCATTACTGTAAGTAGTGGCCGTGTCGGCTCTGTTCTCCGGGCAACTCTCCTTATTGCCGCATTTGGTGAAGGACTGGAAACTTTCCCTCTCTTTGCTACCATCCCTTGTGGGGTAGGGTCGTCATCCGACCTGCTTCTTTTAATTGCTGGGACAGTTCTGTCTCTGATCTTTTCCTTGCATTGCTGCAAGGCAGCGTCGCGAGGGACCCCTGACCGAATTAGATGGGACAGACGTCTGCTCGCGGCCCCACTGAGGCGTGTCCTTCTCTTTACTGTCTCCTCGAGCTCCAATTCCTCAAGGTCATTTCCGATTTCGGTCGTTGTCGACGTGGATAGGGTATCTATTTCAAGCAGTAGAATGCCATGTGTAGGACATCCCTCCACTACGTCCGTGCTGGAGTTATCAATTTGATTTATGATCTCAGAAGCAGGGCCTGACTGGTCCTTGGCATCCTCTGAGATTGTTGCGTTTGAAGGACCGCCCTTATTTTTTAAATTAGTTAATAAAGAATCCATATAGTTTTGATTTGCTTGAGGAATGAAAGGTCCACCACGGCAGCGCCTCTTATCGTGGTAAGGCTGATTGAAACCGGAGGTCGCCTGGTATCCGGAGTTCCGTGCTAGCGACCAACTAACCCATGATCATATATCCTTCGGCGCACGTGTCTCACCTTAGATTTGTTTTTTTTTCAAGGTTGATTCCATCCTTTAGCGTCGTGCTTTAGCCTGGTGTTCGGTAAAACGAGCCAACAGTTACCGAAGGCCACCGCGAGGAGGTAGCACGTACACTTGCGAATCACGCTCAGGTTACCCTCGCGCAGATCGTAGGCCCACCGACAGGACTGCCTAAAACATGACCAGAACAGCCTGCTGGAGCTCACCCTAAAGGAAGGTTACGGAGCTGGTGAACAGCTTTATTCCCCCCTTCCTGTAGATGCCAGACCTCCTCAATTAATAATACTGCCAGGCCTGACAATCTTTCTTGAGACACAGTCGATCGTAGATAATTTTCAATTAATTTTAATTTTGAAAATTACCTTTCACAATGTGCAATGGTAATTGGCAGTGTGAGGATTATTCTGTATACTATACAGATATTTGGGAAGAGTTCTTCTAAGTTTCTTTCTAAAATGAAATTTAAATTATTTAAAATAGAGTAATCTTATCTTACCTGTCTCAAAACAGAGAGCTCTGTTTTGAATTCGCTTGCTTCGATGTCTTCTTTTAAATGGTTAGCTAATTTATCACAATGGCTGTTGAACTCGGTTTTCGTCATTTCTTATAACTTTCGGTTATCAAAAAGAAATCCAAAAATGTCATCGATAGATTTGTATACCAAAAATCGTTCGTCAATAGATTTTATTACTATATTAATTAATATATTAAAATACATTTCAATATATCCATAATATCCAAATACATCAGTAATATCCAAATTATTTAGCTTCGTTGCTAATATTGTATCAGGTTCTACATTATGCCCAATATTCTGCATTTTTTCTGTGTAGTAGCAATAATCTGCATTTTTGCTTTGCAAATTCTCGGTGTATGTAGGGATGGTCATTTTGCTTGTTGAATATATTGTGTATTTGACGTGGTAATTGCTTTATTAGAAGGCTTTACATAAATTTCGGAAGGTATGTTTAACGTTTCTGCAATTTCGCGAGCTTCTTTTAAAACTTCATGAAAGCTTTCTTTAAATTCATTCAGTGAAATCATTACAGCACTTGAGTGTTGCTTCACAATATTAATTGCCAGATCCTTTTTTTTTTTTAAGAAGCTGGCCAAAAATATGCAGTTGATAGAGCAATCGATGCCAGTCTATGGTCAAACAAATGAATTCAAAAGAATTAATTGTTTTTTTCAAGAATGCTGCAACACTTTTGCAGTCGGGATAAACAGTTTTTAGTTCGTCAAGCGCAAATGTTTTGTTTGAATTGCCCAACACTTTGTAGATGCAGCAAATACTTTATAAATAATGTTTATGAAAAAGTTCTGTGTTTTAATTGAGCTCTTAACGCTGTCGCCGATCACTTTACTCCTTTATATTCACGCACCTTTCATATTACTCGCATTGTCATATGACTGACCTCGACAGTTCAAAATTTCATGCCCAGCAATTCCAGTTCGTTAATTAAAACCGTTGGCAAGTTTTCTCTGGTAGATGACAAAACATTAACAAAACTTAAAAAACTTTCTTCGACAACTGCAATTTGGTTTGATATATTTATATACCGAATGATGATGGATAATTGGTTACGCTATTTTAACATATTCCACAACATTTTCCAAAACTTTTTTTTTTTTTTTGTTAATGATAATATTAATCCATTTTGTATCAGTGGTGATAAATATGATTTGGTTTTCTTTTTCTCGCTCGCACCAATAAAATTTAAATGTATGTATCTTTAATTCTGGAACGAAATCGGAAAGTAATTCAAGCATCCCCAAAAAATTTCCATTGTTTGGTTCATAGAGTTTATCATTTGTGCTCCTAAAGGCCAAATTTATTTCGCTTAAAAATAAAATCGCTTTCCAAATATAATTTAAAAATAGTTGTCCATTTTCGTTTTTCTTTATTAAAAACATCTTCACTGATATGGTTAATTCCTTTTTGATTTTTACGGTTAAATTGTAAAATTCTATTAGACTCTAACTGTTCTTTTGAAATTGCGTATTCGGATAATTGCGTACCTTTATGACCATAATCAAAAAAGCCAGTTATAAGACCAATTTTTATCGAGGAGAACAATCGACAACAAAAGCAAAATATTCTACCCCTTGAATTAGATTATAACAACCACTTTCTCAGTTCTTCTTTTTCGCCGTTTCTCATCCGACGATAAAAATATATGTCATTGAAACATCTATCGAAGGGTAGGCGATATCAATATTTAGTACAAGTTCTTTGGAGTTGTGATTAATGCGACATCTCAAATTCTCAATTATGACGTTTGATTTATATTTGAAAGGGCCTTTGTGCTCGAATATAATGCTCGATATTTCTACTTTTTTTGGTAGATATATTAATAGACACATTTTTAAAATTTTTTTAAAAACACTTGTTAAATATTTCGCAAAATTACAAAAAGGTTTAAAAAATCACTCGCTCGATTTAGGCTTATTAGGCCATCATCAGGAGTATCTACAAAACTGTAAAAATAAAAATGTAGTTATAGTTGGAAAAAGCAAAAAATGAAACAAAAATATACAAATTAAAAATGGTGGGGGGGGGGGGTGGTAAACAATAAAATTGGTGACAGCAATAAACATTAAAAATTAAAAAAGGGGGTGAGTTAAACACAGGTATATGAGTATTGATTATAGTCAACGGTGGAATAACAAAATTCCAGATGTTGATTTTTTTTTTCCCCTTCTTTATTTTATTATAACCCGACGTATTAGTAATTTTATGGAATGGTATGAGTATTTGAATAAAACAATGCGGGGTCGGTAATTGGTGAGAAACGGATTTCTCTCTGTTCGTTGAGGATATTTTGGTTAAGAAATATAGCTTTTCGGGTTTCGTAAGATTCTAAGTTGTCTAAACGTCTGCTTTTTGGTTGTACATGTAATATTTCTAAATTGTTTAAACTGGATGTGTGATTTTCTAACATTAAATGATTATAAAGCAGTGTTGTGAAACGAATCAAATTTAATTTCGTTTCAGTTTTCGTTATTCTCTAAATTAAAATAGCGGTTTTCGTTTCAGTTATTGTTTCGACCAATTAATTTGGTTACGTTTTTCGTTACGTTTCCGTTACGTTTCGGTTACAGTTACGATTTCGTTATACATCACTCATGAATAAATAAAATATAAAAGTAATAATTGGGAAATGAATTATGGATAGTAATTAACTTGTTACATAAGATTATTCATTAAATTCAGTTTATTACCTGCAATAGCTGAATTTTTTAATTTATTTTTGTTTTTTATTTTTTCAAATTTCAAGGTGAATATGATATAATAAAAATAAAATATTATAAATATGTAACGTAATAACCTAAAAAAAAATTGCGGTTTTGTTACGTTTTTCGTTATAGTTAATATGGATTATATCGTTTCCGTTTTGGTTACGGTACGAAATTTAAATTCCGGTTTTCCGTTTTTGCGTTACGTTACAATAACGTTTCACAACACTGTTATAAAGGGATGATTCATGATAGTAGGTATATTATAAATGACTGGCGTTTTCATTTTTCTGATTAACAAGTCAAAAATGTTGTGAATGCATTATTATTAATATATTGTGTCTATAAAAAGCCGGAAGAATCTTATTGATAAAAAAGACAATTTGCAACAATTGCCGTCTTACTTTTGTAAAAGTTATTCATATCCGGATAGGAATGAAATTTTGCCCAAAGTAAGAGCAATTCTTCTTCAGAATAATTTTTTTTTTTTTACTTTCAACAGTTGGTACCAAGCTCTAAAATATAATTTATTATTTAGAATTTTAACAAATATTAAATAGTGATGACAAATTATTGAATAAAGTATAATAATTCTAAATGATAATTAACAAAGTTTAAAATTCTGATTTATCGAAAAATTGATACATAATTGTTATTTAATACCAACTCATAAAACTAAATATATGTAATATATTTACTCTAGTGGTAAACATTAAAACTACGTAAAGAAGAGAATTTTTCTACACCTACTTATCAGTGGAATGAAACTCTTCATTCCGGAATGAAAATACACGGCATTGTTGTTGAAAAATTGCCAAAGTAAGACTACAAATAATAATATTTTTATTTTTACAAGGTTAACGAAATTTGTTCAACAAAAATCAAAAATGAATAATTTTTCTCGAATGTCTACTGTGTATGCGCACTTGATGTAAAAATTATCAAACGGCCGATCCCTGAGGTCGACCGTATAAATCAGCCATTCCACATGAATTCAAACACCCATACGGGGGCAAGGTGTGCAATTATTTTGAAATTGGGGGAGATGGTTAATCTGGATAAAAAAAAAATATAAATTGAGTAAAAACTCTCTGGGATCAATATTCACGGAGTACCGTTATAATTAGTTTTTAACTAAACTCGAAAGTTGACATGTTTCAAATACGTGTATCTTAAGTATTTCTTATCAGATTTTCACGTGTGATAGCTCGTTAGAAAGATAATTTTACATACTTTCAAATAAGCGTATTAAACTTTGATGTTAATGTACAATATATCCATTGAATTTTAGTTTTAAATAGTCTTTTGCTGAAAAATCAAACTAGGCACCGTTTTATTTTTATGTTTTTACTTTTATTGCAAAGCACTTGAAAATACCTTTCCAACAAGCCATCTTACATGATGGAGACTCAAAGCGTTCGAGTTTTATAGAACAAAACGTCATAACAAATTAGAGCGACATGCAACATTTCAGTACAATTATTAATTTCAAACTACGCAATTCATGTTTTCTTCTTATGTATACAGTTTCATTCAATAAAGTTAATTTATTTACAAGCTATTTTAGTTGTTACCAATGGAGAAGCTATAATGGTTGTTAAAAATGGAGAAGCACCTTAGTCACCTTATGGAAGATAATGAACTAAACATTGTGTCTAATAATGAACTAAACATTGTGACAAACAGTGGATTAATCAAAATGGGAAGAATACAATTTAATGAATATGAAATTTATTACACTAAATGTTTATTTCCAATTTTTAAGGAAGGTCAAACTTAGAAAAATTACACTACCCTAAAAAGTTTTGCCCCTTGACAATGAATAGTTGTTTCCCAACTAATGTTTCACGCTGAAACCGAATCCGGGCTCAGAGTTGCTCTTTCAAGGTTTATGAGGTATTCTAATCTAAAAGTGCAAAAAACACTGTTTTTTGACATATTTGAGGTTACCTAGCACCGCGATTTTTTCTTTTCCACAAAAGCCATGTATGAGATCTTATGGTACAAGGCTTCCTCTTTCAAATGCGTTGAGTTTGCTCAAATATCTATTTTTTTCGCCGATATATCACATTTTCAAATTTGCATATTTGTAAATTTTTCGGTGTAGAAAGTAACCATACAATTTTCGTTTTCATGGTCATCTTTTAACATACTAAGATTTGGTAGTATCTAATAAAAATAAACTGTGAATATATAAAAGGGTTTAATGTGTTTCATAATTTAAATAAATTGTTTAGACAAGTAAACAACTTGTCTAAACAATTTATTTTGACAAAACTATTGGTTTACAAAAATTCACGTTTTTCTTAATTAATGCTAAAATAGCTTACTAACACTAAAAACATATTTATAACATTGAAAATCACAAACCACAAATCCTCGCTTAACAAATAAACTCGTAACCAAAACATCCCTAACTTACAAATCTCTCCTCACATAGCGTAATTCTATGAACTCCGAGAAAAAAAAATAGATATTTGAGCAAACTCAACGGCATTTGAAGGAGGAAGACTTGCACTATACGATCTCATACATGAAATATTTGGAAAAGAGCAAATCGCGGTGCTAGATAACCTCAAATATGTCAAAAAACAGTGTGTTTTGCACTTTTAGATTAGAATACCTCATAAACCTTGAAAGAGCAACTCTGAGCCCGGATTCGGTTTCAGCGTGAAACATTAGTTGGGAAATAACTATTCATTGTTCAGGGGCAAAATTTTGTAGGGTAGTGTAATTTTTCTAAGTTTGACCTTCCTTAAAAATTGGAAATAAACATTTAGTGTAATAAATTTCATATTCATTAAATTGTATTCTTCCCATTTTGATTAATCCACTGTTTGTAAGACACAATGTTTAGTTCATTATCTTCCATAAGGTGACTAAGGTGCTTCTCCATTTTTAACAACCATTATAGCTTCTCCATTGGTAACAACTAAAATAGCTTGTAAATAAATTAACTTTATTGAATGAAACTGTATACATAAGAAGAAAACATGAATTGCGTAGTTTGAAATTAATAATTGTACTGAAATGTTGCATGTCGCTCTAATTTGTTATGACGTTTTGTTCTATAAAACTCGAACGCTTTGAGTCTCCATCATGTAAGATGGCTTGTTGGAAAGGTATTTTCAAGTGCTTTGCAATAAAAGTAAAAACATAAAAATAAAACGGTGCCTAGTTTGATTTTTCAGCAAAAGACTATTTAAAACTAAAATTCAATGGATATATTGTACATTAACATCAAAGTTTAATACGCTTATTTGAAAGTATGTAAAATTATCTTTCTAACGAGCTATCACACGTGAAAATCTGATAAGAAATACTTAAGATACACGTATTTGAAACATGTCAACTTTCGAGTTTCGTTAAAAACTAATTATAACGGTACTCCGTGAATATTGATCCCAGAGAGTTTTTACTCAATTTATATTTTTTTTTTATCCAGATTAACCATCTCCCCCAATTTCAAAATAATTGCACACCTTGCAAACAATTTTTACATCAAATGTTGTACGATTTTCCGCCAACGAAATTTTTCAACAAAAATCAAAAGTCCCAACGTCAAATGATTTTTCTCGAATGTCTCCTTTATATGCACTTGATTTTAACATTTTCTGTTTTGTTATCTGCATGTTGTTTATAAGACCGATCCCAGAAATCGGCCATTTGATGATTTTTTCATAAAGTACATATACGCGGACATTCGAGAAAAATCATTTCACTTTGGAATTTTTGATTTTTGTTGAATAAATTTAGTCACTTTAATTGTTTGTTCGACGATACAAAAATCGTCTAAATGTATACTATTTACTTTACACACACTCCTACATTTTTTGCTATTTGTTAAGAACTTCACTTCGGTGGTTTGTAGCATTCAAGAAAGTAACGCCAGCTGCGGTCTCTGTTGAACTGTAAATTACCCATGGTATCTTGCCAACGAACCAACGGCTCAAAGGTCGGTATTCTGTTAAAGAAGAATTCATTTACAAAGTCAAAGTGCGTCCGACATTATTTTGGGGCCATTATGATCTTACTGGGGCATATTTCGAACTGGGTGAAATTCCTTTTATATCTGTATGTCCCATCACATACTTCACAGTTTAATCGACAAAATTCATACAAAATTCTCTCTATACTTTTTTCGATATTAGATCGATGTCCGAAATTTCGCGATATATGCATGGAGTAAGAAAATTATTGGTCTTAATTTATTTCACAATGAGTCGTAACGCAAATGGCATTTCATTAGGTTTCCTCGCCCGTTCCATTCAGCTTTTTATACTCACATCCCTCGGCCGCCGCAGAGGACTTACTACTTGGACCGATGTGCATAGCTATGCAATATAGCTATATGAAACTAATTTCTTCCGCTCTATCGGGACATCGCTAACACCAGTCACAAAGCCACAAGTCTAATCAATCTACTCTCCTAGATCTCTAAAGCTTTCATTAATGTAAGATGAAGAAACTAAAGCAGAGCTGTTTTGTTCTCTACATACAAAAGATCCCTTTCAGAGGGCAGAAACTCTAATCATTGGCCAATAATTATTGACTGCATCAAATTTTCTACACAAACGGTTCTTAGATTTTAAGAGACATAGACATCCTAACGATCCTAATGCGCACACCTGTCTGTTAGGCAGCGATTAAATAATGAATCTTCTGAAGGTCGATCTCATGAATGCCAGCAATTTTTTCAAAATTTAACCTCTTACAAACCGCCCGACTGACAACGCAAAACCTACTCCTTCTTTAAGTAGCAAACCTACTCCTTTAAATAGAAAATGTCCACTATTTTCCTGTTTTCTCCTGGTTTGGAGAATTGCGAAAATCAGAAGGGGAATGCCCTTCGAAAATCAGACGGGGAATGCCCCTAGTTGTACTGATTATTTCACATTAGGGCTTTCACCCACTCAAGATGAAATTAGATCAACAAAAGCCTTTATACAAAACGGGACATCACCTGGTACGGATGGAATTCCAAGCTTTACAGTTCGTTATTGAGATGACCTGGATAAACAATGAGCTCCTGCCGAATGAATCGAAACCATACAGGTTCCCATACCCAAGATAAAGCTTCTCAAGACCGTCAGCATTGATCGGAGAATTTTTTATGTAACACTGGCTACAAAATATAAGGTAAGTTGCTGTTAATAAGATTAGGTGAACATTATATTTTTCCTCTTTATCACCAGGCCGCTTTTTCAGCTAATCGATCCATTGCGGATCATACACGTTTACCATTCGTCATGTTCTTGATAAATAATGGCGCACTAATAACCGTGTCTTTGCCCTCTCCATTATCCTAGCCAGGGTCTTTGATAATGTGCGATTGGATATGATGTCCGAGTGTTTACAGCAATATATACCCCATTACCTGATTAATCGAATTATCAAAGCCTGTTTTTGGGAGCGCACCTCTATTAAATGGTTTAATGTGTGTACGAAAAAAATCATAAGAAAACGAAAGGGGTCAAACAAGGCTGCCCAATTTCCCTCCGAATGTTTAATTGCATCTTGAACGAAGTTTTGCTGACTTTGGTAGATCAGTTTCTGAATATGAAATTAGAGCAACGCACTTTCATCCGTGTTGACATGATGCGTTATTTAGGTACCTATACCTAACATCAAAATTTTAGTCGGCCCTTAAAAATTCGAACTCGGTGTCGTCAAGCACTCGAACTCACTAAACAGATGAAAACATTTATCAAACGCAACAAAGGGCATTTTAAACCCGTTATCTGTATGGATAATGCAGTAAATCTCCCTGTATTAACTTATAGCTTACAGTCAGCCGCCCTTACCTTTGCAAACCGTTATCGACTCAGCAAATACGCATACTTTTTCTTAAAGAAATTACTTGAATTTTGCCCCTGTATACCCGAAACACGCAAAATTAAATATACCCTGGTATATCCATCGTAGAGCTGCTTCTCACATTCTCAGTGATGCCTCCACCTATATTTATGTCCCCCACAAAATAGGATGCCCTTGTTACATTTAAGTAACTTCAACCATTCTATCATTCACTGGAAGTCGCTATTACCACACCGTTTACTTGACGAGTCGGAAGAGGTAAACATCTTTCACTAGAAATATTGGAATCATCGTTTGCCCTTTAGCTATAGACGTACAATCGTTTGGCTTTTAGCCTTAGGAACGGGAATTAGGCTTAATTTTTTCTAGGGGGAAACCTCTAAAATCGATTTTTGGGGCATAAATTAGGGCTCTACGGTTAAGTATTGTTCCTTTGTTTACTTTTTCTTGCCAATATTGTTACTTTGGAACGTTTTTCGTTTCTTCTCATTTTAGATTTTCAGTGATTGAGGTTCATTTTGGAGCTGGATGAAGCGTTTTTACGCTAAGTTTTGATTTTTAGTTTGGTTATGTCGCTTAACATCCCAATCTAATCCTGAAATCTATGTTAGTTGATAGGTCATTATTAAATGTATTAAGTTTAAACGTCCAAAGTATATTCCTAAATATTGACGAGATTCGTCACATTTTTAGTGGCGCTTCAGTCGACATACTTTGTTTCTCTGAGACTTTTCTAAACCCAAATATTCCTAATTCAACTTTTGCCATAAAAGGTTTTAATATATTTAGGAAAGATAGGATGGTCCTTAATTATGGTGGTTTATGTATGTTTGTAGGTGATCAGTGATCACATTAAGGCTAGATTAGTTACAATACCTTCTTCTAATTTAGAATTATTAGTATCGGATTTTTTATACGGTATTGTCTATAACTCTCCAAAAACTAGTAAGTGGTCGTACTATGCCTAATTTAAAAAATCCCTTGGCTTTGAAAGTTTGTTTAGTTATTTCTCTTGTAGATTCGATGAAATGTATGTATCAGGTGACTTTAATTTTGATATACTCCAAAATTACCGCTTCCCTCGGGATTATTTGAATCTTTTAAATAGTCTTAATTTATTCGTACACAACACTGTTTTGTCAACGTTTTGTTGTCTAACCGCTAGCGGTGCCTCTTATTTCCTTATTGACCATATCATCTCTTTTACTAGTAACTCTATTTGTTTTTTCAATCAGTTGTCTCTCGGTATGGGATCCCATAATGATCTTTTAGATTTTTTGTTGCTCTCCACCTAAACCTGATAGTTTTAGCTTTAAAGATTTTACTAGAATAGATAATTCCCGCCTTTACTAAGTTTGTTTGTAACTCGATTCCTTAGGAGGATATTTTTTGCCTTAGTTCTGAAACTAGCCAAGTAGAATTATTCAACTCGTATATTAGTTTGGTCTTTGATAGTTGCGTTCCGCTTAAAAAGGTTACTTGCAAAGCAAAATAACCGCCTTGGTTGTCTCAGGAAGTTTCGAATGCCATAAGTATTAGAGTTAATAAATATCGTTTATATGGAAAAGGTATCCTAATAGTCAGTCTTTAGATTATAAGCAGGCTCGTAATAGAGTTGTAGAGTTAATACGGATTGCTAAACGTAATTATTTCAAGGAAAAGTTGTACTTCACCCTTCCTTCCAAAATTTCCTGGTGTAATGTTCGTAATTTAGGTCTAGGCAGATGCAAGAGTAGATCTAGTGGAGTGTTCAAACCAGCCAATGATATCAATAGTTATTTTTGCTCTAGTTTGAACTCGAGCAGTAGTATCGTCGATTTGTTTTCCAACGCGTCCTCTAATTCTTTTTCGTTTTCAAATATTTCTCTCGACGATTTACAGTCTACCATTTGGAAGGTTAAATCGGAATCTTCTGGTCTGGATAACGTTAATTTAAAATTCGTTAAGCGAGTTTTCCCTTTCGTCTCAAAATACTTGTTACATATCTTCAATTTTATTCTCACGTTCTCTTCCTATCCAGATCAGTGGAAGCTAAGTAAAATAATCCCCATCCCGAAGATTAGTAATCCTTCATAGCTATACCATTTGCGGCCAATTAGCATTTTAAGTTCTCTCTCTCTCTCTAAAGTTTTCGAGATAGTTGTTAAAAATCAATAGTTTAATTAGTTTCTTCCAATCTGGGTTTACAAAATTTTGTAGCAGTTTTACCGCATTATGATATTAGGCGTAATATAGGGAATTGACTTCTTTAACTTTGTTAAATTTTGCTAATGAATTTGATTCTATTAATCACAGAATTCAGTATAATAAACTCTTATCTCAGTTTAGATTTTCTGTTACCGCTGCCAAATTGATTTTTAGCTATCTTTCTAATCGTTCTAAGGAAGTTTTTTTCGACAATTCTTTGTCTGATTTCCTTTCTGTAATTTCCGGCGTTCCTCAGTTGCCTCATTGCATTTTTAAATTAAAAAAATTACAGAATATGCAAAATAAGTGCTGTAAATCAATTTACAGGCTTCCGTCGATTTATCCAACATCTGATTTGTATAGCAATATAGCTCGTGGAATTCTTCCAATAAATGCATTATTTGAACGTCATTTATCTATTTACATGTTCAAATGCTTGAATGTATCATCATGCTTATCCAACATGAAATTTGAATATGTAACTCATAGATACGCTACTAGATCTTCAAATTACTTATCATGCCTTAATATTAGGACAGAATTTGGAAGAAAATCTATATCATATTTAGGACCATGTATTTATAATAAAATACCTGAACTGATTAAGTGTTCGGGAAATAAATTTTAGCTTAAGAAAATGTTAAAATCACATTTGAAATCTAACGTCGAAAGTTATCTGTGAAATATTTATAAGCTAACTAGCTGAAACACCCGGCGTTACTCGGGAAAAATTAATAATTTTATTGTAATACTCTCATACGATCATACCATCGTACTATCATACCAACATACCATCATGCCATCATACCATCATATAATCATATACCATCGTACCATTATAACATCATACCATTATGTCATCATCTTTATTTCAATCCTCATGATTGGTTTATAAATGGATAAGTTCCATATTTTGCTGGCCCCGTTGGCCATATTCCGGAACTAAACCCGTCCACACTCTGCTGTGGCTTTGTCTGATATGAAACTAATCGGGTTAGTAATTAAAAGTATGAAAGGAAAGAATGAAAGGAAATAAAGATGTTTTTCATAGAAAATAATTTTTTATTGAAAAGCTAGAAGATTGACAACATTTTTTGTTTGTCCGTTTTCTGCATAAACATAAAGATCAGACGGTTTATCGATTCCGGAGCATGCGACGTATAATTGCCCATAAGAGAAACAATCGTTTTCTAAATTCAAACCGCACACTTGCAAAGATTGCCCTTGCGCTTCGAAATGCGTTATTGGAAATTGAAGTCGTTTGAACTCGAATGCGGTGTTTGTCGGAATGAGTGGTAATAGTACTAATCGTGTGCCATTGCGTAACATTTTCTGATTGAAGTTTCGGAGTAATGTAATTGCAATAGGCATTCCAATTTTCAAATTCAGAATATGTGACGGTATTCCGGGAACATCGATCGAATGATGATGTTGCAGAAATTAGATGGTTAACTGTTACCCACCTCGAGTAATTGTCTTGAAAATATGTCAGCTGTTGGATAGATTTGAAGCTGAACTCTCATATTTGTTGTTAAATGCATTTTTTTGAGTGTACTCAAAGTGGTGAATATTTGAAGCAAGCAGCAATTCATCAGCTGGTGTTGAGCGAGGTATACCTGGAAGCGATTACCTGAAGTCATCGGATAGTAACACCAATGCTCCACCAAATGAAACCTGATTACTTCGCAAGTCTTTCAATGTATGGTCTAATACTTCCAATGACTTCTTGTGAGCCATTGTACACTCATCCCATACAATGATTTTGCACGCTTTAATAATCTTTTCCATTCCTGATGTTTTTGAAATGTTACATGTTGGGTTTTCTGTGAATTGCGAGCAAGGAAATTAAGAACGTTTTTCCAGTTCCACTTGGAGCGACCAAAAAGTACAATCCACCGGATTGATTGGCTATAGCTTGTATGATGGTATCAAATAATATCTTTTGTTCTGGAAGGAGTTTCGGTATATTTTCTTGGACGAACAGCTGTAAGTCTTTTCTGTTGTATGATTGCTCCCTGAGCAGTTCTCTGTCGAATGTTGCATTGATGAACCGATTTGGTGCTGTCAATCCAAGTTGTGCCAATAACTTGCCGCATATTCCAAGACAAAAATCCTCAATGAAGATTAGCGGTTCATTGTATATTTCTTGTGCGAAATCAAACCATATTTTTGTGTTTGACGCATTCTGCGCAGAATATCTTCGGTCATGTGTAGTCTTTGTATTTCTCCCACAATTGTACTGGTTGTGACGGGGAACATGTAGATAAAATAATTGTGAATAGCGTACGTATTTGAAATGGATTAGAAGTGGCGGATGAATCTTCAATTGACTTGTCCCAATGATCGTCGTTTTCCAGCAAATGAAGTGCCTCGCACGCACTCCGATACTTTTATGTACTATTCCATCCACTGTTCGTAAATGTATAAATGATGTTGGACCCCGAACGGTAAACAAGAGTACCGTAAATTAAAGCATTCAGTGTTGTTCGGATGTATGTAAGTACATTAAATATTCTTCCTAAAGCATTTGATGAAATTATAACTCGCAACCTCAAGATTTCAAAACACCAAATCTACTACCACGGCTACTGCATGCACCATTGCATTTTATCGAAATATAACGTAATTTTATAGAAAAAGTTGAATGTTAAACATTGCTTTTATGTTCAACAAATGGCGCTATTTTTCAAAAAAGAATGTTTCCATCTATCACAGGTGTGACATCTATATTCTATATATAAACAGACGCGCGTATTCAAATACAATGTTGTGTCAAAATTTCAAGTCAATCGGCAGACTACTTTTCGAGTTTTGCGAGCACAAACATACGCAGGCTGAATTTTTATATACTATATAGATAATCGTAGTATAAAGAAGTACATAGTTGATACAAACCTTAAGTTTGACCATTTTAAATTTATATTATGTATTCAAGGGGGAACGTGTGGCTTTTATTAAATCCATTAGCCGGTCTGTTCCTCTTTTTAAAATTATTTTTTTTTAAATTAATTAAAAAAAATATTTTTTCTATTCACAATATTAATAAATAATAAATGTATGTAAATGTATCTAAGAATAATAAAATAAAATAAAATAAATAATAAATTATTGTTAAAGTACAAATAAATAAATAAACCAAATCGTGTTGAAGCCTACCTCTTGGGTAATAAGTTTTTCCTCCCTTTTCCACCCTCCAAACGTTAACCCACCCTAATCCTACACACATAAACGCATTTCGGCAAACTCTCCTATTAGCCTGGGCTATTCAAACCCATTCAAGCACCTACACCTACATACTTTTATACCCAAATATGCGAAACAGGTCCATACATCGGTACAACATCCCAACAAGAGACATACGCATTATTAAATCCACCAACGTAAGCGGTGACATGGTTCAAGCGGATACAATATTATAGTACTCGAATACATGGTCAAGAAGTCTCAACACTTCAGATTAGCCTCGGGTAAGAATTAATAAAACTACATTACGTCTTAAACTAAAATTAAATTTTTTTTCTTTTTTTTTGTCAATTTTATTTATGTTTTAACATGTAAAGACAAAACAATTTAACACTATTACAGTCATGTATATGATGGCATTATTTATTTATCCAGCATAAGCTTGTATCAATTTTTGCCACTGCTGTGGATAATTCTTTTGTACGTACGCCAGCGTTTTACGAATCTGTTTTGTTTCAGTTGGTGTGCATTGGGGACAGGCTCCTCGTATTACGAACGGTGCTAAACCTGAAAATAAAAATTTAACACGTCATGTATTATTTATTGATTTGTATACATAAAATAAAATAAATAAATTTAATCAATTAAAATTAATTATAATTTTGTACTATCATCAATCAAAAATTAGAAAATATATTTTTTTTCCTCTAATGTGTCTAATTAATTTCCAATTATTATTAATTGTTTTGAGTCGATCTCGTGACTTTCACTTAAAGTAATAAACATGTTTTGTTTATATAGACACACAGGTATACGAGGAGAGGAAGCGCGGGTAATTATTTTATTAATTTTCAATTTAATATGTAATTGATTTGAAATTTTTAAATTTTTATTTAATTAATCTTAATTTATTATGTAATGACTCTTGAGAAAAAAAAAGGCGAAATATTTTTCCTTACATCGACACATTCTAATGTCATTAATTATCTATCAATTATATAAATTAATTATGCTGAGATGATTGTTAATTTTTGTGTTGTTGTTTTATACATACAAAGTAGGAAATGTCAATAGGGTAAATATGTAGGAGTTTATTTGTTTAACACTTTGTAAAATTGTTTGAACATTTACGAATTATTAATTTTAATTTGTTTGTTTACTGAAACAAAAAAAAAACGAATTGATTTATCGCGTCATCAAATAATAACCCTGCTATTCGTTTAGGCGGATTCGAATGTTTCGTATGTTATGTTTAATTCATATTCAATGACAATTATATAAATACAAAACAATAAAAAAGTCTATATATATAAACAACAAGTACGTACAGTACTTACGTTTATTTAATATCTTATAGTATTCTTTATACTCGAATAAATTAAATTTTCGAACGAGATAAGAATTAATTTTATTATTATTTTTCATTTAATACAATAAAAATGTTGAAATAATAACATAAATAAAAGCATATTTCATATATACACAATACAAAAAAAAAACATGTGTGTATGTGTATCTGTCTGTATCAATAATAAATTATATCCGAATGATAAGAGGGCAATGTTGATTGTCAATGATACGAGTATAATAAGACATTATATGATATAAAGATATACAGAATCCTTTTTCTAGGAATAAAATAAATTTTATTATCTAGGCTGGGGGGTTATAAATATTAAATCCACTTATAGAAAATTATACTGTTTAGACGCGTTTGAATTTAATGAGGATAATTACCTAAAGATATTGATTTAGTGTCGACTACGCGATTCAGCGATGATTTAAGGTTGAAACATAATGTTGATTAATTGGCAAATTTGCTTGCAACGCACGATGCATTAAGCTTGTGATGTTTATAAAAGAAAAAAAAAATATAAAGGGCTGAAACCTCATTAGGTGATCAGAACTTAGGTTTTCAAAATTAAGTCTATTTCCAAATCAATCCCAAACTGAATCTCTTAAGTCAGTCCCCAAAAATCATATTACTGTAAAGTTTGGTTCAAATTGGTCAAGGCGTGTGGGTTTGTTTAAATATCTTGCACATATACAGATTTTACAATGGCCAATTAGGATAAAACTTATCTATTTCTTAACGGACCTTAGTAAAATTTGACATCCACGATAGAAATGGGATCCTAAAATGGTTTTTGGATAAGCTTAATAAGGCTAAGTGGAATGGATCTTGCCTATTGCCCAACCGATTATTACGAAATTTAGTGTGTGCGATGGAAAGGTGATTCTAAAATGATACTGCTAATTCCGAGACTACACTATCGTTAGTAGTTTTAATTCTTCAGCTCGTGTCCGCCGCGCACTTCATTGATTTAAGAATGGCCAAACTTACAGCTCTGACAGTAAATACTTAGGAAACATATCCCAACGTTTAAAGCGAAGGATTGGCGAGAAAAGTTTGTAGGCAAACTTGAATATTATTTCGAAGATAATCTCGATCGTTAAGCAATTGAAATAGACATCAGATAATAATTTAAAACCCGGAATGACATATTCCTCACAATCTCATCTAAAAATAATTTTTTTGTTACGTTTGCTTCTATTAAGGTATATCCTAATTGTCCAGAATTTAATCTTAAAATCATTTAAAAATGCAGTTTCTAACCCATTTTCTTCAGTTCCATCATACTTCGCCAGTTCCATCATACTTCGCCATATTTCAGAACTTCATCCAAAAATAGTTTGAGAATCCCTTTTCTATTGGAAATATTGAATTTCATCAAAATCGGATGAGATACATATGTAGAATCCCAATAAAATTTTTATAAAAAAAATCACCCTAATTCCATCCCAACTCAGCCCTAATTCAACCCGTAAACGGAACTCAACTCAAGCCTCAAAACTCAACCGCAAAGACTATGGCTAACTCAATATGCAAAGCAGCATATAGAAAAAATTGGTTAACTGCTCACTACATCCTAATCCAACCCCAACTCAATCCCAACTCAACTCCACCTCAACTTCAACTCAACACGCAAATTGGCCCCTAACTTAATCTTCAAATCAACTCCAAATTCAATGCCCAAGTCAATAAAAAAATAAAAAAATCGTAAATATTTATATAACCAGGTGTTTTGGGTCAATTGTATGCCAGGTACCCGACCCTCTTGACGTACACTCTCCAAAAGCTTTTCAAATCTCCGCCTTGACCATAAACCAGATTGGCGAAAATTAATTCCAAATCGGACAAGCCGTTCTCGAGATACAATGGGTACAGACATCCAGACGTCCAGACATCCAGACAGATGGACGGACATTTTTTTTTTTTTGCTTTTTCAGACTCAGGGACTTTCAAAACGTCGAGAAAAGTGGTTTTGGACCAACCAGCTTTTCCGTCATTTTTGACAGGATTATCAAAACTTGCCTATTTATCAACCAATTATTATGAAATTTCACATGTGTGGCGGAAATGGGAATCTAACATGATTTTTAGATAAAGTTCTGGAATATGGCCAAGTATGATGGAAGTTGCCTATTTTTCAACCGATTAAGATAAAATTCGACATGTGCTTTGGAAATGGGACTCTAAAATGATTTTTGAATGAAATTATGGAATATGGCCAAGTATGATGGAACTTGACTATTTCTCATCACATGTGCGTTGAAAATGGGATTCTAAAATGTTGGATAAAGTTCTGCAATATGGCCAAGTATGATAGAACTAGCCCATTTCTCAACCGATTACGATGAAATTCGACATGTGTATTGGAAATGGGATTCTAAAATGTTTTTGGATGAATTTCTGGGTTTCCAAAGTGATTTCTGGATTAAGTTCTGGAATATGGCCAAGTATGACGTAACTTGCCCATTTCTCAACCGATTATTATGAAATTTGACATGTGTGTCAGAAATGGGATTCTAAAATGAGTTTTGGATGAAGTTCTGGAATATGGCCTAGAAGAATGGAACTTGCCCATTTCTCAACCGAATATGATGAAATTCGACATGTGTATTCGAAATGGGATTCTAAAATGAGTTTTGGATGAAGTTCTGGCATATGGCCAAGTATGATGGAACTTGGCTGTTCCTTAACCGATTATAATGAAATTTGATTTGTGTGTTGGAAATGGAATTCTAAAATGATTTTTGGATAAAGCTCTGGAATATGGCCAAGTATGATGGAACTTGGTTATTCTTCACCCGATTATTATAAATTTGGCATGTGCGTTGTAAATAGGATTCTAAAATGATTTCTGGATAAAGTTCTGGAATATGGTCAGTTGCACGGTTAGAAATATCAGTATAATTTTGTATACTACTTTCGGTATAAAGTTCTAAAATACGATTTTTCGTGTTTAATTGGATGTCTATACCCATGTTACTGAAGCTTTTGACCTGTTTGGCTGTTATTGTATAAGTTAATATATTTTGGTTAAAATAGAAATCAATACTGTCAAAACTGACTGTCACACCAACTTTCCAACTTTATAACACAGGTGAATGCTATCACCAAATTTAAATTTCTAAATTTACCTGCAACAAGTCACTGATGTCAAATAATATCGTCAATATTTCCAGAAAATTGCTTGGTAAGCTTTTAAATCTAAATTCTTTCTGTGACGATTTATTGATATTCTGTGTATACATTATTTGTGGAATCGTCCTTAAAGGTAATATTTTCTACGTAATAGATTCTCTTCGTATTAAAGCTCGTATATAAATCTTAATAGCTAGTACTGTAAGGTTGGAGAAAGTTCAGGAGAAAGGCGAGGTAGCGAGCTAGGTGATATAGAAAACAATACTATACATGACAAAGAGGTGGGGTATCGGTCACAAAAGATAATTGACCTTAATTCTAATTTTCTATATGCATTTGTTTGTATTGTTGGAATGGCCCCCAATGGTGCTCAAAACTGAGTAAAGAATTATATCATCCAAATTCTCAAGTTGCTCACAAAATGTTGTGATCTGAACATAAATGACACAAATCACGAAATTTTAAATATTGTGGATGCTCTCTGACAAGAAAAGTTAAAATTCGTAAGCACTTCTGACAGTAGCAGAGATGTGGTTAGCGATTTATATTGTCACGTCCAATTATGATATTTTTAAAATCTAAAAATATTTAATTTTGATAACTTAGGTGACTTCTAATATTTCTCTTTATTTTACCAAATGATCTCTTCAAAATTCTTTTTGGATAATGTCACAATAATAGCCGCATTTCTTCACGCATGGTGATCCGGATCACTTAGCGTCAAGAAATGCGGCTATTGTAACCATGAACTAACAAAGTAAGCCAATTAACTTAAAGCCATGCTTTGTAATTGAATTTCACACAATAGAAAACAAAGCAACTTTAGTTTTAGTGCTTTCGGTATACTTTTGAGGATATTTTCTTCATTGCCAGTGCTACCGATGATATTCTACCCGTAAAACATTCCATGTTTCATCATATTTACCACTGTCAGAACAAAGGATACTAGAACCTATTCACCACAAAACTGATTTCGCAGAGTTTCAACAATACTTGATGCGTCACTATATTCCCCACATATAAAATTAGTCCAAGCACTTGCGTGATCACAAAATATTCTCCAAGATAGACCTTGTTAGAGCCTATTATTTAATTTCCGCCCCGTCTGAAGACGTTCATAAAACGGCAATCATCACCTTATTTGCCATTTGGCTTTCGTAGTGCCGCTCAAAGGTTTCAGCGTTTTATTAATTAACTGTCAGTCAGCGATCTAGACTTTGCTTTTGGCTGCTTTGACGAAGAATAAAATCTTCATTTGGCACAGCTCTTCCAAAAATTATTGTAATTTAATGTTTTCGTCAACGTTTGATGTTGAATGACCGAATGTCGAAACGCCGAACGCCAAAAGGCCAAACGAGTTGGAAGGCCGAATTTCAAAAGGCCGAATATCGAAGGGCCAAATGTGTCGAAAGGCTGAATGTCTAATGACCGAAGGTCTAATGACCGAATATGTCGAAAGGCCGAATGTCTTAAGGCCGAATGCATACTATTAGGATATTATTGTGATGAAGTGTGTCAATCGGTTACATTTGCTTATACTTAGTCAAGGATATTATTTGTGAACATATTTTGCCGGCTACAGTTTTGACATTTTGTATTTTTAATGGTGGAAGACTTAAAAAGATGTTTTACATGAAAACTAATAAGAAAATTTCGTTAAAACTGTTTTTGAATTATGTGATTAAATTATTAAATATTCTTTAATAGGAATTACGGACCAGGTGTAGTGAAAATCTATAGGTTACAAAACATTCTTTTGTTTTATTTAAAAAGAAAGCAAAATAGATTTTTTTACTACATGGTTCCGATCGTTAAGGCATGGCTATTACTTAACCGAGTATGATTAAATTTGATTTATACAATGAAAATGTTAATGGGATCCTAAAATGATCTTTTAATGAAGTTCTGGTGTATTGCCAATTCAGGTGAAATCTGGCTGTTTCTAAAATGATTACGAGTATACTGAAATTTATTCACTTAATAGAGTTTTTCTTCACCTATTGGAATTTTCCTGGATTTGACTTTGATTCGGCATTTCGGCACATTCGGGCTCCCAACATTCGGCCTTTCGACCCTTCCACATTCAGCCTTTCGTTCTTTTCGGCCTTTCGATCTATTCGGATTTTTGAGATTCAGCCTTTCGACATTTGGCCTTTCAACATTTGGCCTTTCGGCCCTATTCCTTCGTTAAGACCTCGTCAAGATGAATTTTGGTACTTGGCCCTGATACTGTTGCCTTCCTCAGCAAAAAAATTAACCCTAAAGGCATTCTACCTTCTTCGGAAAGAATTAATACCATTACGGAATTCCCAGCTCGTAAAATAATAAAACAATTCACTTACACGTCACCGCACTATTCTAGATGCCCAAGACAACCATTACTAAGACTTATAGGACAAATCATCTCATATTTAGATTTGGAGTTCCTGTTAACATTACGATCGATCAAAGTAGTCAATTCAAGTCTAAACTCTGTTCATAGAACAGAGAAACAAAACTCTTGTGCTCGCACCGAATTAACTCTACTTCTTATCATAAACGCATATTGTAACAAATTTCATTGGAGTTCGGAAATTGCAATCGTCTTACTTGGAATCCACGTAACATGTTAATGTATGAACAAGAACTTCATCTTGAAAATCAGTATTTCTGATCCATATCCTCACAATATTCTTACCCAGAATTACTGCACTTTCTCTATTTGCCGTTGGTAATTATAATTCATCAGCTAGCTGCATAATTCCTCCGATCATATATCCCCGGACAATCGTGTGAGTTGATCCCGCATCCAGCGTAACACAATTTCTTCCGTCAACATTGACTCGGAGCCAGCGTCCAAAATCATTTTTATTGACGTTTTGAAAGTCCCTGAGTCCGAAAAACCAACAATGCCTGCCTGGATATCTGTATGTACGCATGATATTTCGAATCTGCTTCTAATGTCAAGGGGAGAATTGAAAAACTTTTGGAACCAATAGGTCAAGAGGATATGGTGTGTTGCCATACGAGTTGGGTTCTATTTGTTGATTGAATTGGAGTTGAGTTGGACGTTGAATTCGTGATTGAGTTAAGGGTTGAGTTGGGTTCCAATTGCTGGTTGAGTTGGGGTTGGGTTAGGTTTTAGTGGGAATTTATTTGTGTGTTGAATTGACGGTTGAATTGTAGTATAGGCAAGAGTTTGCGGTTGATTTAAGGGCCAGGTCGAATTAAGATTAAGTTGTTGTTGGAGTTGAATTGGGATTGAATTGAGTAGGAGTCAGCGGTTAAGTTGGTAATTTAGGGTTGAGTTGGAAGTTAGCTTCAGTTGTTTTGAGTTGAGTTCATGTACGAATGTAGTTTTTGGATCCGTGTTAATTTGAGGATTGAGTTAGACCTTGAGTTTGGAGTTAAGTTGAGGGTTGAGATGGGAGTTGAGTTAGAGCTAGAATTAGGAATGAATTCAGTTCTTAAATACCCACTTCAGTGGGTGCAGTTTTCAGACCGTGTTGTTTTATAGATTGAGTTTGAGGATGAGTTGAAGGTTGAATTGGGAGTTGAGTTGAAAATTTTCTCGGGCCATGTTGATTTAGGGATTGAATAGGTCGTTGAATTTAGGGCTAAATTGGGGTTTATTTGGGTTGGAGTTGAGTTGTGGTTCATTTAGCCATTCAGTTGGGAATTAGCTTGAATTGTTCTGAGTGACGTATGCATGTATTGCAGTTTTTCGGACTGCGTTGATTTGAGGATTAAGTTTGGCATAGAGTCGAGAGTTGCGTTGAGGATTGAGTTGTTGCCGAGTGCCTAGGCTGTTGAGTTTCGGTTGAGCGATGAAGTTCAGTTAGGGGATTTATTTGGGGGTTTAATCGGGGGTTGAGGTGGAGATTAGGTTAGGTTTGTAATTTTCCAACCGTGTTGATTTAGGGTTTGAGTTGAACCTTGAGTTTGGGCATGAATTAAGGGTTGAGTTTGGATTGAGTTGAAGGATGAGTTGGGATTAGAGAGTTATGGTTGAGTTTAGGGTTTTTTGAGGATTGAGTTGGGGTCGAGTTAGTGTTGAGTCGAAGTTGAGTTGGATTTCAGTGAGAGCTTCGATTGGGGTTGAGTTAATGGGTTAGTGAGGGGGCTTTCGAATCAAGTTGATTTTAGGATTGAGTTGACCGTTGAGAGTGAAGTTGAGTTTACGGTTGAGATACGGTTCGATCTCAGTTGAATTGAAGATGATTTTGAGTTGAATTGCGTTGCCCCTGAGTTGGGGGTTGAGTGTTAGGTTGAGTTGGAGGTTGGGATGATGGTTGAATTAAGAGGTTCAGTTAGGGATTGATTTGGGAGTTTAGTTAATTTTCACTACCGAAGTTATGATCACCTCGTGAGCTTTCAGGCCTTTAAATTTTTATACATAATTACAATCGTCATACCTTTATTCAACATTATGGTAAAACCAAGTTCTTCTAATTAGGCTATTCTGCACTTCGTGTCACTATTACTAATAAAAAATTTTATGGTGATACCTGGATTAAAATAGAATAAGTTGCTATAATCGCGTAATTCGTCCTAGTGTTACGGTGATACCTAGGTAATTGTTAATTTGTACCGAAAGATTGTTCATGTTAAATTATTATACAGCACATTGTACTCGAATATTAATTTTAGAACTATGGTTTGGGAATAGAGAAAGACGAAAGAACGTTAATTGGATTTGTTCGTATTTGGATGGGATTTTTGTATTGTGCAAATAAAACAGTTTGTGTTATACTTTGGTGTTGTTGTTTTATTCAGAACCCCGTGATCTGAACCTTGACTTACAAGGCAAAAACGTAACAATAATAAACACTTTTAAACTTCCTCTCTGGTACCGTTTTTTGCATAAAAATGGTCGTGGAACAGGCTTGTTTCATTAAGCTAAATTTCATTAAAATCAGAAACTAATAGAAAATTTGACTTAAGCCAATACAAGACTAAACTGGTGCCAAATAAACATTATTTCCTCTGGAGGTATTGGTATTTTAGCTCAAATAGCTGCTTGATTTTTATTGCAATGCTGCAATACACGGAATACTATGCGTCAGCGAGAAATTCAAATTTTTTAAGTCCAAAAACATGTTTTTTCAGGACGTACCGAAAATTATCTCACTGTAAGCAAAAATGAACTTACACATTCTCAGTTCCTCACTGACGATGGCTTGTGGGATAGATGATCGAAATTTTTATCTTAAGCCATTCACTGACTTGACTTAGCAAGTTTTATGTGCCGGCTTAAAAATTTCATAGCATCTTCGAAATTATTAAATCTTATTCAATTTGTCAATTTGTCGGTATGCTAAACATAGCTTTATCTAGGTTTTTTACAAAATTTTATCTAGGCTAAGAAATATCCTTAATCCAGTCTCATATACTTCAATTTTTGAGATGAGAAAATATCACTTTCAGCTACCCGGAATCCATTGAGATCTTAGATTATACATAGATAGCTTGAATACAATGAACATTTTCATACCGACCCCAATTCGAAACCTTTCATGAAACTATAACATAACACGTTTTACCCGACTGGATTAAATAATTTTGTGTTAAATCTCCTTCTGGTTTTACAATTTTTTAAGATATAGATCAAACGTAATAATTATATTTTCAAAAACAGCTCTATACATTGGAATCCAATAATTCCCATTAAACAGCTTGCGAAATAAGTACGTCTAATATCAGAGAAAATTTCAAGCTCACACTCACAATTGGAGCTTTTATGATATTTGAAGTGATGATACTTAATAAAACCATTTAATACTTGATGTAATATTTTAGGCAAACAAAATTTTTGATTTTGGTTAAACGAGAGATTTATTCCCTGACAAACAGTCATTACCGGTTAAAGATGAAAATTAAGTAATTGCGAGCTTTGCCACCCACTAATCATAAAATGATTTAAGCGAAGAAACGGTATAACATTTAGTTGATTCTGAACAATGAGTTTTCAAACATCATCTTTCATAATACTTCTGCGGCCCAGAATCTTTTATTTGTTTCCTCTTCAGCTTTCTATTGCAACACTTTTTGCAATATTTTCTTAAAGATTTGATTGAAAAAAAAAAAAATGAAAATTTGGCAACAACATTAAAACAAAATTAGAACTTTTTCAACACAAAAAGAATACGCCATTAAAAGAGACACGGCTTTAACTCGGATATAGCATCCGGAAATAGTAAATGGGAAAGCTGGAGAGATTGGAATCTGAAATAGCCCCGATTGTTTAGTGAGGGGTCACTTCTCTGAAGAAAAGTCCCTGGCAATCAGGAGGAGAACAACTATGAAAATGATACGCATCGCTACTTATTTCCTAACAGCAATCTAATTAGGTTCAGCCATAGCTTGGAATATGTACCGAATTGAACTATTGAAGGGATGTACGAGTGATCATCATTCAAATTTTTGGTGGCTTCTCGTATTGTATCAATTTGAAACTTGGCCTCAGCATCAATCCAAATAAAATCAATTGTATCCTTCTCACAAAAATCCGAAGGAAAATTATTCTTCCAACATTGACTTTATATTTAATTACCTTGCACATCAAACACATGCCACTTTAGTTTTAGAGGACTGTTATAAAACCTCTGATTTTATTATCTTACACATCATTTGTCTGGTAATCAAAAACAGAACAATTGAAGTTTAATTATGTCTAAGTGCAAGGAAATCAAACGAAACATATCCCGCCAATGCGCTCGAAAAAGTTTTAAGGTATTTCATCTCCATATTAAAACGATAGCTGGTTCGAGAGCTTTTAATCTAACGGAGATGGCTCAACTATCAGGCATTATGGTAAGAATAATTAATTGCTAAGGCAACCGTGGAATTATGGACTGAAATAGGACAAACCAATGAAATTCTTACCTAAAACTCTAATTTAAAATGTTGTTAGAACACTTTCTATATAAAGAGTTAAAATTTGGCTAATTAATCGTTTTCCCTAGCTCTCCTCGAAAATTTCAATATAAAGCTTAAGCAAGTCGGAATTTTATATTGGAATTTCATAAATTCTTACAATTTAATTGTTAAACATTTTATTAAATTTCAACGGAATTTCATTCCTTATCTTAACATAATCAGATTTAGCCAAATTTTGAATTTAAAGAAGAATGAGTGTTTTCCAAATTGAGATGATTGCAAATTGAAGTTTGAAGAGTTTTCTCCAATCAATCTTACTAAAATTCCAATTAAAATACACATTTAAAAAAATAAATATTCTAGAATTTGAATGTTAAAAATTTAGAGAAAATCTGGAAATATTCCTCTAACTTAAAATTTTAAAATTAAATTTTATGAAAATAAGGGCAACTGACTCATTTACGACCATCATAATTATAATATTGCCATTTTAATGACGTTCGAATTTTTTGAGCCGCTACTGGACTAAAAGACTTATTTGTCACACAACTGCTGGCGAAATTTAGTAAAAAAAACCGGTCCTATAGTGATCAGAACTTCAAACTTTATATTCTATTTTTAACAATTCTGAAACCATTTTCGAAGTTTAATATAATTAGAAAACATCCAAATTATAATAAACTTTAAAATAAGAATTTTAATATGCACATTCGGATGCATACTAGTTTACTCGAATAATTATCTTTCAAAATTAAATATAAGCATCACATACAGTTCAAGAATGTTTATGGATTTGGTGAAAAGGTTCAAGAAACCAACTAAAAATTGGCAATGCAAATTTACTAACAAAAAGCACTTGATTTTAAGCTGAATTGTGAATGTAAGGCAAAAACACGTCACAAATAAATACTTAGCAAAACTCTTATAATTCTCTATTTAAATATATGACCTTCACAGTAAGACATAAATAACATTAGCCACTATTAATTTATTAACCGCAACACAACATGACACATTATAAACAAAATAATTTCGAATACTTACTTTTTAGGCGTTTGCCAACTGGATCACATGGTGCTTCACCTAAGGCACATTTTAACTGTCTCTCTAAATATCTTTTATCTTGAAGCGCTTGATCTAGTGCGGAATCGGATATGGGGGCTCGTGGTGTTGCACTTTCTATACTATTTATCGTGATAGCAACGAGAACAAATAATCCAAATGTTGTGATCTAAAACAAAAAAACAAAAAAAAAAATTAATAAAACGTTTTAACCTTATTTTGCACACTATAAAATTTTATAAAAACGAAAACTTACAATTTTCGAAACCATTTTATTTTAATTTATTTTTTGACTTAAGCTTAACTTAACACTACTTGTTTGCAAAACTATAAAAATTTGACTGACTATAAAAATCAAGTAATTATATATTAATTTAAAAAATTTTGGTCAGCTATAATTTAAATACCACCACTTCTACGTGACTTCCCCTATTTTGTTTTACGTTCACTTCCACTTTTTGTTCGGTGTGCGTATGTTGAATTGTATGTGCACAAATAAATCTGAAAACAGAAAGCAAATTATGTAGTAAATTGACCTGAAGAAATCAAGAGAGTAGGGGACCTACTTGAAATATGTATATACGTGAACACATACAAAAGATACCACTGTAGAGTGTAGCGTAAACGTAATCTAATTCCAACGAAAGTGAAAATAATTTCGTTTCATAGTTTTATAAAGACGAAACTAAATAATAAAATTGCATTTGAACGGAATTCCCAGGTATAAAATGTACGTATGTATTATAATCATGTCACATTACACAACAAAAACAGAAGTGTGCAACAAACATAAACTTGTTGGTTTCTGGTAAATCTTGTTTTTTTTTTTTTTTGCTTTCTGTAAATATACCAAAATAAAATTATTGATTGTTTCGTAGAAACGTAATATTTATTATCAGTTTTGATTTTGTTAATGTTTTTAATCTTTTAGAGAACCGGAACTGACAATTGATTACAACAAGTTTCTCAATTTTACAGAAAATATATAAAACAAAAAATAATAATTGTTAAGATAAAAGATAAAGGAAAACCGACATAAGAGTGTTACTGATTAATGATTTCTTGTGAATTCGTTATTTTCGTACGTATGCACCTACCTTTCTACTCTCTTAAAACATGATGTGATAAGAAAGAAAGTAAAACTAAATTGACGTATGTATTTTTCTTACATACTACTTCTTTATTATGTGCACCGCTTAATATTATATAGAGCGGCGGAACGTATCAATTAACTGCAACGAAAAGATACTCGTCATTAGTTTGGATTGTTGATAAATTTTGTAAAACGGTACTAAACATTTTTTATTTTGTTTTTTTTATTACTCCTTATTCTACCAACAAGAAAAAAATGTTGATGGAAATAAATTGTTTCATTTAATTTCTGTGAGTGAAAATGGAAAATATTGAACATCGTGCTGTGATTAAATTCCTTGTAAAAAAGAAAAATAATACTTCTAAGAATATCGAAAGAAGAATGAAAAATGTTTACGGAGAATCTAGTCCATCTTATTGACAATTGGAGCATCACGGATTCCACCTAGTGGACAATTTTTATACTGAGCTGCCTGATAATTTGACGTTCGAAATTATTGTAAACAATTCCAATTTTGAATTGTAAACACAATTTTTACTTACCGGATTGCTAAATTTTCTTTCGTTGCATTTGTGACAAATGTCAATTTATCAGGTGCATCATTTTAACTTTTTTCCTCGAGAGGCGCTTTCTCTACTTTTACAATCGTCAATAAAATATTATCGAAGTAGGTCCGTCGCGGAAGACCGGCAGACGCTGTTACTCACGAAACGGTCATTTTAACCGAGGATCTTATATTGGAAGATAGACGAATAACCATTTCAAAATTAAGTGTGATATTAAATAAATCTATTGGCAGTGTTAGCACTATTTTACACAATCATCTTAAGTTGGCAAAAGTTAGTGCAAGACGGGTAATATTAGAAATGAGTGAAGGCGATCCGATTAAATTTATAAACCAGATAGTTACCGGTGATGAAACGTGGATTGATCCAGAGTCGAAACAGGAATCCATGCAATGGAGCGCATTGAAATCGACCACCGAAAATGTTTAATGTTCAACCATCTGCCGGTAAGCTAATGGCAACAATTTTTTGGGATACTGATGGAATTTTGATGATAACATCATCAGGGAAAAACGACGAGGTCAAATCAAGCAAAAAATATTAATTTTACATGACACGAACAACGAACACCGGCAAAGTTATTTGGGTTCCTCGTATTATATGTGTTTACAGTGCGAGTGTGAAAACTGTTACTTCGATTAAAAAACATCTTGAGGACTTTATAAATATAGAGATATCTAAATGGCAATAAATTTAGTTCACCAAACAATGGAACTGTTGGTGTTGTCTTAGGGCGCTTGTAAATTAATTTAATGATTCTTTTTTGTGCGATAAATAGATCCTCAATATTAGTAAAATACATTCTATTCTACCAGGGCATGATATAGTTTCCTTAATGTAATCTTTGGGCAAAATTTTGCTAAGATAATAAAATGTATGTATGGTCCAGACTACACTTTTCCAAGTATTATTGATGTGCCACTTCCAGTTAAGTTGTGAATGTATTATTAAACCCAGATATTTAAATTCATGTACAAACTCAAGTACAAAACACTGAGGTGAAAATATATTTCTATCGTATGTACACATGGGTACGTTTGAGGGTTTGCTAGGGAAATGGCATCCCTTCGCCCAAAATGCATGAGTTTTGATTTGACGCTAGCAATAAGCTGATTATGATAAAACCATTGACTTAGATTGTCAAGATCCTTTTTGAATAATATGACTAATTTTCCAAGTACTATCAGTCACAGCAATAGCGTAGCTAAGATCAGAAAAAGCAGTCGGATATCCATGAGATCAGCATCAAAAATCGAATTAAAATAAATCAAAAATAATAATAGTCCTAAAACTGATCCTTGGGGACGCCATACCTAACAGCACCTGGGTTACTTAATATTTCGCCTATTCTAACTATTTGAGGCCGATTTTGAAGTAACTTGTTAACCAATCTAAAATTTTACCTCGAATACCAATATTACTTTAGCTAGCATTATTCCATGGTTGACTACATCGAAAACTTTAGAAATGTCAACAAACAATGCTGTAGGCTTTTGCGAACTGTTCACAGCTATATATATCTGACTAAGGAAATCAATTAGTGCTTCTTCGGTGGATTTACCAGCAGTAAAACCATATTTTCTATTGTATAACAAATTAATTTTATCAAGATTATGCACTAACCGACGGTATTTAAAAGAGAAATCGGCCTATAATTGTTCAACTGTAATTCACGCCTTTTTTCAATATTGGAGTAACAATTGCTAATTTTAAATTATTTGGAAATATTCAAGGCTCAGGTTATACAAGAATTTTAAAACATCCACTAAGTACCAAGCGCAGTTTTTAACAACCAAGTTAGCAATTCCATCAGCACCTTTAGATTGTTTGTTTTTTATTTTTATTAATTTCAATAATAATTTCCGAAGAAGTTATAGGATCAAAATAACAAGACGGGACGTAATTATTTGACTGTGACAAAAAAATAAATTTATTAGGGTTAATATCATCATTTCTATCTTGGGATATGTTTATAAAAAAATTAATAAATTCATTAGAAATAGACTTACTTGTAAATTTTTCAGTGTTGTGAAACGTAACCGAAACATAACGAAAAACCAAAAAAAACTGAAATTTAATGATTATAACGTAACGAAAAACTGAAACGATAAATGTAAACAAAAAGAAACTAAAACCATAACGAAAACCCAATTTTTTTAACGTTATTTAGTTATTACACTATATTTCTAGCTCTTTTTTATTTCGTTTGTATTTTAATACATACATGTTTGTATTTACGTACATACATATGATGAATGTTTTTATAATTCGGACACAGCATATTAAAATTATATTTAAAATAAAGAGTTTAAAATTATTTGTCATTTCTGTTTTTAATTTGGATTACGATTCATTTTAATAAAATCTTGTAAGTGTAAAAAATAAATTATGTACATAATTCAATTTTTAAAGTCAACAATAATTAAAAATTAAATATTCCATCTTAATTTTAAGGATAATTAATATTCGGCCACAGCCAAATTTATTTATAAAACCCTAAATTTATTGAATATCAATATGTACATATAATATTTTCATTCCTTCTTACGCAAAATAAAAGTTCTATACGTTTTAAGTATCATAAAATCGAGTGCGTCTTCCCACAATTTCGTTATTTTTTACTCTCTCTATTCGATTATTTTTAGATGGTTTGAAAAAATAACGGGATTTTGATAGGATTTTTTTTTTTAACGAATTCGTTTCTTTGTGTAGAAAAATAACGGTATTTCGAATGGAATTTTCCAAAACATAAAACACATTTAAACACAAAAAAAAAGCTAAACAATCGATTTTAATTATTTACATATGTATTTCACAGTTGTAACCGAAACGAAAAACATAACTATAACGAAACACAAACCGAAACGTAACAAAAAACGTAAAAAAAAAAAATAGCGAAACAGAAACCGAAACCCAAAACGACATTATTTTTTACTCAATAACGAAAACCGAAACGAAACAAAATTTATTTCGTTTCACAACACTGAAATTTTTACATAAAATTAAATTTTTCATTTTTACTTTAAGGTTTTAACGTAACATTTAATAATTTTCTGCATCTTACTAACAATTGAATAATGTAAACGCCAATCAAACGTTATTTTGGTTAAACCTTTATGGTATTACTGGTATGTAATATATCAAAAAAATATTAAGACCTATTTGGCCGATTCTAACTTCTAAAGTTTTATGTTTTAATATTTTTTTATTTAGTTTTTTACTACAAATTCATAAAGCAAGCTGAGACGTTGTCATTCCAGAAACTGATCCAATAGCTTATAAAAAACCTTTTTTAATAAATAAATCTGGGATTTGTTTCGTGTTTAACACAGAAATGTTTCTGACACCTAAGCAACATACTTTCTGCAGATGATACATTTACTAAACCAATGAAAGCTCGGACAATTAGGCGATTCCGATCATTTTTAAAGTTTACAGATTAAAAAATTAAACTGAATTGCAACGTACACCACTATCTGCAAAACTAACGAATTCTTCTCGGCTCACACAGTCATTTGATATGTCCGGGAAGTACTTACTTATTTTCTTACTAAAATATTTAGCAGAACATTTCGCAAAAACTTTACGTTGCGGTTGTGCAACGAGAAAATTTTACTAATGAATTTTCAAATCATATTTTATTGTAGATTTATTAGTACTACCTGTGTAAAACGAACACTATTATGTCAGGATGTTATTCAAGAGATTTGTGTTGCAGTACATAAAATGTCATAAACAGAAACATCTCGCTTATTTTTACGGATCGTCAGTCGCTTGCAATTTCGTTTGAAGCCATATCGTTCCCAACCAAATTTAGTTTTAGACAAAATTCTGTGGATCTAATCCTAGAGATTTTGCCAATTGGCCACATAAATATTGGCAATATAAAAAAACACCTCCGTTATTTTTGCGGATCGTCAAGGGCTTACAAATTGTGGCCAATTGGAATAATCTCTAGGATTAATACCGCAGAATTTTTTATTAATCTAATTTTGATTGGGAACAGTATGGCATAGAACAAAGTAAGCCACTGATTGTTCGGCCAGTTGGTAAAATCTCTAATATCAGATCCACAGAATGTTTTGTTAAACCAATTGTTGTTTAGAACGATATAGCACCAAATAAAATGGCAATCCCCTGAAGATGGACGACCCATCACGAGGTGTTTTTTTGATATTGGGATTGCTTTTGGTTACTTCATGATATATGTTGCCAATTGGAAAAATCTCTAGGAGTAATACCGCAGAATTTGTCATTAATCTAAGTTGTAAGCCCCTGACGATCCGCAAAAATAAAGGAAGCGTTTTTTGATACTTAAGCAGCTTCTATAGTTACTTTATTATGTAAGTATGTGGCCAATTGAAAAAATCTCTAAGATCAGATCCACACAATTTTTTATTTAACCAATTGTTTTATTTAACCGACATATCGATGATTGGCAAAATCTCTATATTTTTGTTTAACCTATAGAAATTTGTTGGCAATGAATTATGACTAATAATTTTTTTGTGTGTTTTTAATTGCTCATAATTAGGGCATCCAATCGGAATTTCGGTATTCCGGAATACCGGCCCATATTTTGGTTTCGATTATTTCGAAATTGAAAATATTAATTCCGGAATTAATGAATTTCTATTATTCACACTAATTTAAGGAATAAAAACTGTAATAATTTGAAAATTCAAAGTCAGGCTAAAACGAAAAAGGTTCTTCAATTTTAACAAAAAATTATACGTAACATTTCAGAGACTAATAAAAAGTAATCAATTTTTGTGTTGCATTCACCATGACATGACACCTAATAAAGGGATTGAGAAACAATAAATGCTCGTCCCTGAAAATTGCCTTGTGCATTTAATTTTTTCGGTCCCTAAAACACACTTGCAAAATACGTGTTGTGTTTTTTCTTAGTTTTTAAACTGCAAAAAGATACTTAGTACATAATAACTATACACATATATCTGGTTTCGAACTCAAACAAACAAATTCCGAAACTCCTCGTCTTCCAATGCCAGTTATAAATTTGATGAGAGCAATTCCGGCTCGGGCGGCGAGTATATAATTAATAAATTCAATAATCTTGTCCCTTGGCCCAGAATGCCCATTGCGGTTGTTTCAATAAAAAAAATGGAGGTGTGGCCAACACACGACTTTCTTTTACGAACAGCGAATTTAAGAAACTTTTATAATGCAAATTTCTTGCAAACTTTATTAAGATTGTTTTTATTTTTCCATGTTTTCTGTAAATTGTATATTTTTGAAATATTTGTAAAATAAATTTTCTGTTTTACGGAATCTGGGACCTGGAACCCGAAATATTATGTAAGAGATTAATGAAGATATATCTGTTTTGAGGTCCCTTGAGTCCGAAAAAGTGGGTTTCGAAATGATGTCTGTCTGTCAGTCTGTCCGTTTGTCTGCTCGTCTGTTTGTCTGTGTCTTCTCTATAGCCCAGATGGCTTAACCAATCTAACAAAAACTTTAGATTTAAGCTTTACTTATGTAAAAGAAAGTAATAAAAAATAATAAATTTGTAAGAAGTTCGTAGAAGAAATGTGTTGGCCACACATCAATTTTATTTTTTTTATAAAATTTTTTAATTTTTTTTTTTAATTTTTAATTTTTTTTTTTTAATTTTTTTTTACTTTTAGTTCTTGTTTTAGTAGTTTTTTGTAAACCTTATACTTTTTCAGATATTTGCAAAACAAATTTTCTGCCCCACGGGAGTGGCTACTTCCGGTTGACCGATTTGGAGCAAAATTCACTGGGACCTCCCAATTTATCAAAAAAGCTTAAATCTGAAGTTTCAGCTGGATTGGTTAAGCCATCTGGGCTGTAGAGAGGACACAGACTGACAGACGGACAGACGGACAGACAGACTGACAGACAGACATCATTTCGAAACTCACTTTTTCGGACTCAGGGGACCTCAAAACAGATAAATCTTCAATAATCTCAAGGTCGAAAATTTTCATGATTACTATACTTTATTTTACTTACGTAAAAGAAAGTAAAAGCATAATTGATCAGTTCTTCAAAAACGGAAATATTAAACATATCGCTGGTGACGATATAAAATGGTCAAAATTCTTAAAATTACCGATTGCTAATCTTTTTAATTAATTTTGACAACAAAACGTTCAAAATTAATGAAATGACAAATTTGCTCATTTTTCACGTTTTTGCATCGTCAAGGACGTTAGTATTGGGAACATGGAAATGCCCTTCAAGGCTAAAAGAGCGTATTTAAGTAGCTTAGAAAATTCAAAATCCTATAAACTTTTTCATTTACTGATTCTCAATTCTTTCATTATCTCATATCAAACAAAATATGAACTTAACCCACTTTCAAAATAAACGGTGCATATTAGAATTTTTAATATTTATAGACTTTGTAGAATTTTAAACAATTTATAAAATTTATAGAATTTATCGACTTTAATTTATTTATAAAGACTAAAGAATTTAGACATTTATAGAATTTAAAATTTTAGAGTACTTAATGCATTTTTAAACTTTATTCATAGAATTTAATCTTATACATAAAATTTAAAGGACTTTGAGAATTTAATAAATTTATAGAATTGTTAAAGTTTAAAAAATTAAAGTTGCCTTTGAACTGAATTGACGTTGTTTTTTTTCCTGCGTATTTGTCAATTTTAAAATATAATATTAAATATAATATAAACTAATAATATATGTATTAATTAATAATAGATATAAATATAATTATAATAAATAACTGTACATATAATATGTTAATTTAAGTGTTATATGTTAATAATAATTTGTGAGTGTAATCGTGTTCGTGTATAATATATATAATATAATCTGTAAATGTGTAATAAGAAATAGCTTAATAATGAATATTTGCTGTGTGTGTGATGCTCTAGTATCGGAGAAATTTTTTGTTTGCGCTAACGTGTGTAAATGTATAATACACAGTAAGTGTGCCGGTGTTGATTCTGAAGAAGTATTTGACGTTATCGCAAATATTCCAAATTTCTCATGGTCATACAATGTGTGTATTAATCGTTTAGACGCTAATGGCGCTAAAATTGCATCAATTATTGCGGATTTAGAAGAACTAAAAAAGTTGCCGCAGAAGATATCTTATGATTGGAACAATGGTAACCGTAATAGTATAACGGTTACAAGCTTACCCACCCCATTACAAGCTCAACATCCAGTATTATCATCGTCATCATCATCAATACCTCCATCCTTATCGTCACCCAACCGGAATGCGATTCGTGGAAAGAAAAAAAGCAAGGTTAGTAAAAATTTAGCTAAAGAGAAATTACCATGGTTACAAATTCCACCATTACCGATGATGCAAATGCCGTTGAGGATGAGATGTCGAGTGTTCCGGGTTCGGATTGTCCAGGCATGGAGTTGCGTGCAGTACCGGTGGTCCGTAGGAAGTATTTGTATATTTCCCGTCTTCATCCATCTACTACCTCCGAGTCGATCTCCAAGTACATTACGTGTAAAATCAGCTCTAATCCATCAAACGTGGCCTGCTTCTCACTATTCCCTAGAGACCGGGATCCAGCAGAACTAACGTTTGTATCTTTCAAGGTTGGAGTCGTCGATAATTTGCATGGTACCCTGAAAAATCCTGATTTTTGGCCACCCGGGGTTCTAGTTCGCGATTTTCAAGAAAGACGCCAATCAAAAAACGAGGAAGGAGCTCGCAGCAAAGTATCAATTTAATTTCATTCAATACTGTAAATTGCAATATTTTAAATACTAATTTGCCAAATGCTCACAATAATCTTATCACAGTTCATCCTAATATTCTAAATTCATATTTATCTAATTCTAACAATATCATCAATGGATCTAACAATGTCTTCAACAATAGCTTGTCAATTTTTTATTTTAATTGTAGTGACATGCGTTCAAAATCAAAAAATTTCTATCTTGGAATATTGGAATCTAATTACGACGTAATAATTCTAACCGAAACATGGCTTACAGTGGATTTCAATGATGCGGAGTTTTTCCCATCGGACTTTTGCGTTTTCCGTCGCGATCGGTATAACATTAGTACAAAACGGAAAGTTGGTGGTGTGCTTATTGCAGTTCGGAAAATTTATTCTTGTGAATTTTTATTTTCCGATCCAGTCATTGAGTTCATGGCTGTTAAACTCAAACTAGGTACATTTTACATAATAATTAGCACAGTCTACTTTCCTCTAGAGCCATCCGCGCCTTTTTGTCATGATTTTATTGACAAGATCTCATGTAATTTATTACCTTTTATTTCGGATAACACTGACTTTGTTATTTTCGGCGATTTCAATTTTCCAGATCTAATTTGGATGATGGTTGACAATATGTTCATTCCTGCTAATACGAATGATTCTTCAGCCTTAATCTGTGATTTTATGGCAAACATGGGTACTTCACAAATAAACAGTGTACCAAACAGCCACGGCACTTATCTAGATTTGGTTTTCTACACTAATAATAGGTTTTTTAAACTAGAATCATGCGACGACTTTGCCGGATCTTCGAGTGTTTATCATACCCCGGTTTCATTTCAGTTGTTCTACAAAACTTCTAATAATTTGAACTTCACTAAAAATTGTACCGTATTTGATTATTCGCATGCCGACCACAGCTCACTAAATAATTTTTTAGCTGAAGTGGATTGGGCTGATACTCTATCAAGCATTGACATCAACAGTTCATTAGATATCTTCAATGAATTATTGAAGGTTGCTTTTGAAAAATTTGTTCCTAAATTAATGAATAAGTCTCATACCCGGAACGTCCCATGGTTTACTAAGGAACTCAAGCAGCTAGAAATCCTGCGTAATAAAAGTCACAGGAAGTATAGGCGTACAGGGTTGGCCCATGACTATATCCAGTTTAAGTCTCTGTGCAAACAGTTTTGCTATCTCAACCGATTCCTGTATAACAATTACATAATTGACATTGAAGACGATTTGCGATGTAATCCGAAGAGTTTCTGGAGATTTGTCAAAATTAAGAACCATAATAACGGCTTGCCGTCATTTTTAGAATTCCATGGTCAAAAATCAGATAACCCAGAGGCAATCTGCGGTTTCTTCGCTGAATATTTTAGCAGTGTTTTTGTTAAGGATAGCTCGCTCTCTCCTATATTAGCTAACTGCAATAATTCAAAATTGTTTTTTCAGAACTTGACGTGATGAGCGCTTTGAGGAACTTGGACGTTTCTAAGGGTCCTGGACCAGACGGTTTACCAGTGTCGCTATTGAAGCTGTGTGCAGTCGGGTTTTGCCGCTCCCTTATGTCATCTATTTAATCTGAGCCTCAACCAAGGCAAATTTCCTGATCTCTGGAAGATATCAAGTATCATACCGATCCACAAAAGCGGCCCCCGCAGTGAAGTAACAAATTATCGTGGAATTGCAATACTATCTTGCATTCCTAAAGTATTCGAGTCAATGGTTAACAAAGTGATCTACTTCCACTCCAAGCAACATATTAGCACACGTCAGCATGGATTTTTTCCTGGCCGCTCAACGGTCACTAATTTAACGGTTTTTCAAAATAATTTAATTAATTCTGTTGCCTCGAAAGTTCAAGTCGATGTAGTTTATACCCACTTCGCTAAAGCTTTCGATAAACTTAATCACAGGATATTAGTGAATAAGCTCAGTGAACTTAATTGCGACATTATTCCCATAAATTGGATTATGTCTTATTTATCGGATCGCAAAATGTTTGTCAAGATTAACGATACGTTCTCAGAATGTTTTATTGCGACATCTGGGGTGCCTCAGGGTAGTCACCTGGGTCCACTATTATTCTTATTGTTCGTTAACAATATTGTGGATTGCTTCAAATTCGCAGAATGTATTCTATTTGCTGACGACATGAAAATATATGCAAACATATCATGTGAATTAGATCGCGATCAATTTCAGCGGGACCTGAACATATTTTGCGGTTGGTGTGTTACTAACCTTATGTTTCTGAATGTAGATAAGTGTCACGTGATCACCTATTCCAGGTCCAAGTCTCCAGTAGTTTTTGACTACTTTCTAAATGACATTAGTTTGACGAGAGTTAATATGATAACTGATTTGGGCGATATCTTTAGCTCGGATTTAACGTTTAACTCACACATTGATGCGGTTGTTAACAAAGCCTTTTCGATGTTGGGGTTTATTAAAAGATATTCGAAGGAGTTTCACGACACATTAACTTTCAAGTCACTGTACACTTCTTTTGTTCGTTCACAGATTGAGTACGCGACTGTCATATGGTCCCCGTTCTACCAGTCTCATTCAAACAGAATTGAAAGTGTACAGAAACAGTTTTTGTTATTTGTTCTCAGAAAATTACCGTCTCTCGAACGGGACAATAATTTCAGACTATCACCATACATATGTAGACCGATGCCGTTTTCTAGATCTCCAATCTTTAAGTGCTAGACGTACATGCGCAAGTGCCACATTTGCACGGGACATCATTTGTGGTAAAATAGACTGCTCCGATATTCTTTCATGCTTTAATATTTATGCTCCTCAGCGCAGCTTACGCCCCCGGGAACTTCTTCATATTCCGATTGCAAGTAGCAACTACAGTTTCCATGGCCCTATAGCGCGTATTCAACGAGACCTCAACGCTGTAGCGGATTGTTTCGATTTCAATATTTCCAGAGATGAGTTTAAAAAACGAATCGCTAGACTTTTGTTTTAAATGTTAGATCTATTGATGTCGTTATAACCTTATCTTGTATTGTATAAATTTGTTTAACTTTTTATAATATTTTTAATAATGTAAGCCATTTTTGCATGTACATGCTGTTGGTTAATAAATAATAATAATAATAATAATAAATAGGATTTATCGAAATTTTTGTATTTATAAAGCAAGAAAAATTTGAGTTTCTAGAATTTATAAAACCGATACGCTTGAAACAATTAATAGAGCTCAAAGAACCTACACAATTTAGAGCATTTATCAATTTTGTAGAATTTGTAGAATTGATATAATTTATAAAATTCAGATAATTTGAAAATTTATAGAATTTATAGACATATTAAAACTTATAAAATTTATGGAATTTATTGGATTTATTAAATTTATCAAATTTACAGAATTTATAAAATTAAGAAAACTTATTGGATTTTTAGATTGCATAGAATTTGTAGAATTTACTGAATTTAAGGATAAATAGAAATTTTTGCGTTTAAAGAATTTTTAAATTTAAAGAATTTATATATTTAAGTAGTTACTACAAATTCCATAAACTTTATAAATTTTATAAAATTTTTTAATTCTACAAAATGTGTTTATCCTACTTGTAAGTTCGATTTAGTATCGTGCATACATAAGAGCATTAATTATAGAAATATCTAATATTGTAAACGAAATAAAAAATATTTGATGTTTTTTGTAAAATTTTGATTTTTAATTTTTAATCAGAGATTATTAAAAAATAATTCCGGAATTAATTCCGGAATTCCGGAATCAAGAATATTCAAATTCGAAAATTCCGGAATTACTTGTTGGCCTAAAATTGGATGCCCTACTCATAATAAATACATATTAACCTTGTATGTAATTACACTTCTATGTTTGTTACTTCACTTATTATCTTTCTTTTTGCAATTTATGTATTTGCTATTTATTGAATTATTTTAAATTTTTTTCGAGCTAAAATATGTGATTATGCTTAGTAAACTTTTTAAATGAATAAATACACCCTGTGCCATTGAAATGTTTGGTTTTAAATTTTTTAATAAATTTTGGATATACCGCCGTTTTTTTTCAAAAGTATATGGCAAAAATGATAGATTCTGATTATCAACACAATTTTTACACTATTCCAAATATATTCAAATACACAGAACGATGATCCGCCATGTTAGACCTACATAACTTCGGATAAGGAATATTTCCGCCCTACCTCGTAACCATTTGGTAGGTTTTTACAGTATTTTTAACAAAGTTATTTCAATTGAAAAATATTTTGTTGTTGACAATGGTAATTTTTAATTAAAATAAGGATTAACAGAAATAAAATAATTCATCTCAACCAAAATAATTTAAGAGAAATTGCATTTTTTTAAATCAATAATTAATGACCCCGCCCTTGGCTTTTATGATGGTCTTAATCCGGATCGGCATTGAATTGTAAAGTTTGGTTAAATAATATATTGTTATTTCTTCAAACCAGACTTTTTCTATAAGTTTTTCGGTTCTTTGACACTTTTCAGCTTGTATTTTTCGATCTTCTTTCCCATGAAAGGCCAAATATTTTCAACAATATTGAGGTCAGGACTACTTCCTGTCCAGGGTCACGACTCAATCCACAAGCTATTTTTAAATCCGGATACCTACAAAAATTAGACGTTAAAATTAAGCATTCTTACGTCACAAATGCGCGCCCTGTAACATACGGGGCTAAATCGTCGTGGAAGAGTGGAATACCGATGTATTGAGTCGGGTCCTCAATAGTCACGACGCAGGTTACGATAATTGTTTTATATTTTTCTCCGTTTACTGACCTATCTAGAAGGCGTAATGATCAAACAAAGGCTGTTGGGGCTCCCCAGGCCATAACATACGGTGAAAGTTTTACTGTCTGCGAAATACATTCTGTTAAATATCTTTTAAGAGAATATGGACCAACGCCAGTCCTCGGGCAATCAGTTTTCTCATTCTATTGCGAATTTGAGGCTTGCAGCTCCCATTTTTGCTATCAAAAATGATTTTCTCGCAGGTCGACAAGCATAGAGACCAAGTTCCTTTAGTTTTCTTTTAATAGTACGAACTGAAATAGTGTCAGTTGTTGCTATTAGCAGCTAACTTCTCAGCTCCAACGCCGTAGCACACGTTTGCTTAAGCGCCAAATGTCTGAAATTCGATCTGTTAGTTTTCTTCTTTGCATCATAGCGCCTTATCTCGCAACCGTTTGATTTTCGGAATAGTACCTTAAAACTTTCTATTTGCTATTTGGCTACACTAAGTTTCTCTTGCGATTTGTGAATGTGTGTACTTTTTTGCATTTAGTTGGAAAATTTTGGCTTTTTCGTCAGCATTTAATTTAGACCGACCCATTTTAAAATTAACTCTTTGATACTTAATTGAAACCAAACGAATAAGTCATCCTTATTTTGGTTTTAAATACGTCATAAGACGTGAAATATGCAGAAAAAATAAAAAACAAAAGAAAACACCAAAAAAAAATAGTGAATGTGCTAAACTCTATGAGAGAACGGCATGAAATAGTAAATAATCGAATCCGAACATTTCAATTGAGCAGGGTGTATTTATATCCATAGTTCATTTTCCGTTTAACGCAGGAGTTGATTTTTACTAATACATAAACAGTTTACAATTTTAGTAAGCAGTTTTAAAAACTTCACTTTCGTTCTTTTGATGCGTAAAAGGTATTCCATTTTATTTTTTTTTAAATTTGGCCTTGTTTAATAATCCAATGTCATCGGTAAGCAGGCCACAAAATTGATTATACCAGTTGTTAAGCACTTCACTGGGGGATGTTTTAAGGGATGTTTATATAAATATTGGGGTAAATATTTTAAAGATAATTTAGTTTGGTGTAATTCACCGGTGAAATATTTGATCTATAATTAACTCAAAATTGATGCAGATATATCGACTATAATCAAAGGAAAATGAATCTGTGGGTTTCTAATGTTGAAATCAAATATTTGCTCACTTTTCAGGAAGACATGGTTCAGACAAGCTAACATTCTAGTTGGTTCATTTAAAAAGTTTATTAAACCAAGTGAAGCCAGCATTGTTTGGTAACCAAACGGCTCATTGATATCTAAAAGATTTAGATTAATGTCTCCCAGAATAGCTACTTTACTTCTTGTAAGCGTTCGCAACAAATTTTCCAGGTCATCGTAGAAACCATTAATAGACCCATTATTAAATTGGTAGATACAAATGAATATGCAATTTTTCCCTGTAACATCTATTGGATTGAGTAATTCACAATACCCCCAGAACGATAACTGTCATTACAGCAAGCCCTGAAGTTGTAACCCGGTAAACTAAACTCACAGCATTCCTTAGAACAAATCCATTTTCAGTTACAAAAATTAGATCGGAAATTTCATTAAGGCTTACCACATGTAAATTAAATGTATCAACATTTGCCCATAAACTTCTAATGTTCTGCGCCAATCTGCTAGAATTACAGTTTCGTATCTTACTCATAAAAAAATGAATGAAATATAGATAGAAAATGTACAGGTAAAACAAGATTATAAAAAAATGTTTATACTGTTGTTTACGAGTAAAAAAAAAATTGTAGTATGTACTTGTAGCATTTGGCAGAAAATTGGGTACAACACTAATATAAAACATATTCGATGTTTCAAATTAATCACGTAATTCGTAACACGTAGCACGTCAGTGCTATCAACAAATTAATTGTAATAGAAGGAAATCAGTTACCTGCTCAGTTTGGTTATTCGTTAAATTATCGCTATTGAATTTTGGATCCAGATAGTAAGCCGTTAATGAATAGTTATTTAATACCATTTTCATCCAATTTTTTATTAAAATTTGAACTTTTTCTTCGGCATGTAGGGTTGTTCGATAATTCAAACCATAATTGAACAGCTTCCGATATATTGCAATCGGTGTTTTAGGAGGCGTTAATTAACTGGCTTACTGCAGTCATCCAAAAATTCCTCATCGAACAGTAACGATTTTACAGTCCTTTGAAGCTTGCTAGTGTTGAATTGTTCTGGATCAGTGGCCAATTTTGTCATAATAGATAGGTTTTTAATTAAACGGTTCGCAGGCTATCTCTGTACGATGATTATCTTGTGACGACCGGCAATTTCATTCGGTTGCCTACATTACTTACAACAGCTCTTTCAAAGTTCGGATGCTTAAATTCTTTGATAATATCATTAGACTTCGCAATACATACATAGCTAATTTTATTTTTTCATCGGATTAATTCTTTTGGTTGCTTTCGAAAGAGAGTAATCAGTACTGCTATCTTTAGTTAATTTTCTTAATTAGTTGCTGATTGATTCATCTTTTAATTTAGATTAAAAAGAGATTAGTAGATTTTCCTCAGTAACAGGTGTTCCACCTGTGGTATTAGTTTCCATATTTCCGTATTCCATATTCCATTTCAAAAATAAAAATTATTTAGAAAATTCCCGGGAATCGCAAAATTTAATTGTTGAAAATACTCGTAAAATTTTTTTTTAAATATGTACCTGAAAATTCTTTTCGAAAAAATTTAATTTGTAAGGAACCAAATGTTACAAAGGCTAACTCTCAAAATTTAATATACGACCAGGAAGATTCAAAATTTTTGTTAAACTATTATGATCACATATTATTCAATTAAAGTCATTTATGTATAAGTTTGTTTTTAATTTCATTTTATTTTATATAATTATTAAAAAGTTCTTTACATAAAAAATAGTTTTGAATCAAGCTATACATAATTTTTGAAAAATAGCTTTCATATCAAACTACCTTTGAATTTTTGTAATATAGTTTTCAAATTTTTGACCAAAAATTTGATTACAACTGTAACTGAAACTGACCTCTAAAATTGTGCCGATATGAAATTCAAAGTTTGCGGACATACATAAGACGTGTCCGAAAACAATAACAAGCGTTACTCAACCCTTCCCCAAATTATATTTCATTGATATTCAGTTGCGTTTATGAAAAAAAAAAATTACAAACAAAGAAATGATGACTTGAGTTACCAGTATGTAAATAACAAATCAACATAAATAAAAAATTCTTTCCATTTAACCGTTCCCGTTAAACCTACTGATCACTGATACCGTTCAAACACGATTTAATGCAAACCACGTACGTTTTAACTAGGCTTTCCAAGTACTCGAAGATTTTCAATACTCGATTATTAAGTACTTTAAAATGAGATACTCGATAATAATCGAGTAATCGATTATTTGAAAAAATGAAAAAAATAAAATAATTTTTGTTTTTTAAGCTTTAATTATGAAACGAAAATGCAGGCAAATAAACAATAAAAATATACTAATAACAATATAATATTCAAAATCATTTTAATTTATTATTATTAAACATGTATTTTAAGAATAAAAGTGAATTGAAGATTTCAAAATTCAACCTGGTTCGCAATTTTGTTTTAATCATTCCAGCAGTTGAAAACACACGTTCCGTTGCAATTGACGTCGGTCTAATAGCTAAAAAATATAATAACGGTGTTCTTTGTTTATATAAATCAAATTTGCGAAAATCGTTTTTTAATTGTTTTTGTATATTATTTTCAGCAACACTTTCTGATGCTGATGCTGTTCTAGTTATTGAATTTATAGTTATTTTAAGCTCTTCGTGAATATTTTGATCACCAGCTGCAGTTTGTTCTTGTACAGAAGTGTTGGGCTCTACAGAAATTTCGTGGTCGTCTAGGCCTAATGAATGAATCTTGAGGAACAAATTTTTCCATAATCCATCAAATTTTTCCATGATCGGCCCTCCATCTATTTTTGAGTTTTGTAATGTTAATGATTAACAGGTGTAGTGGTTTGGTAAAATTTCTTATAAGGAGTTTAGTGGACGTTTTTGGATTTATATAATGCAAGTTTTATAGATTTAAGATTACGAGTAATAATCGATTATTTAAAAATAATAATCGATAATCGAAAGAGGTAAAATGGAGCGAGTAAAATCGAGTAATCGATAATCGATTACTCGATTTGGAAAGCCTAGTTTTAACCCTTCCAGAATAATATAGATCATAAAACAAAGTAAAACTATTAAAAGATGGCCCCACGATGGCACCAAAATGTAACGCGCAAATTTGAACGTTTTTATTTTCACTTCTATTATCAGTGGATTTTATTGTTGTCATTCAATTAAATTACGTGGTATTCATGTACATACCATTTCCGCAGATTCACCACACATACATTTTAGAATGCGATCAATCAACCATATCTGCTTTTTTTTGTTGCTGGCAAAATCGCTCGTGCACCTCACTATATCTGTTTATTTGGCCAAAATCCAAAATACACTAACTCCCGTTCCCGAGTCAAGCGCTTGTTCGCCTTTTATCGCATTTTATAGCTTGTCGTCATATTCGTGTTGACTATGACGACACCTCTGCCTTACATCTCGTTGCAGGCTTGTTAGGATGCACCTTAAATATGAACCTGAACATAGATCAAGTACTTCGAAATTTAAGGAATTCGAAAAAAGAAATGTCTTACACGTCTTACTCGTATGATCACAAGCGACATGAAACTTTTTTACTTTTTATTTAACAAATATTACAACTGAATATAAATTCATCTAGTAATTTATCTAATTAAATGTTGATGACGGTTTGAGGAGTATAATCCATCGGTTAGCTCCAGGTTGATTATTTCATTAATTTATCTGTCCTAGTTCTAAGGGCTTCGTTCTTCGAAACCGTCTTACAGGAATTTTTAGAATTTTTAGATTTTTATGAAGGTTATCGTTCGTTATGTACCATGGTGTGTTGACCATATACGCAAGATTTTATTTTGAAAAAAGTTTGAATTACGTTTACGTTAGTTTTCTTGGTACAGCCCCATAGATGTATACCATACGTCCATACAAGTTTCAATATCTGTTATATAATAACAGTTTATTATGTAATGTTAGCTCAGAGTTCCTTCCTATGAGCCAATACATTTTTCTATATTTGATGTTTAACTGTTGTTTTTTCTTTTTAACATGCTCTTTCCACTTGAGTTTAGCATCAAGGATGATTCCTAAATATTTAGCAGTGTTTGTATGTGGGATTGGTTGCGAATTCAATCGAATAGATAACTAATTAACATTTTTGTTGGTAAAGTTTATATGCACAGATTTAATTTCGTTGAGTTGAAGGCGCCATTTCTTCGTCCAATTACTCAATGAATTAGCAGCGTTTTGTAATTTCCTGGTTGACTCCTCTATGTTGTCTCCAGTTGCCAAGATTGCAGTATTATCCGCAAATGTTGCAATACTTGTTCCTTTTGTGCTAGGCACGTCTCGCGTATAAAGTAAATAAAGTATCGGCCCCAGAACACTTCCTTGTGGAAATTCAGCCGATATTTTCTTTAATTCGGAGTATTCCTCTTCTTGTTTTACACGAAAGTATCGATCAGCTAGATATGACTTTAAAATCAGGTAAAACTGCTTCGGCAGAACTTTGTGTAGTTTATATTCCAGAATTCGGTGCCATACTTAGTCGAAGGCTTGAGATATGTCCAAGAAGACACTTGAGCATATTTTTTTATATTCTAGAGCATCTTATCTTGATCTATGGTAGAGTGTCTCTCTATAAATCCAAATTGGTGAGGAGGAATGAGTTTTCTGAATTCTATTAATGATTTTAACCTCTTGCGTAATAGCTTTTCAAATATTTTTGAAATTGTAGGAAGTAGGGAAATCGGCCTGTACGATGTTTTTTTGTTTGGTGGCTTGTTAGGTTTTAGAATCATTATTAGGTTAGGTTAGGTTAGGTTTGGGTGGCGGTCCACCAGGACCAGGCATAGACACAAAAAGGTCCGTAGCCATACCACAAATTAAAAATTTTTCCTCCAACTCATTGAAACCACTTTGAGCTTGCTATGAAGTGCTGGATATTCCTGACGTCCTTCTCGCTAAGCTCCGCCAGGTCGTTGAAAAGGGGTGCCCCTAGAAAATTCAGTCTGTTTCGTGCCAGACGAGGACAGGTGCAAAGAAGATGAAGTACTGTCTCTTCCTCCTCTTCGTCCTCGCAACTACGACAGTAGTCATGTGAGAAGAAACCAAGTCTACTTGCATGTCTGCCTATGAGACAGTGCCCCGTAATCACTCCAACAACCACACTGATCTGACTCCGCTGAAGTGAGATCAGCTGTTTGGATCTCGCCAAGTTCAACTTTGGCCAGATCTGCCGAGTTATTACGCATGAGGTACTATTTGACCATCTGTCATTCGTCAACTTACTGGCTTCCTCCTGAAGCAGCAGTTTACATACCGCAAGAGGAATTTCAATATCCTTTTTGCTGTTTGAAATGTGGTCCGTTGTACCACGTCGAGCCAGTTCATCGGCTTTCATGTTCCCCGTACTAACGAAATGTCCTGGCACCCATATGATATGGATGTTGAACTGATCTGTCATCTCGTTAAGAGATGAGAGACAGCTCTGGACTACTTTCGACGTGAGAAGGTGTGATTGAAGCGCTTTAATGGCTGCCTGACTGTCCGTATATATGCGAATATCACTAGTCGATATTATATTATACCTCAACCAGTCCGCGACTTCCTTTATCGCAGTTACCTCAGCTTGAAAAATGCTGCAGTAGTCAGGGAGACGAAAGGAGAGGTTTAACATGAGTTCCTCGCAGAACACCCCAGCCCCTACTCCTCTATCCCGTTTTGAACCATCAGTGAAGAAGTTCAAAACTCCTGGTTCCAGAACTGTATCCATCATCCAGTCCTCTCTAGATGGTATAATAGTCCGGAACTTTCTATCAAAAGATAGTGACGGGACAGTATAGTCGGTGGTCTTGGGAAGCCCTTTGTTACAAAGTATAGATGAGTGCCCTGTGTTATTGCAGGTCCACATTAACGTGGATTTCAGTCGTATGGCAGTGCTAGCTGCCCACTGTTTTCCCATGATATCTAGAGGAGTTAAAAATAGCAGAGTCTCCAGTGCCTGAGTGGATGTGCTCCTCATTGCACCACTGATCCACAGAGAGATTGTTCTCTGAAATTTTGTCAACAACTTTAGGTTGACAGTTTTGTCCAGAGCAGGCCACCAAACTGTTACCCCATACAGAAGAATGGGTCTAACTACTGCTGTATATAGCCAAAGGACCATGTGGGGATCCAGCCCCCAACCTTTCCCAATTGCATTTTTGCAGGAGTATAGCGCTACCGTAGCTTTCTTTACCCTTTCCATAATTTTCGGTTTCCAGTTTAATTTACTGTCTAAGACGAGACCCAAGAACTTTGCTTCACCTGTAAAAGCCAAGTTGAAACCATTTAAAGTAGGAGGATCGACATGAGGAATTTTATATTTCCTAGAGAAGAGAACCAATTCGGTTTTCTGTGGGTTCACATTTAGCCCACAACCATTGGTCCATAATGAAAGAATGTCCAGAGCATTTTGAATAAGCTCGCTAAGTGTCCCGGGATATTTTCCCCGAACCCCAATAGCGACATCATCCGCATAGGCAACCACCTTGAAGCCAGTATCCTCCAGCCTCAGCAACAGATCATTTATGACCAAGTTCCAGAGAAGGGGGACAGTACGCCACCCTGCGGCGTGCCTCTGCTTGCAAATCTTCTGGCGGAGGATTTCCCCAGACTGGCATTTATGATTCTGCCTCTTAGCATCTGATCTATCCAGTCCTTAAGAGAATCTTCCACTCCTAGATTCGAAAGTGCCCGAGTTATAGCCCCTGTAAGCACGTTATTAAAGGCTCCCTCAATGTCCAAAAAGGTTACCATCGCGTAGTCTCCATATTCGAAAGAGTTTTCAATAAAATATGTGAGAGAATGAAGAGCAGTTTCTACAGATCTCCCCTTGCAATAAGCATGTTGAGATTTGGACAGCTTTTCCGGCACAATCGTGCCTCTAATATGAGCTTCTATTTGTCTTTCCAGTATTTTAAAAAGGAAAGAAGACAAGCTGATTGGTCTAAGGTCTTTGGGACTGCAATGTGAGCGTTTTCCCGCCTTAGGTATGAAGACAACCTTCACTTCCGTCCATTTACTGGGAATGTGACATAGTTCTAGGCTGTCTCTAAAAATTACCTCTAACCAGGGAATGGTTAGATCCGTAGTTTTTTGTATATCCGCAGGGATAATACCATCAGGCCCTGGCGACTTGTATGGTTTAAAGCTGCTATAGCCCACAGAATCTTTCTTCTGCTAATAATTTGACCTACGAGGCTGCTTGCCCTTTTACCTACTGATATAGTAGGTGCAGATTCGGAACAACCAGGAAAGTGAGTCTCCAATAGTAGTTCCAGCGATTCCATACTATTTGTGGTCCATGCTCCATCCGGCCTTTGAAGGAAGCTTGGGATGGATGGACTAGTAGATAGTACTTTGCGAAGCCTGGACATCTCTGAAGACTCCTGAATTTTACCACAGTATAGTCTCCAAGATATGTTCTTTGCGCTTCTTAGCTGATATTTGTAAATTTTGAGGACTTCCTTATATGAGTCCCAGTCTACAGCGGCTTTTGTTTTCCTTGCTGTTTTGAAGAGTCTCTTGCACCGTTGACGTATTTGTTGAATCTCCTTTGACCACCAAGGTGGCCGAGATTTGCCCCTAGGCCTGCTAAGAGGGCAAGAGCCTAGTACCGCTTCATTAGAATCATTATTACTTGTACCACATTCCACTGGTATGGAAAGTATTTTAATCTGAACGCTGCATTGATTACTTGCAGTAATTTTCGTAATCCTTTTTCTGGTAGAGTTTTAACTATAAGTCCAGTGATTAGGTCATAACTAGGGGATTTTTTGAACTTAAGTTGTTGTTAATTTCATCTTTTAGCTCTTGTAGTGTCACAGGTCTTATGTTTAGGTTATCCAATTTATTTACTGGAATTATATTTTCTTCAGCTGTTCTCCTTGGAAGGGGTTGAAATGTGTCTTCAAGATAGACTGCAAAGAATGCAGCTTTTTCTTTGGCACTTCTAGCCCAAGTTCCATCGTCATTCTTGATAGGAGCTATTTGTACTGTAGGCCTTTTAAGACCTTTAGTTGCTTTCCAAATAATTAGTGTGCTTGTTGCCAGAAAAGCCAGCTAGGTATTCACTAAAAGATTTGTTGTTGATTTCTTTGATAAGCATTTTTAATTTGTTGCTCAAATAATTAAGTCGTGATTTACATTGTGGTGCTCGATTCCTCTGCTAGATTTTTTGCGCTTTGCGTTTTTCTCTAACCAGATCTCTCACTTCTACTGGAAAGTTGATGTGATTTTCCGTTTGATTACAAGTAGGAGGAGTACTCTGCCACGCTGCTTGCAGAATACTGTTGTTCAGCAGCTCCAATTCAACATCAAGTTTTGCCGGAGTTTAATTGGTACTTCTAATTCAGTATTGTCTTTGACTATTTTCCGGAAGAGATCCCAGATTGTTTTATTATTTTTAAACCTTGGGAAATTTTGTTTTTGATAATGGTATTACTGAGTGTCATAATGACAGGCGTGTGGTCAGACGAAATTCCTTCACTGTTTTCGAGTAATCGGTACGTAGTTCACAAATATCCCTTTTGTTACAAAGAAATCTATCAAATCTGGTATCTTATTTGTATCCGCTGGCCAATATGTTGGTTTACCTCCAGACAGGAACTCGCAGTTTAAAGCCCGGCCAGCTGCAAATAGCTCCTTACCCTTATGGATTGTTACCCTTGATCCCCAATATATTTTGTTAGCGTTAAAATCGCCTCCGATTATGAAGTTAATACCGAGCAATTTGAGCAACGTAGTTACAGAGTTTTCTTTATTCAGATTATACCGTGGAGGGCAATATATAGATGAAATGTTGATTACCTTTTGATTATTTTATCGAACATTAATGGTAGCTATATTTGAAGCAAGCTAAGACTTAGACAGAACAATATATATACCTAAAAACATATATTTTTAAAAAGACATGTTATTTTAGTGGGGCTCTTGCAAGACCACGTGACATAATAGGCATGCAGCTAATCTTGTTACAAAAAATGTAGGAATAGTTAAATGAGATATATGTACGTTATGGAAAACTGAGGCGTTTTACCATAAGCTCTATTTAAACAGGCTTGATACGAGGTTTGAAGCAGCACTATTTTGCAATAAAGCACTATAAGATAATTTTTGATCTTTAAACTCCATCAGCTCTATCTATACGTACATTTTCTGGAATCGTTATTTTTTCATTTTCCAAGAAAAATTGAAAATGCAAAATTTCTAACCCAACTGCCATCAGTGGGTGTAATTGGTTACAGCTATTGAAGTGCTTGCCTGAAAGGATTGAATCAACAGATACATTTGCTATTATTTCACTTTCAACAACAATAAGTGGGTTTTTTTATTCGCTATCCGGAGCTGCTATCGAGAGCCGTCATATGAAAATAGCTCCGGATAGCGGCTACATATAAATAGGTAGAGCTAAATATTTTTTATTTCACGTTTTCACTTATGAATTGAATTAAAAATTATATTTTGACGTTAAATAAATGTAATTTACCAATAAATAGCACGTCAAATTTAAATTTGGGTGTGGAAAATTGACTGCTCCGCATAGCAGCTATCGGGAGCGAATAAAAAAACGCAGCTAATATTCATTAGTCCACACTCCACAGTCTGCTATAAATTTACGTACTTGACTACTCCAGTATCACACTGAACTTAAAATAACATATGAAGGCTTATTCACACTAACATAAATTGACATATAAAGGTCTATTCACATCAACACTTTCCATGAATAGATATTGCCTGTCAATTGGTTAACTAATTCAATTTAATTGTAGTACACTCACTGGGCCAATTAAAAAACGGAACAGAAATTTTCTTCGAAAAAATACCCAGATTTGAACGCTTGTATCTTGGTGAAATAACACAGACATAATTTCGAAACCCACTTTTTCGGACTCAGAGGACCTCAAAACAGATAAATCTTCAATAATTTCAAGGTCGAAAATTTTCATGATTACTATACTTTATTTTACTACCAATAAGTAAAACAAGTAACTAATTCTACAATAGTATTTACATTTCACTTATAAATGAACCAAACTGTTTGTTGCTTACGATTACTTTCGTAAGTATGTCCGCCAGCATCTCATCAGCTGGTTTATATTGGATATTGATGAGACCTTTTTCAACCTTCTCACGAATGAACTCCGATATGATTTCAATATGTTTGGTACGCGCAGATGATGAATTGTTCATTGCTAATTGTATTGCGCTTTTGTTGTCACAGTATAACACTATTAGTTTCGATGATGAAGGCATTAGCTCGAGTTGAAGTCGCTTGAGCCAAATAGATTCTTGTATTGCACATACCATCGCCATGAACACCGGAGTTTCGGTCGTCGAAAGTGCAACAGTTGGCTGACGTTTTGATCCCCAAGAAACAGCTGCACCCTGCATGGTGAAAACATAGCCAGTGGTCGATTTTCTTTCGTCGAGATCACTAGCTCAATCTGCATCACAATAGCCTCTGATTTCGTCCGAAGGCTTTTGATAGACCAATTTATTATCAATCGTTCTTTTCAAGTATCGCAGCACACAGTGCCTTTCCCGGATTTCTGCTATATCGACTCAACAAATTCCGGTCGAGTTATCTGCGCTGCGAACAACAAACTACCAATTGTTTGCATATATGGCACATTGGACATCTATTGTTGTTCGTCTCTCGACTTCGGACACATGCTAGATGAAATTTTCTGATTTAAATTCAACGGCGTAGATATTGGATTGCAATCACTCATACCGAAACGATTGAGAATCTCGGATATGTACTGCGATTGGTCGATTGAAATTGTGCCAGCCGCCCTGTCACGAGTAATTCGAATTCCCAATGCGGATGATGGGTCACCTAAATCTTTCATCTCAAAGTGTTTGCACAACTCGTTTCATCATTAGAGAAAATCAATACGTCATCCACGTAAATAGCAAGAAATAAGATTCTGTTACAATCCACCATATAATAGTTGCATTGGTCAGCATTCGAAAGCTTCAGATCAAATTTTACCAGCACACCATTCTGTTTCTCGTTCCATACACGACTTGATTAGTTTAACCCGTACAATGTTTTATGCAGCTTGCATACTTTGCTCGAATTATTGATAAATTCTTCGGGTTGATACATGTATATGTCTTCCTTCAGTTCGACGTTGAGAAAAGCTGCAATTGCATCCATTTGACGAACATTTAGGTCGAATTTCGCTGCAATTGCCAAAAGGAACCGAATCGATGTATACTTTACAATGGGTGAAAACGTTTCATGGAAGTTGACGCCATGTTTTTGCGAAAAACCTTTCACTACCAATCTGGCCTTGTATCGCACAACTTCACCATCTGCATTACTCTTAGTTTTGAACACCCACTTGCATTTAATAGGTGTTTTGTCACGAGGTAAATCGACCAAGGTCCAAGTTTGATTGCCACTCAATGATTTCATTTCTTCACACATAGCATTTCTTCACAAATCAGCATTAGGGCTCGACAATGCTTCGGCAACTGTTCCAGGATCATTTTCAATCATTTTCTCTGACAAGAAATTATAACGTATTATATCCATATTTCGGATACGTTCGGAGCTACGAACTTGTTGCGGTGTTTCTACTACCTCACCTGGAATATACAATTCATCACGATCACTCTGAGTTGTAACGTTACCACCGAATGTGTCATTCGGGACCGGTACTGTGTTGTTTTCAACATTTAAATCCATTACTTGACATTCCCATTGCTTCCCTTCAACGCAAACAATGCATTTGTTATTGCTTGTTACGCTCCAACTTACGCTGATTACGGCGCCACAAACTTTTTTTAAATTTTGGTCACAAATGTGTCCTAAACGCCGATGTCACAAATTATTATCTATTTTGCCACTCATTGCCGTTTCATTCATTGAAATTACTTATTTTCACAGTTTGGTAATATACAGTTCAGCCGATACATGTCGCTGACCAATATCGCGTTGCTATTAAGTTATTTTTTGCATTGAAAATTTTACAGTTTTCTTTATCATCTGGTTTACAGAAAGCAAATTTGCACATAAACCCGGAACATATTGAACATTCGTCAACGTTGCATTTGTTTTCGACGTTCCACTCAATAGGGTTATGTTTACTTCACCAACACAATCAATTTTCAATTTTTCTTTGTTTGAGCAATAGCTAAATCGTTTCTTTAAGCAATAGCTAAATCGTACCTAACTTCAATATGAGACTGCTATACTACTTCAGCGATTTTTGCCTTTCTTTCAGTGTTTCGAGAACCAGATTTTTATTAGTACGGGATTCATTGATAGGAGTTGGATAACACATTTTTTGCTTAGAGGTATTAAAGTCTTGTATAATCTTGCTGTTAAAACCAACCCACATCGGAGTATTCGGAATTTTTAATGCATGTGACAGGCATCCAAAGTATTTCAACATTTTTTATTAATTATAAGGATTCTGGAATTATGGAACGTCGCTCATCTGTGGGTGGTAATAATGTTTCTGCCATTCATATTTTTTTACAATATAAATTCAACTCGGGAATGAAAATGTAGCCTCTTTTACTGTTTCTAATTCTTCAATCATATGGTAGCTTCTGCAGTGACCATAACTATTTATGATCTCAACAACTTTTCGAGAACTCGTTATACTTTTTAGCGTCATAGCTAGTGTAATATCGCTCATGATATAGAAAAGTGTCATATTAAAAAAAACAAAATTTTCAGGAGAGCGAAAAAACAAAAACAAATTTACTAAATATATATTTTTCCGTACTACTTGTTACAAAGATGGTGTTCTTATGAATTTTTAGTTTGCTATTGCTTTCAAGATTTCGGGTTAGATCCAGCACTCTTATTTAGCAAACCCTCACGAGTTATGTCAGTTTTCTTCAACAAAGTGCGATATTTTTTTAATTAAGTAACGGTTGATTAAGTAGAAAATTAATTAAATAAAACTAATTTTTTATATAAATTCATTTATTTAAGTTATTTTAATTCATTTTAAAATAATAAACAAAATAAGGCTTAGTTTAATTCATTTAGGGAAAAGTATATTAAATTAGTTTCAATTCAAAGGTAATATAGGTTTCCTATATTGCGCCACTAGGCATTAAATACTGATGAGTAGAAACTGTTGTAAGTACGAGGTATGTGATTAGCATTTATTAAATCCGTGATGTCCGATATTTTTCGATCCGAAATTTTAAGTTTTTTTGTATAAGCTTCTTGAAGCTTATAAGTAGGATTGCGTTGAGATTTCCGTTTTCTGTTATTCACAACGATTTGTTTGTAATCGTCTTTTGCTCGTAAGATGTTTTTACAAAAAAGAATCCAGGTGTATCTTTACGCACACTGATTATTTTCATGTCACACATTTTAATTTGTTGACCATCTTCTGCTATTGCAAAATTATTGCCATACTGACGACTGACGTCCTTAAAATCAACAAAATCGTTATAGGCCATTTCAATAACTTTATAGGGTTTACCTCTTTTTTTGGCACCACGAATGATTGGTACGTACTGGTGAGGTACATAGATTGGTGCTGATCTTAGCGAGTTTTTTATTGCTTTTTCAATCACTGAGTATACATTATCGCCCTCATTTTGGGTATGTCCTTTTATTAAAAATTTGTGTGTTATTGAATTAATATTTAAAGTTGAGACTGCATAGATATACATCGAAACAGTAAATTTATTTTTCTGTTGTCCTCAGCAATTATCAGAATAGAAGACTACACCAAGATTAGTGTCTCCAGAAGATGCCGCTATTTGCTCCAAATATTTATAAACACCCGTGTCTATTTCAATCGCACCTCTATTTCCTTCGCCTTCGTGCCAGAAGAAACAAAAAACGTTTTCATTTTTTAGTTGCGAAAATGTAAAATTATACCTGTTTATTTTTGACTTATAATAGAAAACAGATACACCACCCCTTGGGGCAGGTAAAACCGCTTGAAGGTCGTAGCAAGCAACTAAATAATTTTCATTTGCCTTCTCCTTATCCTTAATTTTTTCTTCACGAGATAACGTTTTTTCCTTTTGATGATATTCGTATTGTTCTTTAATGGCATCTTTTTCTTCATTTGTGGCATTCATAAAAGATGTACAAAGCTCGCATTGATCTTTTTTTGGTATGAAGAAAGATATATTAAATTCGTGATTAAAAATAAAAGTATACATACATATGTTGATAATGAAGCACTAGGTAGGCTTTTGTTTTCGCAATCAGCTTAATAGTCCCTATACAGGGTGTTTTGTTCTTGAGTGTAAATATTTTCAGGGATGATTCCTTGATTAATTTAAAGCAAAAAATCGTTCCTGGAGGGGGGGCCAATTTTCAATATTTACTGAGATACAGTGCGTTAAAGAAAATCAGTTTGTTGTGGTACCTTCACGCATATTTTTCTTAATTACTCCAAAGTTAGGAAGACTAGGCCGAGCATTTGTAATATTATTTTTAGGGGTCAGAATTACCTTTGTTTTAATGTATTATGTAAGTTCGTAGCTCATTCCGTTGTTTAAATATTAATGTTTAAACTTTGAATTTTATTTCAATACCACTAAAATTTTGCGTTTTTCATAGCATTTTACTCATAAAACATAAAAATATTAACTAATTTTTAATTTTTACTTCTTCCTCATACAAATATCTACAAAAAACTCATAACAACATTTGATGTACGTTTATAGATAACATGAGAAATTAGAATACAAATGTGTCATGTCAATTAAAAATCAATCAATTTTATAGATTTTTTATGATATTTTATTAGTTTTTCGTAAATAGTTTTTACAGCAAGTGCTCAAAATGGCCACCTCTATTTTTAATGGATTTTAATAACCTTTTCTGAATTTCTATTGATACATTTTGATTATCCAAAATCTCCCTTATTTGTATTGCAGCCGCAACAATTCTCTCGTTTAGATCTTCTATAGTTACAATTTCAGATGAATAAACCACAAATACAGATTATGGAAATTCATAATACCGTCCCTCGGAAACTGGCCATAGAATATTGGAAAAAAGTTCCCGTCGTCCATTTGCCTTTGTAAAACTAGGTCGCAAAACTCTGGTCGTTCCTCAAAATAAGCAGGCAAAAGACCCTGGACGGGTGTATAATGGTATTTACGAAGATTATTGTCATGAAGAATACTCCAAATTTTATAGTTTGACATAAAATATAATGAACCGTAAAGACAAACGTCTGATACTGATTGAATGTTCATTTCTAGCTGCTCGAAGCACAACATTATCGCTATAAACAGAAAAAAATGGTACCGGGTTAGCATCCATCCGATGATTAGCCACAGCTCTAGTTTCAGGTAATCTTCTAGACGTGTTGGTAAATGCTTTAGTAAAAACTATTTACGAAAAACTAATAAAATATCATAAAAAAGCTACAAAACTGATTGATTTTTAATTGACATGACACATTTGTATTCTAATTTCTCATGTTATCTATAAACGTACATCAAATGTTGTTATGAGTTTTTTTGTAGATATTTGTATGAGGAAGAAGTAAAAATTAAAAATTAGTTAATATTTTTATGTTTTATGAGTAAAATGCTATGAAAAACGCAAAATTTTAGTGGTATTGAAATAAAATTCAAAGTTTAAACATTAATATTTAAACAACGGAATGAGCTACGAACTTACATAATACATTAAAACAAAGGTAATTCTGACCCCTAAAAATAATATTACAAATGCTCGGCCTAGTCTTCCTAACTTTGGAGTAATTAAGAAAAATATGCGTGAAGGTACCACAACAAACTGATTTTCTTTAATGCACTGTATCTCAGTAAATATTGAAAATGGGCCCCCCCTCCAGGAACGATTTTTTGCTTGAAACTAATCAAGGAATCATTCCTGAAAATATTTACACTCAAGAACAAAACACCCTGTATAAATCGGTAATGGTTTTACCGCCATCAATAAATTCTCGGGTGGTTCGTTGGCGTAAATAGTGACTCTCGATGCGCGGGATACTATTAATGTGCTCCCGTATAAAATATTTTATTGATGGATCAAGTTTTTTGTGGTTCTTATGTTTTCCTCTAAAGTCTTCAGCAATAAAACCCATTTCGTTTTTTGCGATGACGGTTCGAATTGGCCGGTCGTTTATATCCAGTGTTGCCTTGAAAAATTGTTTGCACACTTTAAATTTTTCGCCGTTGATCTCAAAACTAAACGAGCTATCTATTCAATCGTCTTTTACTGTCGAATTTCTGAGAGCGATAGGCTGGATTTACTTGGTCAATACATTTAAAAATAAAATTGCGCTGGCTGGTTAGATTTGTCAAACCCCAATATTTTTGAAATATTTCGCGCCTCTGCTCTTCGTTTACGAGTATATTGAAATAACATTTTAAACGATATTTTTGGTCACAAGGAGGCCCCATTCGTCTTGCTTGTATAGATCGCTTTGTAGCTGATGTCGAAATATAGGGTTTACCACTATTTCTTAGTATTGACATTTTCTTTTTATTCCATTTATTGGGATTTGTTTTTCTCGATTTGGTTAGTTTTTTTTTCAGTTATTACATCTTCACCGTTAGCTTCGCTAGACTGATGAGCGACATCACCATCAGATTGAACGGACGCATCTGACTCTGATAATGAAGATTCTGACTGTGTTGATGGTCGAATTAGAGAATTATTGTAATTAGGATCAGCCAATGAATCATCTGTGTCCTCATAAAATGAACTGTCATCTGAGGGTTGCTTCGTGTGACTGCTATTGCTTTGTGTTGAACTGATCCTATGTAGTCGAATTTTTAAATTTCCCGAATTTGGCTCAGTTATCCATTCTTCATTTCTTTCGGGTGTTTCATCTGCTTTAGATGTTTCACCGCAATCATGACGCGTTATAATATTTTCTTCCTCTATATTTCCTTTCTCCAAGCGTTGGTCTTACTATAGTCTACAATAGTTTCATTACAGCATTCCAATATTTTGTTAAATTTTTTTTTCTATTAAGCCGGTATCTTCAGTTACTAACTCTTCACTAATTAATAAACTTCTTAGGGGTGGTTCGGTGACATTTTGATGTTCAATTGTTTTGGTATATTTAGTCACCACTTCATTTTTATTATCGAGCTCTGATCTTTGCAGGACTTCATCTACAGTTATCCACAAGTCATTGGTATGTACTTTATCTTGCGGTAGTTGCTCGACTTCTTGAACTTTTTGAATCGGCTCCATATTGAATGATCTTTCCTCGTTTTCAACTTCGGCTCCATATTGAATGATCTTTCCTCGTTCACCACTTCTCTTTATCTTGAAGACATCTTTTCCGTGAATCAAATAAATAATTGCCTTGTAAATTCGTTCTTTGTAATAATTCGTTACAACTCGAAATAACAACTCTTAACGAAATTTTTTTGTTATCGCTTGCTTCATGGAAAACTGACACAACTTAAACAAAAATTGTTTCAACTAAAAATAAAAATTACGAACCGTTATTTTCTTCCTCCGGCTTCAATAAAAAATGACACAACTTAAAAAAATACTAAATGTTTAGGTGATTTAAATGATTGGTGGTTTTCAAGACTGACACTTTTTGAAAATTAACAATTTAACTAAAAAAAATGTATTACTTTATTAAAGAAAACCGTCGCAACTAAAAAAGTGGCGTTTTACTATATTTTTACCTTGATGTTTCTTGTTCGAACTCTAATGTGACACTGTTCTCTGAATGGTAAAAGAGATATGTAATTGCATAATGGAAAAGTGACACAAGCGCCGCATGGTGGTTAATAGTGTAAATAGAAAAATGTCGTTAATGCAGAAATATGAAGTCGAATACTGCGCATATTTCTATTGTATTAACTCGAAAATGCAATTTTTTGAGTTGTGTCACTTTTCCATATCATGAGCGATATGTTTACTACCTAGTTTTCATTTTTCCACGTGAAACTTTAAAAATTAAATCTTGAGCCAATGAAGAAGTTTTTCTTTCGCATTCACTGCTCTTTTCACTTTTGTAACGACCACCAAGCAATTCTGCCGAAAAAAAGTCTTTTATTACTTGTGAATGTGATGTCGTACATTCACCTCATTTGTCTTTTTGGAAATGTTGTGTTGCACAATTCTATATAGTTTGTGCAGCCCTGAAATTATATATTTTTATTACATACCATAAATTTATTTGTAAATCTTCGAATTATTTAAACGTAGAGGGTGCTTTTTCCCAGGTTTTTTTTGTTCCCGGGAAACGGGAAATTTGAAACCAATTTTCCCGGGTTTCCCGGAATTCCCGAGAAATTAAAAAAAAAGAAAATATAGGAATTTGAAAAACAAAAAAAAAAATAAAGTAAAATCATATATTACGAATACACTGTGTACTACACATATCAACACAACATAAAATGTATATAAAACTACTTCCTATTATTACTACTAACTATTATTTGTTTAGAAAAACAAAGGCAGTCAATGGAAATATCGCTCAACGATGTTCGCTTCTTTGAGTAAAAATTAGACGAGGCCGACAATACCCTTTCAATCTCAATTGAAGTAGGTTAGATGGTTAGTACAGCATCCAGAAACTACTGCAGATTTATTGTAATGTTTCCCGTATTTTGGTATATTTGTAACTCTTTTTTATATTTGTTCTCTGATTGTTTGACGACGTTACAATTTTTTTAGTTCCAAGCGCTGCGTTTATTGTGCCAGCCAACCTTTCGTTAATATCTGAAACCAACAGAGAGTGTTCCGATTCGCATTCTTCCGTGAATGTATCCTCACCCTCCAGTTATATTTCAAACTCTTCTTTGTTGAATAACCTATTAAAAATCTGGTTGCTATACGGGATTTTTGACGAATATGATGATGACGGAAAGTCTGCTGTATCAGTTGATTGGATGTTGAGTATCTGCATGTATTTGACTGAATACACAAGATCTTGATTTCTTCGTTCTTTAATGCGACGCGATAAAACTTCCAATAACTCTATTGAAATCATTTTCACGTAAAGATTTAAACAAAAACTTTAAAAACGCATCAGCTATAACCAAATTTGCATTACGTCTTCCCAAAGCTTCCACAGCTAATTTAAGCGGCTGAAGCGCATTGAAAATATTCGACAATATTGGGATATAATTGTGATTCAGTAATATTAGGGATCCCAAATTATTTAATACCTCTCGAACTGAGTCAACAATTACTATTATAAATCTTTCAATCATGATCACAATGCTATTCCAACTGGTCTTACAATCTAAAAGCAAACTTAATTCCATTCCATAATTTTGCTTCACATACTCTTGAAGAATTGAATTTCTTTTCGGTGACATTTTAAAAATTTTTACAATTTTTCTTACCATTTGCAACGCACCATTAATATCGTCTCGTTCACAACTCGGGCTACATATAAATCAATCTACAACAGCTAAATGTATGCAATGATTGTAACATAATTGGTGGGTAATGGGTATATTCAGACAATGCTCCAAATTTTACCATCACGGCAGCACCATCTTAAAAACAGGGACAGGTCATGTGCTAATTGATAGAAAAAGGCCGTTTGTTAATTGATTAAAAAATAGAGAATAGACAAAAAATCCCGGGAATTTTTATTTTTTTTCCCGGGAAACGGGAAACAAAAAATTAGGAAATTTCCCGGGAATTCCCGGGAAGAATCCTCTATTTAAACGGTAGAAAAATAAAGATCATTGATCATTCTGGATTAAAACGAGCGACGAGATACTTTATCTGAAATCGAGCTCAAGTAAATTGTATTTAAAATAAAATTATATTGTATAAGAAATAAAAAGTGTAAATTAAATTCATTCTACTAAAAATTATTATAAACTAAATTAAAATATTAATAGTCATAAATAAATTGTGTAAATTATAATAAATTATTAAATTAAATATAAATTCTAAATAAAATTTCATTCATCTACACAACAAATTCTTATTGTTGCCGTTCAACCTTTTCCACTTTTGTACCGCTCATAACAAAGTGCACGAAGCATGGCCAATCGTTAAGAACGTCTCCGGGAGGAAGCCGGGCCGCTGTTACATGTAAGACAGGATAAGAAATGGAAGCAAATGAGAGAATCGACCCGGTTTCAGACACCTAAGCTGCAGAATGCTAGTAGCACAACACGGTTCTAAACTACATTAAACATATAATGTAAAAGCTGTATTCTGAACGCAAAGTATATTAAGTCTAAATTCTACGGTGTAAGTTCAGAATTTCTTCTCTGACTAAAGCGAAATGCTTCGTGTAACACAAATTTAGCCATGTACTATAAAATTTAAATATGTATTTTTAAATATAGAATGAATTCTGATAATCATGTTAGTAGTATTTACGTAAACAATAAACACCATTACCTTTCCTGGGGTGCGTTTATGTAAGCATCACGAGTTTCGAGTCACGAGAAATTAAGACAAAACATGATTACGCTCAAGACATTAAGAGTTCTCGTAATTGCGACTTATTGTTGTTGTTTTACTCGTACAACTTTTTAGGGACGACAGAGAACTCGTAATGATTAAAAAGCTTCTTAAAAAAGAAATTTTGTCAATATATTTTGAGTTCTCGAAATTTGCAACTCGTAACACGAGAGATACATTATTGCACCCTTGACATGTATTCAATAATTTCCTATATTTACTATCTCATCTAAATGATGTCAATCCGGGATGTCTTGGATATCCTTTCGGCTACGAGGCACAATTCATCAATCACTCAGACAATCCACAATTTCAATCACTTAAATTTTTATTTCATTTGCAAATTAACAATAAAACATATTTTTTAAAAAAGTAAACTCTAAAGGAAAATTTAAAACAAAACACAACCGTTTGACTTGAAAGTCATGGCCAACCCTCGAGCTAAAACATACTAGAACCATTGGATTCAGCTTACTCGAATTAGGTTTACCTATCACAAAAAACAAAAATACTCGGCGATTCAAGCAGAGTGTAATTATTAGCTAATGATAATGCAAAATTGTGATCTTTCAATGCTTCTGCGATATTCAAAGCCTACACGACAATGAAATAAAAATATTCTTTATAATAAATTAATTATGGTGACTTTGAGTTTTGGGGCTTTCAATTCTAATTGTGATTGCTGTAGTCGTGAATTTTGAAACTCATAAAACATTTGAAATCCACCCACAACGCTTTCATTGGTCCTTCGAGCCGGATCCAAATATGGTTTTGTACAACATTAATATGGTATATAAATCTAATTGATTATTTTGTAATTATAAAATTCGCGGTAATTACTTTCTGTGTGTAACGTGTTTGAAACAACAACAACAACAAATGCTATATTATTTAATAATCGTAGTTTTGGTTTGGTTCTATTACAACATAATATTAATAATTTTAAAAACGTCTGAAAAATAAACAATTTTTTTATTTGGTATACTACACCAACTATACCACTACCGTCTACCTCTAAAGCAGAGTATAAAAAACGTGGTATTATGAGAGCATTATGTATCTACATTTACAGTATGTAAGTTTAAAGTTAGAGTTTACATATGGTGGAGAAACAGAGAATGATTGGTGGTGGGAAGTGGGAACAACTACTAATATAATAATAATAATGTTTATGGTGAAAGTATTTTTTTATGTTTCATATTTCACTTTATGCAAACAAATTTTTATGAATATACAACATAAAAAATAAATTTACGTTTATGTTTGTTGTTGATGAAGAAGTTAGTACAGTGTGGTGAGCGTCTGTATTGCTGCGAGTTGCATGAATGACGAACTTTTCTGGGATTTACCGACAACAACCGCCTTGTATATTTTGCACAGTAATTGCAACATTAAAAACGATAAATTAATTGTAAAACTTTTGCAAGCATTATATTTTGCCAAGATTTAAGTAAAAGTTGTTTAAAAAATATTTAAAAGACTATACCGGATCTTGGAAATTATAAATTTGTTTTTTTTTTGGTTTTTTGGGCAACGTAACATAAGTTCATAAGTTGTTAAACTAATAAATTTTACACTTTGCAATAAATTGAAAATGAAAAGTGAACAGTGATAAGTTTATAATTTGGACGGAATCTTTTGGCTCAGTGGCTTAACGATTTCTCCATACTAGCGTCCATTATTAATGTAATTAATGGAATGTATTCCATAGGGTAACTTTAAAATACGTTGTTAGTAAAATGTAAATATGTACTAGATTTTGTTTTTATAATTGTTAATAAATTTCCATGAAGTTTTTTTGTTTTTGTTTCCTGTTACAGTTTGGTAACAATTACAATACAGCAGCAGAATCGGGCAAAAACAACAGATCTTTCCAGCACATAGTTTATCTATTCTATATTTATGCAGACGAGACGTGAGACAGTGTACGATTCAAATTTGTTGTTATTTGGACTATAACGTTTTTATATTTTTTACCAAAACTTATGTACATATATAGCAGAAAATAAAACAAATATTCATCTCTGCCGTATCATATACAATTTTAGACAAAAGGAGATTCAGGGAGGAAGGGAGTCAAGTTGCATTGTACAAAAATGAGGCACACATCACCTTATGACAAAACAACGAGTTGGAAATTTTTATTGTTTTTTCCTTTAACATAAAACATGTTCGGTTTAGTTGGTTTTCTAAATAAAAAAAAAAACTAAACATTGTTTTTGTTCCTGTGTTTTGCGTTTTACGTAACACTTGTGCTTAAGTTTAACAAAACAAATAATAACAAATGGAATAAAACAACAGAAACCAAAATAAATAACAAAAATTAACTTTTTTCTGTTACTCGTAACTTCCAAGTAATACTTAATTCTCATTTCTATTGTTTCATGTACCCATTACGTATAGCAAGTAAATAAATGCAGCAGTATTTTTAAAACGTTCAATTTATTATTTGTTTAATTAGAAAATCATCTTGCGCGAATGTAATTAAAGAAACTGCAAGCTTTATGTTTTTTGATATTTTCTGAATGGCTGTCGCTGTTCTTGTAATTATAGTATTTGGGGTTTGGCTACAAGTTTATAATTATTTGAATTACGTACATTTAGGCGCACATATCCACACTTTTTACTCCCAAATGTATTTCTAAAATATTTAATATTGTTAATTTTATGCTGTCACAACACTTCAATTTATCACTAATGATTTTATTTATTAACACCAAAATTTAATTTAACACAATTTGTTTTAATAATTCACAAAACCACTTTTTAGTATTTCTGCACAATTCTGCTGTTCACTTAACATTTATTTCGCACTAAAACACTTTTTAAATCACATTTAAATTTCCTTTTTAATCTCAAAACTTTTCGAAGTTTCATGATTGTTTCGGTAAGAATAGTCTTGACACATTTAGAATAGTTTTATCATGGAAAATTCCATTGTAGTACAGTAAATTTGTGCTATTAATAAATTAATTAATTTTTGGTTTTTTGACAGTTTTTAGAGCAAGTTGAAGTTTCTTTGGATCAATTGGGCAGGATTTACATTTGTAAAGAAATTTGTTTTCTTGCTTTTTATATGAAAATGTATGAAAGTTTTTTAGTGATCTGAATTGTAAGTGTAAAGTAGGGTTATTTATAAGAGTAAGTAAACACAAATATTTCATATATTCAAAATTTTCTTTATTTCAAGAGTTATACGGGATCCTAAAAATTATTTTTTGTAGCAAGTTTCAAATTTTGTTTGTGTGAGACTATGCTCAAGGCAGACTGGCTTCCTACATTCTACACAAATCTTTCTGGCCACCCGTTTTCGTTTATTTGCTTCATGATAGCAGATGAAGCAGTTTCCTTTTATTTTTAAATGACCTCGATCATCTTCGTCAGCCACAAATTCATCTTCCCAGCAATACATTCAATTGCAATTTTAGTCCGAAAGTAGGCGGTCGTTCGGGGGTTTTGTGCCCTATTTCTTATCACTGGACGGCATAAATTCTCGGCTAATACCTGGATAAATTCCCGACGTCGACCTAAAAATAGTAAAAGTTAGGATAACAATTATTATAATAAGTAGTAAACAAAAACAAAAAATTAAAATAACTACCTGTTTTTGCCGTAACATGTGATGGATGATTTTCAGCATATATTATGTATGACGCAAGAGCTGCTATATCCAAAAAATTGAAAAATAAGGCCAGCGGCCAACGTTTTGTCATTCGTTTTGTTGTGTACTGGGCTAATATCTTATCCATTGTGTCGACACCTCCTTTTGTTGCATTATAAAATAGTATAATTTCGGGTTTCTTTTTTATTTCAGTAACTTTATCATCAAAATGCATGGTAAAGAGCAAAACTACCGCTTTGTTCTTTTTAGGAACATAGGAACAAATCGTTTTATTTTCACCAAAGCCGAAATTAGATGACAAAACTTCTCGGCATGACGAAGCCTTAAATTCAGGTGGTGGCATGTCTTATTTTTTTTCATGGTTCCTACCATCGATAGCTTCCAACTTAGCAGCGTGTCGGCTAATGATACAGTGGTAAAAAAATTGTCCATTGTGATGTTCCTTCCTGTATTTTTATAGTATCCAACTAAATATTAATGCCTTATTTATTTTTCAAATATTAGAAATATTATTTCAATTAAGTCCTAGCTGAAAATAAATACTACTTAAAAATATTTGGCATCTATTTTTATTCCCAAAACATAATGATTTATGTACATTCAAAATATGTTTTTGTTTAGAATATTTGAATTGTCTTAGGTACATTTGAATTGAGAGCGGTATATAAAATAAAATAACTCTTACTAATAATTTCCATTCCTAGATGTCACTTAACACACCAAATACAAAAACGGAGCTTCGGGCTGAGTATCGATGTGAAAGAAATTATTTTACGTAAAAATAACATAATTTCTTTCAATGCAATGGTTCATTTTTAGTAAATTTGTAAAAAAAATTATATTAATTAATTATTATTACAATTTATATATTTAATTACTATCGAGAGCAGCCACCAAAAATATATTTAACCGAAGCAAAAGTCAGACTAAACAATTAAAATATCGGTTCGATTCCCTATATAGTAATGCATTTGATTTTTTTATGTTTTGTATCTATATCTGTCTCTTTTACCGAAGTAAGAGATAATTATTATAATTCAATTCAAATTTGAAACTGATAAGGCCCAAAATATTTAAAAACAGTTAAGTTTTCAAATAAGAAAATTATTTATCGTAAAAACACAATTTAAATTTGTATTTGCAATTTTTGTTTCACAATTAATAACAGAAATATATTCGAATTCAAATTTGAATGGAGGCGACAGCTATGGTTCATTCCATTAAGCTTTGGTTAAAACAAAATATCGTTATTATCACATGATATGAATCTGTATTTGGGTAAATTTGTGTCATGTGGCAATACTTTTAGAAAGAGACTAAAAAGAGATTGTGATTGTATTGTCAGAGCCTACTCTATAAATAAGAGCCTCCAGTATCGACTATATTTTTTAGTAAGCTTAAAATAAGATACATAAATTTTTTTCTTTACTATGAAACTATATAGAAAAATGATTGTTTTCATTTTCATTTTTAGTCTATAAGAATTATGAGCTTTTGTATTATTTTTATTCGAAAATGTTCATAAAACGTTTAATTTTATTTGATTGAAAAATCGAATCATGAAAATGTTTATTTCTTAGTGAAAATCCTCTTGGAATATAAAGTATTGCTAAACTTTTATCGAATGTTGTTTTTGTAAAATACGTCATAAATATTTATAAACAATACAATAACCAACTCTTTTTAGTCTCTTTCTAAAAGTATTGCCACATGACACAAATCTACCCAAATACAGATTCATATCATGTGGTAATAACGATATTTTGTTTTAACCAAAGCTTAATGGAATGAACCATAGCTGTCGCCTCCATTCAAATTTGAATTCGAATATCTTTCTGTTATTAATTGTGAATCAAAAGTTGCGAATAAATTTAAATTGTGTTTTTACGATAAATAATTCCTTATTTGAAAACTTAACTGTTTTTAAATATTTTGAGCCTTTTTTGAGGAATATTAAAGGTATGTAAGATTTTATCAATAAGACATTTTTTTTTCTTCAATAACCATATGTAATTAAAATTTAGGTTAAAGTTTTTTGAATAGATAAACATAATGCCTAGTTGCTGTGTACCGTGCTGTAAAGCAAAACCACCAGCAGATCATTTTTTTGGATTTCCAAAAAATCTTGACCAAAGAGCTGCTTGGGTGAAAAATATTCCTCGGAAAAATTTGGTTATCACAAAATGGACAAAAATATGCCATGTTCATTTTGAATCCCGATACATTTTAGTGAAAAATTCAAAATGTTCCAAAAGTGGTTGTAAGTATTTTTTAGATATGTACTTGTAATGTAAATCGTAGCAATACTAGTTTATTTAGCCAATATTTTTAAAAAATTCGTGAAAGTTATTAGACAGTTCAGTGTCTATACTAAAATTTAAGTATCTGTACATCCTTAAAGTTACATAAAAGTAAATATTAATCAAACATTAATTATTGTTAACTACGGTTTGACATCGACCGAATTTGGGTTTGAATTATTTTTTCAGATTTTTGCTCCCCTGTTCAGTTTTTGTTTAGCAATATCCAAATTTAGGAGAGCCTAGGTAGCCTTTTTTATGATAAAACTAAGTCATTTATATTAAATATTTTAGGTGATCACAAACCATGCCAGGAATATTCAAAATCTAGGCAGAGGTTGCGAAATGATGCTATTCCAACCGTTTTCCCAAATTTACCGTTTTACCTCTCGAAACAAGTTTCTTCTAGAGAAAATGTGAGATTGAGGCTAGGTAAAACGGAAGAAGTAAAAAAGTCGAGAGACCAGGCTATATTACTTGATCAAAAAATTCATCAAATTAGTGATGTTATACTATCAGGTAAGTATAGTATTAAACATTTTTATTTGAAAGTTGCACAAGGCAAACTTATTTTCTATAAAGTCTGCTGGAGTGGCGATAGTCCAATTATTGATGTTTCGTTTAATATTTTGGAGTCATTAGATGTAGAAATTTACATCAATAATATTAAACAGAAGACATCGCATTATGGAAATATTTTGGGTGCTAATTTGAAGTGTGACCTGTATTCAAAATTGAATAAACTAATTATTCATTTAAATGACTTTAACTTATTCGATAAGTCTATCGAGGATCACAAAACTTCAATCCATACCAGCCTTAAAGTTTAAAAAGACTGGGAAGGTCTCGATGAAGTAAAATCGCGTCAGTTACATTTTCTGCCTGAACAGTTTGAATTAACTTTTTCAAATGTTAATCGCTACACTACTGATCTAATAATTTTTGCTTCTATGCTACTTTATACTTACCCTGCTGCGTACAATTATCTTAGGAATAGTGAATATTTAACCCTACCAAATGCAAAGTATTTGAAAACCTTTTCTAAGGGCAATTTTCAGTCGGGAGCCGCTGTGCAGTATTTAGTCCAAAAATTTTCTAAACTAGATTCTCATGAAAAGTATGTGACTCTTTTAGTAGATGAAGTTCACGTAAAACCGGCAATGACCTTCAAAGGAAATAAAATAGAAGGTTTAGCTAATAACCACCCAGTTTCTCAAACTTCTTTGACAGTGGCTAAATCAATTCAGGCATTTATGATATCGTCATTATTGTCTAAAAATAAGGACATTGTTGGCCTCTATCCAGTTCAAAAAATGGATTCAGATTTTTTGTTTATCAAAATTAACGAGGTTTTGCAAATTTTACATAATGTAGGTTACGAGGTGGTGGCAATTATTTCGGACAATAATCAGGTAAACCGAAAAGTTTTTAAAAAAATTTCCTCTACCGGTGAGCTTCCAGTTTTTATGAATTCCCCTTACTTGGAAGGTAAAAAAATTTTCTTTTTGTTTGACACAGTTCATCTATTGAAATCCATCCGAAATAATTGGCTAAATAATAAACAAAGGTCATTTAGGTTTCCTGATTTTGATAATACCGATGTAATACTTACCTCTAAAATCAGTCATTTAGAGACTATTTATTTAAAAGAAAAATTTTTTGAGGTAAAGTTAGCACCAGCTCTTTCTCCTAAAGTTCTTCACCCTAATAGCTTCGAAAGGCAAAATGTTTCACTAGCCCTTCGAATTTTCGATGATAAAACAATCAAAGCCATTGATTTTTTTAAAGCTTTGCTTGGAGAGGATTCCATTGGCACGGCTGAATTTCTCAAAATTATACGAAGCTGGTGGACCGCAGTAAACGTAAAAACACCATCGAAAGGCTTTCATTTAAGGGAACCGCTAGCAGTACCAATTACCAGCAACAATCGCCGTGGTTTACAATTTTTGCAGCAATTTTGGCATTGGTTACAATATAGGGACGATTTACAAAGCTCAAATAGACTAACAAATGAGACCCATTCTGCTTTGCTCCACACTACTGGCACGCTCTGTCATATCGCTGACTACTTGCTTAAAGAGCTTAATTTTAAATATATTTTATTCGGCAAATTCCAAACCGATAAACTAGAAGCTCGTTTCGGCCAATATAGACAAATGAGTGGTTGTTGTTACAACGTAACAGTCCAACAAGTTTTACAATCGGAAAAGAAATTAAAAATTTTAAGTTTACTAAAATTAATGAAAACTAAAAAAGAAATTTTAGATTTAAAAATCGAATTAAATTTTCTCGATCTCTAGATCTAGAAAAAATTCTCCCCTATGCTGAAAACGTTTCACTTCAAAAAGAAATTTTGTCAGCTATGATGTATATATCCGGTTACGTTGGCAGGAAAGTAACTGGGAAATTGAATTGTAATGAATGCGTAACCAAATTAATTACAGAGAATGATCTATGTTTTGAATTTACAGCGGAAACAAAATATTTAAAAGATCTAGATCGTGGAGGTTTAAAATTTCCAACCGAATTATCAATAGCGTTTGGTATTTCCGTTTATCAAATATTTAAAACATTGACATCTGAAATGTTTTTAAAATTATTTTTAGGCTCATTAAGTCATAGAGAATATTTCTTTTCGGTTGTTTTGGAATATTCCGAGCGCTTATTTCTAAATGAAATTTGTCAGGCGTGTGGTCTTACGGACTTCGAACTCATAAAAAAAAAGTGCCATTATCTGGTGCAACATTTTTCTGAATAATTATTGTAAAAATCAGAACAATTCACTTCAATCAACCAGCTTTTCTAGAAAAAGGAAGCTTAATCTTCTAGATTGTTAAAACAATATTATTTTATTTATTTATGTTACTATTTATTAAAGTAGTATTACTTTATATCACTATTTTAGTAACGTAGTACCTAATCATAGTTTCTGAGCTATATATTACGTAATATTATATAAGCCAGTAAACATTTAATTAAGATGATCTTTGGATGCGGCAACCATTTAATTTTGACTGGGATGCCATAGATATAATATTAAAATTTTATTTTAGTATTGTATAAAATGTACTTATGTAGCTGTTTTGTAAGCCAAACTTTTGTTTGCAATTACACTCACGATTTAAGTTGATCTCTATTGAGATGCGGGTATCGGTAATTTATATATACACTGAAGTATTATACCTTTACACCATAGCGGGATCAAGGAACAAATTAGCTTGTACATTTCAACGGCTAATGTCCAGCTATCGGTTTTGCGTTCATAAGTGATTTTTAAAACATCGCTACTAGCTTCAGCCGATGGAAGACCATCATACGTGGATATAAATTCACATCCTACCAGAGGTGATCCTGTTTTTACAAAATATGATGGATCTATGGGAGTAAACCAAGAAAAAAAAATCAAATGTGGTTTATAACAGATGGCTCAAGTATTCGCCATGCTTACCAATCTGCAATAAATCCAATCAATAAAAATGTTATCTCCTTTATACTTCAATAATGACCGCGTATATTTCTAATTCTAGGTAATAACAATTAACATTCCGTGCCAGGCAGAAGGATGAGTGATGAAGTCTCCAAATTTTTCGGAAATAACAAAAATGATTGTAATGATTAACTTTGTGATGTTTTAATATCGTTTTTTGTTTATCCAAATAAAATAAAGATGGTTAAATAGTGCTGATGTTAGATCATGGCATTGGAAACGCTCTACCAATAACACGTTTTATTGTAAAATAACATATTCATTTTAATAAACTTTATTTTGAAATTTGTTTAAGTCAGGCACATATAGATGTTTAATCTAAATTGCCCGAACTAAACAATTCAGTTAAATTTTTCATTTTTGTCTGATTTATTAATACTAGAACAACCCGTCAAAATGACGAGTTATACATAAGTGGGAGCGCATCGAAATTCTGGTTTTCGAAATCTCGGTTTTACAAAATCTTTAATTCCCACTTTTTCAGACTTTATTATTTTAATTTTTGGCTATTTCAATCTTAATCACCTAATTCGTGTTTAATTTTGGTAAAATCAAATTCTTCACCAGTACCATGTGTGAATATGTCCACAACATCTAAGCATGTGGTTTCAAAATGAGTTGTCGCATCATAAGACTCTGATATGAAAATTTGTGATTCTAGCCCTTTATTAGTTGCTTCGTGATAATCAGTAATTGAGATGAATTTCTGTGCAATAGGACCCATTAAATCTAATCCAGGTTTGATTTCATTTTCTGGATTATCAATTTTTACCATAGCTGATAACATTCCAATAAACCAACCCTTAGCTGCTATTGGTGAGTATAATTTGTTAACGATAAATAAATATAAGAATGTCTGTCAACTTGCATTTGTGGAATAATAATTTGACAGAGCATTCACAATGCAAAAACATTTTACCTTTTACTTACAGGTTTGTATGAATTTCCAACATAACGAGCAACAATTTTTGTTCGTTGTTGGAAATTCATACAAACCTGTAAGTCAAAAGTAAAAAGTTGGATATACTGTGAGTTGATAGTGCATCAAGAAGACAAATGCATCTAATAACTTCCCCTTCTGATACACTCTATCAGGAAAGTAACTTGGATCACAATAAATCTACTTACACTTAGCAATCTCATTACCAGATCTAACACCAATAGCTCGGCCTTCCTCTTCACTAACAATTTCGTCAATTGGCTTATTAAGCATATATGCTCCACCATATATAGCTGATAGCCGTGCAAATCCTTGGGTCAACTCACCTAATCCGTATATTGGATACAAAGGTGACTTTCCATAATGTGCCAACGATAATCAGACACCAAATCAATTAAATTGAATCTTTTCTTTCCAAATACATAAACAAAGCACAACATTAATTTTTGAAGTTTCACATGAATTTTATTTTTTTATTGATTTGTCAGGGGTGCATTTCAAATTTCAAGGGGGAAATGTAATTAAATTTATCAAATTATTGAAAGAAAATAGGTAAAACCAAATTTTAATGATCTACATTTGATATATTTAATTAAGGCGTTATCTTACTTTACGTATAACATCGAGAAAATCAGGTAAGGAGTATATATTTTGAAAATTTTTGAATGTAGGATTGTGTATCTATAGTTTTTAAGAGGGGGAAGCCAATTTTCTTCGGAAAATTACCTCATTTTCCGGGAAAATTTTCCTTTTTTTTAATTTTTATTTTTCAAAATTGGGTAAAATGTGAATTTTTTGTTAATTTTTGACGTTAGAATTGTAAATTAATTAATAATAATTGCTTCGTCAACCTTGCAGACACAGATCAAAGAGTTTTTATTATTCTTATCGCTTCATCTGATAGTACCACAAATGTTAAAATACTTAAGAAAAAATTTTTCCAAACATTTTTTATGATAGTAAAGATTAATATTTTTAATATTTTTATTAATAATTGCTTCGTCAACCTTGCAGACACAGATCAAAGAGTTTTTTTCGCCCTTATCGCTTCTTCTGATAGTACCACAAATGTTAAAAACAGCAACTTTTATAAATATAACAATTTTTTTAATGTAATTTTAATTCGTTGTATACCTTAGAGGATGGGGGCTGCCGCCCCCAAACCCCCGCTTTTCCTGAATTTATACAATTCTTCCCGTTTTAAATTTTATTAGTAATTTTACACTAAAAAAAAAAAATTGAAAAAATTGCAAAATTTTCCTGGAAAAATTGCAAAACTTTCCCAGAAAAATTACTTGCACTGTCGAAAAACTGTTGAGATACAATCCTAATATCAAAATTTTTATAAAAATCGCACATTTTGACGTCTTTTGAATAAAATAATACACAATTTTTTTTAAAAAATAGTGAAAATTTTCTCGGAAAATGAGGTTATTTTCCGGGGAAATTTGGCTTCCCCCTCCTAAATACTATAGATACACAATCCTAGATTTAAAAATTTTAAAAATATGTACTCCTTACCTGATTTTCTCGATGTATACGTAAAGTAAACTTTAGCCTTAATTAATTACATTGATTTTAGTGATATATTATAAAATATTTTTGTAATTCAATTACAAAATTTTGAAATTAAATATGTGCGAGTACAGCACTTTTTCTGAAATAGGTTTTTAGAGCAAGAAGACCAGATACAAAAAGGCCAGTAAAACTATATAAAAAATTTCCTCCATTTCTTGTTGTTGTTTTCGGACAATACTTGTCGTATTTCCATGAGAAATTTACAACAACAATTGCTCGCGATACGAATTAAATAACTCAAACCAAAAGTTTGAATTATTTAATTCATTCCTAATTTTAGTTATACCACCCGACACCAGACGCCAACTTGGTCTTTCTACTTGTTGTTTTATTTCAATTCGAAAAAATAATTCGCGACTTGTTTCCATGAGAAAAAATAATTCAAAAATAACTTGAATTCATTATGCTCATGGAAATACGACTATTGTATCCATGTTTATAAATATCCATGAGGGGATCGAACCGATATTTTAATCGTTTGGTCTGATTTTTGCTTCGGTTAAACATATTTTTGATGGCTGTTCTCGATAGTAATTAAATATCTAAATTGTAATAATAATTAATTAATATAATTTGTTTTACAAATTTACTAAAAATGAACACCCTGTTAAAGTTAGCCGAAAGTTTCCAGCCGAAAGTAAAAAGTCGATAATGCAGATTACCTTATTAATATTCCAGCCGAAAATAAAAAATCTTGTGGTTATCAGCCGAAAGTAAATAGGATACGCTTGTACTAAACAATTTTGTAAATAGTCTTACGTGGAAAACTTCGTTTAATCCAATCGCGGAAAACATTTGAAAATCAGAAAAATCCACAAAATTGGAATAAAATCAACCTGTAGAGTGTATATCTGAAGTTGAATCGTTTTTATTGGATTTGTCAATAGCCATCGCAGGAAAAAAATTCAGTTCAAGTTTCCCGTCAGAAATCGCGGAAAATTCGATTTTCCAAAAATCATTAGAAAATTTATATAAAATCAGCCTCTAGAGTGTTATGTCTGGAGATGTATTTTATTGATGTGACTTGTCAATAGCTATCGCAGGAAAAAAATTCAGTTCAAGTTTCCCGTCAGAAATCGCGGAAAATTGGAAAAACGTTCCAGCCGAAAGTAGAAAATAAATGTCAGCCTCTAGAGTGTTATGTCTGGAGATGTATTTTATTGGTGTGGCTTGTCAATAGCTATCGCAGGAATAAAATTCAGTTCAAGTTTCCCGTCAGAAATCGCGGAAAATTCGATTTTCCAAAAATCATTAGAAAATTTATATAAAATCAGCCTTTAGAGTGTTATGTCTGGAGACGTATTTTATTGATGTGACTTGTCAATAGCTATTGCAGGGAAAAAATTCAGTTCAAGTTTCCCGTCTGAAATCGCGGAAAATTCGATTTTCCAAAAATCATTAGAAAATGTATATAAAATCAGCTTCTAGAGTGTTATATCTGGAGATGTATTTTATTGATGTGACTTGTCAATAGCTATCGCAGGAAAAAAATTCAGTTCAAGTTTCCCGTCAGAAATCGCGGAAAATTCGATTTTCCAAAAATCATTAGAAAATTTATATAAAATCAGCCTCTAGAATTTTATGTCTGGAGACGTATTTTGTTGATGTGACTTATCAATAGCTATCGCAGGGAAAAAATTCAGTTCAAGTGTCCCGTCAGAAATCGCGGAAAATTCGATTTTCCAAAAATCATTAGAAAATGTATATAAAATCAGCTTCTAGAGTGTTATGTCTGGAGATGTATTTTATTGGTGTGGCTTGTCAATAGCTATCGCAGGGAAAAAATTCAGTTCAAGTTTCCCAGGCTGATTTTATATAAATTTTCTAATGATTTTTGGAAAATCGAATTTTCCGCGATTTCTGACGGGAAACTTGAATTGAATTTTTTCCCTGCGATAGCTATTGACAAGTCACACCAATGAAATACATCTCCAGACATAACACTCTAGAGGCTGACATTTATTTTCTACTTTCGGCTGGAACGTTTTTCCAATTTTCCGCGATTTCTGACGGGAAACTTGAACTGAATTTTTTCCCTGCGATAGCTATTGACAAGTCACATCAATGAAATACATCTCCAGACATAACACTCTAGTGGCTGATTTTATATAAATTTTCTAATGATTTTTGGAAAATCGAATTTTCCGCGATTTCTCACGGGAAACTTGCACTGAATTTTTTCCCTGCGATAGCTATTGACAAGTCACTTCAATAAATTACATCTCCAGACATAACACTCTAGAAGCGGTTTTTATTCCAATTAAAATATTTTTTTGGGTTTGTCGAATTTTCCATAATTTTCCACGAGGAACTGCAGCCAGGTTTTGCCATATAAGAATAATAATAAAGGTATTCAATGATAATCATACATCCTTACATTCCTTAGTAGGTTTTAGGCTAAACATTACCGATCGATATTAACTTAATTTTCTATTTTCGGCTGGGATAACACAATCTGCATTACCGTTTTTTACTTTCGGCTGGAAACTTTCGGCTGGAATAATATAATCTGCATTATCGATTTTTCACTTTCGGCTGGCAACTTTCGGCTAACTTTAACAGTATAAAATGAACCATTGCATTGAAAGAAATTATGTTATTTTTACGTAAAATAATTTCTTTCATATCGATATTCAGCCCGAAGCTCTGTTTTTGTATTTGGTGTATTAAGTGACATCTAGGAATGGGAATTATTAGTAAGAGTTATTTTATTTTATATACTGCTCTCAATTCAAATGTACCTAATGACTAGGGCTGTGAATTTTAGGTGCTAAAAAATGCATTTTAGGTACCTAAAATATGCTCTATAAAATTAAAAAAAGGTGGTAAAAAGGTTCCAAAAATTAAAATTATTTGAGCAAAAAGCTGCTTTTAATTAATTTATTAACTTAAATTTGTTGCTTATTTCATCACAGTAAAATTCATAAATAAAAAGTATTGACTATTTGCTTTGGTGGAAGCTCCAAACCCGGTTCAAATTCTCTAAAAATTTGGACTCTCGAGGCGCTTTTAAAAATAATTTTTTGACGTAAGCAATCATCTTTCTACATCGGGCTGTATTGATCTTATAGTTTCGACCACTCGAGCTGCCTACACCATAAAGGCACAGCATCTGATAAAAACATTACAATTTTGTCTAGGTTAAAATCTTCGCCTAAAATTTTAACGGAATCGTCGAAAAGTCTAGCTACTGTGAAACTATTGGTTTTGTGTAATATAGCAGTATTCAATAAAAACTTTTTGCGGCTTTCATCTTCTTCCCTATTTATAACACATAACATTAGCCACATATCTTCCGGTTGTGTCGGTTGCTTCGTCTATTGTCACCCGTATATATTCGTATTTTATCGCACTTTTTACTTATAAAATAGTTTAATCGTTCATAGACTTTTTGTTTAAACAAAAAAGCCGGGTGCGTAACGTTTCCATCTTCACCTCAGATATAAACGTCTGATTTGTAGTTCTGTGGTTTTTTGTAGCAGTTTTTTGTATTTTTCGGATCTTATATGTTGATCTTTTGTGTGATTTTTTGACTGCAATGATTGTCACATTACAAATTTGACAAAATAACACTTGTCCATCGATGAAACCAACTGAAAAAACCTATTTATGCCAAATTTTTCCTCATGGATGCCAACAAAAGAAAAAAAAAATACATTTAAAGTAGTTTTGAAACTAATGTAAAAACTTCACTTTTTACAAATAAAAATACTGAACAAATGTGTTTTCGTATTCATATTTTTTAACTGAGGAAATTTTTTATGTCGCGTTCACATTTGTCCCTTGTGTTAAAATTCATTTCTGAAGACCAAAAATATACGATACCAATTTGATATAAAATCCGGACATTTTCATGATTATTTTGGAAATGATTTTGAATATTGTACAATTTAGGCGACAAAAAGGTTCAAAAATGTTTATTTAGGTCAAAAAGGTTCCAAACCACGGAAAAGGTGAGAAAAGGTGCTAACAAACCGATGCCATATGAAAGGAAATTTTATGAATCATGTTTCTATCTAACCAAAACACGTAAACCTGGCTCCAGCACGAAAAGGTTTTTACCTAAAAATCACAGCCCTACTAATGACTAATGACAATTCAAAAATTTATTTTGAATGTACATAAATCATTATGTTTTGGGAATAAAAATAGATGTCAAATATTTTTAAGTAGTATGTAAATATTTTCAGCTAGGACTTAATTGAAATAATATTTCTAATATTTAAGAAATAAATAAGGCATTAATATTTCAGTTAATGTTTATTGGTTATGTCGTTTATTTGTGATGCATAAAAAACTGGGTTGTTGATTTTTTTTCTTCTCGCTCAATGCATTGTTTTAATTTTTTTTCTGTTTGGCTCTTTTTGGTTTATTTTAATTTCGGCTGTTGCGCGACGACGTGTTGTCTTTTTTCACCCTTGATTTTAGATGTGGATAAATGATGACGTCATTATATTGAATTTTCTCTTTTTAATACATATTGTTATTGTTGTAGAACGTTTTTTAATTTAATTTCCCTTATTTTCTTTTGATTAAATCTGGGAAATGGGGAAACTTGAGAATCTGTGTTTTAAATGAGTTGGTCATTGAGTTATTTAAAAGTGATTTCAGAAAAAATTATTTACCTAGGATTAATTTTTAATTCAATTTTTTTCGTTAATCGAAATCGCGTTTTTTCATACAAACTATATGGAAATAAATTATTTTTTAGTGCTTCTATGTCCTTTATTTTAAGTTCAATTTTTACATGCCGGCTCTATTCATATCAAGATGGTTCTGGTATTGTTTATAAATATTTATGACGTATTTTACAAAAACAACATTCGATAAAAGTTTAGCAATACTTTATATTCCAAGAGGATTTTCACTAAGAAATAAACATTTTCATGATTTGATTTTCCAATCAAATAAAATTAAACGTTTTATGAACATTTTCGAATAAAATAATACAAAAGCTCATAATTCTTATAGACTAAAAATGAATATGCAATTTCGAAAAGGGCACATCTCGAAAATTTTCACAAAACCGTTTTTTCACGTTAATGTGATGGAAATATATCCCCGCACCTATTTGATTTGAAATAGGTACATTTCATGTGTTAATACGGCCACCAGTGTCGGTTTGTATAACGATAATTTCGAAAAGGTCACAACTCTTGGAGATGTGCCCTTTTCAAATTTAATGCGTTTTATTAATCGGCGACGGCGATATATCTCTGAAGTGATTTTGATACTTATGATAACAGTTTCATAAAGTTTATACGTTGTGTTTTTAATTAGATTTACTTTATATTTTATGAATTTCGAAAAGGGCACATCTCGTATGCATATAATACATAAAAAAATATTTAAAATAAAGGATAATATTAAATATTTATATAATTTTCAATTACTTTTTGATCCTACACTTAACCTTAAAATAAATTGTATACATTTATATACTACTTTAGAAAATAGATAGTTGTTTTTAATTCCTGAAAAATTTAATTTTTCAGACATGTGCCCTTTTCGAAATTGCATATTTAAATGTAAATGAAAACAATCATTTTTCTATATAGTTTCATAGTAAACAAAAAATTTTATGTATGTATGTTTTATGTAGTTGTTATTTTCACGGCACTCGGACCACTTTTTTTTTTTTAAGTTACTGCTTTGCTTCGTATTTATAAGAAACGAGTATGTTTAAATTTTAACAGTTCTTGTTTTAATTATTTCACATATGAGTCTTAAATTATTTATTTATTAATTAGCTAAGTTATTTATTCGTTTTCATACTTTTAAGGTTTCCCTAATTTTATTTTGGTAGCAGTGTTTCTACCGTTAGATTTATCACAATATTTATGTATAACCGTTTAATTCACTTATAAAGTTTATAGTTCCACTTTATGAACGATTTACAAGTTATCAACTTATACTATAGGTACACTTAAAACTATATCGAAACTATCACAACTTTCGATAATATCATTAAATTTATCAAATTTTTGGGTATTTATCTCAATAGCCAAAAAAAAAACTCAACTTAATAATAGCACAACGGCTTCAAAACGATCAAGCCGTTTTAGTACGGGGTCTTTTATTCCACCCAAAACACATGGGGTTCACTTTACACACACAAAAAAAATTAAGTTTTTAACTTAAACTATTATTTAAGCTAATATTTATAGTTTTAACCAGTTTGGTTTATTTTCCTAATTAATTTGTTTTTATTTTGCAGCTTCTCGATTGAAATCACTTAATTAACTGCCGTATACCGCGTTGTTTTTTATCAGAAAAACATCTCGATCATCATAAAAAAAAATCAATAAAATTGGCATTCCTCAAACAATAGCTTACCATTACCCTTGCATTAAAATTCCAGCCTGTACAATCCCAAAAAAAAAAATCAATACAAAATTAGTAGGTTGCTTCGCCAATAATATTTTTGGAGTAAACTGGAAGGACGGAAAGATGGAAGGACAGAATGATGGAGAGACGGAAGGACAGACACGACATTTTGCTGATCGGTGTTTCGGGGTCCTGGCAGATGTAAAAGATGTGAAAATCGTCGAGAGATATGAAAATTTGGGACAACATTTTTTTCGCGATTACAATACTTACCCAATATAACTTCGTTATAGTGGGAAAAGTAAAAATATCGTTGGAGAACATTTTTCAAAGAAAAATCCAAAATTTAACGCAAGACCGGAGAACACTGAAATCACTGGATCAAATGAACTGAATTAACTAACTTTTGCACATTTTATTATTGCAATAAGAAAACTTCACATTATATACTTATTTTATAATAAAATTTCCTGTTAAAAATTATTAATTTCCAAAATTTTTATTTTGCTGCTTATTTTCAAAAAAACGTAGTAAAATTGCTGTAATATTAAGGACCATCACTGGTTTTTAATTAGAGCAACATCATTTCTACGTTCACCTTTTATTTTGTTTAAATATTAAGTGACATGATGATAATATTCATTATTGTTGATGATAAATGTAATGGTAATTATAGAGCATTCTTTTTAAAGAAATGTCACAGAACTAAACAACAATTTACAACAAATTTATGAGAAAATGCGAAGGAATAAACAAAAGAATTAATTTGGGAATTCATCACAACTTGTATTAATATACTTGTTACAATGGTTCCAAGATAAGCTGTTTCGTTTGTACTTTTAATCATAAAAATCTACATACACAAAACATCGTATATCATAATCATATAACATATAAATATGCAAATTTCCATAAACATAATATACTATATCGTATATAGTATACACATTAGTCTACTATATTATATTCTATGTACGTTTGTTATGTTATATATGAGGATAGATAAAAAGGACATTCATACATTTGATTATTGTATGACGAATTTTCTTACAACAAAAACCTAATATTTTCATATTTGTATTGTCACGAAATGAAATCATGTCATACAGAACCGTTTCTTTTTCGTTTTTATTTGGGCAAGTGTGTGTGTCAGAGTGTATATGTGAAAATGGATCTGTCTCATGGGAAATACCTTGAAGGATAAATTAAAGATAACCAAAAAAAACAAGAAATGCTAGATGATGTAACTGAATGTGATGAAAAGCAATTTTTGCTTTAGTTGTTTTCATGGTTTTCCTTTTCTGTTTTTTTTTTTTTTTTTTTTGTGTTGGAAGTGGATGTGGTTTGTATTTCTGGTTTTTATTCTATTATTATAAATAAATTTGACTGGTGAGTTGTGTATTATATATGTACATCCACCTTATATCCGCATGTCCTTGCAATTTTAAGTCTTGAATTTATAGCACACAAAAAATGACAAAAAACGAAAAAAATAAAAAAACAATCAGCTGAGAATAATATAAAAAAATAATTTACATGTTAACTGGAAAATTTTACAAAGAACACGGCCAGAAAATTTCAAAACAAAAAAAAAATTAAATTTGCATGCTCGGGAATATGTTAACAAAATCCACAATTTTTAATAAATTTGTTTACCGAAAACCTAAGCATGAAAAATACTCATGATGTTTTGTACAAGGTATGTATTCGAAATTTTATGCAAATCGTGTTTGTTTTGGTTTATTTTTAGAATTAAATAAAAAAAAACGCAAAATTGTGTATTTCGACAAAATCAATAGAAACATTGACTGTTTGAAGAGACCGGAATATATGCAGAAGATAATTAAGTAATTTAAAATCAATTGATCCATATAGGAGTGAAAAAATAACTGTAATCAAGATTTAGAAGCAATGGTGTATTTACTACTGGATTGGCCGATCATCGAGCTGTTTTGCCCTTAAACTGCCGAAATCCTTAACCTGTTAAAATGAACGGTTCATCTTTACTGAAGCGTTGGTAGAAGACGGATTTCCTATCCTATAGTATAGTGTATAAATCCCGGCTCGCTACAATGCACATCTATAATTTTTTTTCTGCATTTTCGATACTCTGTAACAATACGCTGTAGTAGTATTTGCCATTGTAATACGCATGTCTATTGTTTTTGGAGGGATTACTTGTAGTGTGGCAGCTGTAACGATACTATGTAAACTTACCTTAGCCTAGTAATGTAAATCCACCTTAAACTATGTACAACTGTCAGATACATGTGAATATTAATAAAGTTATATCTTAACACCCAACACGAATGGTTGTAATCTTATATGGTGTCAGAAGTGAAAACTAAAAAATTAATTAAATAAAAATCGATTATCATCGGAATAATCATTGATCTAAACGTTTCAAAGAATAAAAAACACGAATCAATAATAATTACTGAGTAATAATTAAATAAAATAAATAAAAATATAAAGCACGCGGAAATTTTTTTTTTCATAAAATCTAAAATAGTAGTCCTTATCGAAGAAAAAGTAGTAAGACCAACAACATGGCGGAGCATCTTCGACCACCAAAACAATTAAATATCACAGAAAATATAGCGGATGATTGGAAAGTGTGGATACAACAATTACAGTTCTATAGCAAAGCAACGAAGCTAGACAAACAAGAGGAAGAAATTAGAGCGGTTACGCTGATGACGTGTTTAGGAATCGAAGCGGGAAAAATCTTCGAAACATTCCAGCTAAAGGAAGATGAAATTAATTACGACGCAGTGGTAAAAAAGTTTGCCGACCATTTTACACCAAAGAAGAACATCAGTACATCACGTATGAATGGTATGTGTTTAATAAAATGTCGCAAGCACAGAACGAAAATTTTGATGAATTCTATACAAGAATCAAAAGTCAGTTAATGAAGTGCAATTTTGACAAATTAGCCGATGAAATGTTACGCGACAAGATAGTTGTAGGTGTATATTCAAACAAAGTAAGAGAACGTTTGTTGGTCGATTCTGAACTACAGCTAGCTAAAGCAATAGATATATGCAAAGCGAGTGATAATGCATGTTAGTGAAATTAAGAAATCAGATAGAATTAAGTCAAATGATACAAAAAAGTCGAGAGATGACCAGGTTTCTGACATTTCACATAATAATTGTAATCCGAAAATTTTCTTTTGCAATCGTAGCAAAACTAAACACGGTAGAAAAAGTTATTTGGCATATGGTAAGAAATGTGCAAAATGTGAGAAAGTTGGTCATCTGGCAATAGCCTGCAGAATGAAAGATAAAAACATTAATGAATTAAATGAAAATTTCGACGACGAAGCCGAAGAATTGTATCTCGATATGTTGGTCAACGGAAAGGAACGAGAGAAATCAAACGCGTGGTTTGAAAGAATTAAAATAGGCAACGATGTGATAGAATTCAAGCTTGACACTGGGGCTCAATGTAATGTGATAAGTAAAAAGTTGGCAGACAGTCTTAATTTAAAAATTGACACGTCGAATACCAAATGGCTAATTTCATTTGGCGGTCACAAAATTAGGGTTATAGGTCAGGTATCCATAAATTGCATAGCAAAAAGTAAACCAGTCTGGGTAACGTTGAAAATCGTAGACGAAAGTACAGGCCCAATATTAGGAATTAATTCATGCATAGATTTTGGTCTAGTAAAACGAACGGACGAAATAAACACACAATCGACTGATGAATGTTTAGCAATCGAAGATCATGTATTCGAAGGACTAGGTTGTTTGAAAAATTACGCTTATGATATTGATCTCAAAGCTAATCTGGACTTTGTAGTTATTCCCCCGAGACGTATCCCGCACGCGATAAGAAATGATGTAAAAAACGAATTAGAGAACATGACTAAACTAGGAGTCATTAAACCAATCAAAGAACCGACGCCAATGGTGTCACCAATGGTCATTATAAGAAAAAACAATAAGACGCGAGTATGTATAGATCCTTCTAACATAAATAAAAATATTCTTAGACGTCATTATCCACTAAAAACTTTAGAAGAAATATCAGCACGAGTTAAAGGAGCCAAATGTTTTACGCTTTTAGACTGTAAACGTGGATTGTGGCAAATCAAAGTCACCGAAAGAACGCAGAAATATCTGGCGTTTTCGACACGATGGGGTCGTTCGTTATACCTGCCTGAGATTACCGTTTGGGTTTGCGTCGGCTCCGGAGGTATTCCAACAAATAATGACACAAATGTTAGATAGTTTCGAGAATGTAGAATGTTCGATGGACGACATTCTTATTCATGCGGCATCGAGTGAAGAACTGGAAGTCAGAACAAAAGAGGTGATTCAAAAACTCACATCAGCTGGCTTGAAGCTAAATAGGGACAAATGCTTGTGCAATAAAACGGGAAGGGCTAACACCAGACGATGAAAAGATTGAGGTCATCGGAAAAATCGAGACACCCAAAAATACGAAGCAACTACAAAGGTTTCTGGGAATGGTTACGTACGTAGCTAAATTTATCCCCAATTGTTCTGAAATTACTTCACCACTCAGATTATTAGTGAAAAAGAAAGTTAGCTTTGTATGGGATCATGAATAATAGCAAGCATTCGACAAATTAAAACAACTTTTAGCTTCAGCTCCAGTCTTGAGATATTATGATGTCAATGCAGACGTTAAATTGTCAGTGGACGCAAGTCAAAAAGCGATGGGTGCGGTAATAATGCAAAATGACCAACCTATAGCATATGCATCAAAAGCTCTAACCCAGGCGCAACAAAACTATCCGCAGATCGAGAAAGAAGCGACAGCCATAAAATTTCCTTGTAATAAGTTCCACGATTACATATAGGGTAAACGCCTGGAGATAGAGACAGACCATAAGCCTTTAGAACCAATTTTTAAAAGGACAATCGAGCATGCTCCAGCTAGATTACGTAGAATAATATTCGATGTGCTGCAATATGCACCTAACGTAGTACACAAGAAAGGTTCTGAGATACCAATCGCTGACACATTAAGCAGAGATTGCATCACGGAACTCGACAATACGGACGAGGAAGAGTTACAAATACAAATAATCCTGCTTATGTCACCAGAAACGCAGTATAAATGGACGGAAGATGTCAAAATGAACAAAGATCTCAGTCAGGTTGTTTCATATATCATAAATGGGTGGCCCGACCAGGAAAGGGACATCTCGCAAAATATTAGGCATTTTACTAATTTCAAGGAGGAACTAGCTGTATACGAGGGAATTATCTTTAAAGGTGACAAAATAGTAGTGCCAAACACACAAATTGAAAAAATACTAAACACAGCACACACTGGTCACTTGAGCATTATGAGCACATTGAAACGGATAAGACAATTATTATATTAGAAAAACTTATCCAAGGATGTGATTGACTTCGTACAGAAATGCTCAATATGTCAACAAACGCAAAGGAAAAATGTAAAAGAACCAATCTTGAACAAGGAAATTCCAGAATATCCGTGGCAAAGAGTAGCAACCGACATATTTACATTCGAATCACAAGAACATCTGGTAATAGTGGATAGCTACTCAGAGTATGTGGACTTCGAAAAATTACAAACTAGCACGTCTGCGGAAGTAATAAAAATTCTGAAGAAATCGTTCGCTATACACGGAACGCCAGAAGTACTAGAGAGCGATAACGGCCCTCAATTCTCATCACGTGAGTTTAAAAATTTCGCAGGGAGTTGGGAATTTGTTCAGGAAACATCTAGTCCACATTTTCCAAGAGCTAATGGTTTGGCGGAACGAGCTGTACAAACCGTTAAGTCACTACTAAGAAAATGTTCCAAAGACAAGACAGATATTTATAAAGCATTGCAAAATCTGAGAAATATGCCAAGGGATAATAGCCTAGAATCACCAAATCAGAGATTGCTAAGCAGAATGACTCGAATGAATCTACCGATCAAAAAAATCTTCTTAAGCCAAAATCAATTAAAAATGTCACAGAAAATTTACAACGAGTAAGACAGAAACAAAAAATCTATGCCGACAAAGGGACTAAAGAAGCTCCGGATTTAAAAATCAATGACAGAATCAGAATACAAACAGGACATAGAGAGTGGACGTCAGGTACATTTATAGGTAAATCAGATGCACCACGGTCGCTGATAGTGAAAACAGACGATGAGCGAACATTCCGTAGAAACAAACATTATTTGGCTAATACTACAGCTCACATCAAACCTAAAACGGAGATCACCCCGGACACTTCAGATGACTCAAAAAGAAGTGAATCAACCCGAATAACGACAGAAAATAATTACTGTGAGTCTGTGAATTCAATTCCAAAACTAATCCTTAACTGAACCTCGTAACTCTTAAGCTCTATATCCAACTCAACCCCTATTGCAATCACCAATTCAACTCCAAATCACGTTCAAACCAACCCTGAACTACTCCTAAACTCAACGCCCTTAATCCATGAAACAACACTGAAATAATTATAACCCCAACTCAACTTAGCTCGATCCAAATCTCAACTCAATTCTACACTCAACACTCATCTCAATCTTTAATTAAACTCGATTCGAAAGCTACATGTGATAGCTACAACCCAATCTAACCTCCCACTAAAACCTGCGCTCGGCCCCAAATTAATCCCCAAACGAGTCCCTCACTCAATTGCAATTCAACTTCAACTTAGAAGGGTTTTAACCCTAACTCGACTTCAACTCAATCTTCAACTCCCAAATCAATCCTAAACCTAATGTACAACTCCAACGCTTAATCAACACGATCCATGTATGAATTCAACTTAACATAATCTCCACCTCAACCCGTAATTAACCCAAAATAAATCCTCAGCTAATTCAATCCTCAAATCACACGGTGAGCAAAATTCCCAACTGAATGGCTAAATAGACCCCAACCAATCCCAACCCAACCCTAGTCAACCCTAATATAATCAAAAATTCAGCTCTCAACTCAACCCCAAACTCAACGCTCTACTGAATCCCTAAATCAACATGTCCGAAAAAATACATACATACATGAACTTAACACAAAACTCTCTCCAAATAAATCCACAACTGAACCTCTCATTAAATCGTAATGAACACCAATTCGACTCTCAATTTAACCCCAAACTCAGTCCTTAGTTGGGATTGAGTTGATTTCCTATTCAACGTCAGCGGTTAAATTGTGAATTTATTTCGGGTTGCATTGAGGGTTCAGTTGAAAGTTAGCTTGTGTTGTTTTCAGTTGAGTTTATGTACGAATTTAGTTTTACGACTCGCGTTGATTTAAGGATTGAGGTGAACTTTGAGTTGGGCGGTTGAGTTGGGTTCCATTTGCGGGTTGAGTTGGGGTTGGATTATGGTTTAATGAGCAATTCAGCTGGGGTATTGAATTGAGGATTGGATTAGAGTTAGTTTGAGTTTAGCTCATATTCACATATAGTTTATCAGACTAAATTAATTTGGGAGTTGGGTTATGCGTTTGTTTTGCAGGGTGGTTTAAGAGCTGTGTTGTAGGTCGAATTGAGGTTGAGTTGGGATTGCGCTAGGGTGTGGGTTTAGTTGAGGTTAAGTCAGCGGTTCAGCTAGGAATTTGTTTGGGGTTGTTTTGAGTGTTGATTTGGAAGTTAGCTTGAGATGTTTCGAGTTCAGTTCGTGTAAGAATATAGTTTTTCGAACTGCGCTGATTCGAAGATTGCCTTGTACGTTGAGTTAGGGGTAAAGTTGAGGGTTTGGTTTTGGGTCGAGTTAAAGGTTAAGTTTGGATTGAGTTGAGTTCATGGATGCAAGCATTTTTAGCAACTTGTTTATTTAAAAATTGATTTGAGCGTTGAGTTGAGGATTGAGTGGAGGGTTGAGTTGAGGTACGGCGTTGAATAAGTGTTTCACTTTTAATTTTTTTTGGGAAAAGTTGAGTTCATTTTTTCCGGACTCTGTTGATTTGAGGATTGAAGATTGAGTTGGACGTTGTGTGATATCAACCCCCAACTCGAGCTGGAATTGAGTCAGAGTTGGGCTAAGGTTTATTCAGCCATTCAGTTGAGGATTTATTTGAGGGCTAAGTTAAAATTTGAATTGAAATTACCTTCAGTTGTTCTGAGATCAGTTCTTGGACGCATATAGTTTTTCGGACTGTGTTCAGGATTCAGATGGTGTTTGATTTAAGGCTAGCATTAAATGTTGACTTGTGGTCGAATATGGTATTGAATTGGGGTTTATTTGAGAATTTATTAGAGGTTTGCGTAAAGGGTTGAGTGGAGTTTAGGTTATGTTGCGTTCACGCAGTTTTCGAATCGTATTAATTTAGGAGGTGAGCTGAACCTTGTATTTGGGGTTGAGTTGAGGAATGAATTGAGGGTTCAGTCGAAGGTTGAGTTGGGATTGAGCTTAGAGATGAGCTGATAGTTGAGTTGGAGTTGAAAAGTATTTCAGTTGAAGTTCAGTTGGATTTGAGTGAGAGTTCGGGTTTGGATTAATTTGGGGTCAATTTGAGAGTTTCGTTGTAGGTTTCATTGAGTTGAGTTCATACACCCATGTCTTTTCGAATCGAGTTCATTTCGGGATTGATTTGGCCGTTCCTTTGGAGTTGAGTAGAGGGTTGAGATTTTGTTCGAGCTGCTATTGTATTGGAATTGGGTTGGGGGTTGGGTTAGTTTTTATTTGGGTTGATTAAGGAGTTCAGTTGAAGAATTGTTTGGAGGTTGATTCACCGATTGAGTTAAGCGTTGAGTTAGGGGTTAAGTTTGAAAGTTGACTTGGGGTTGAACTGGTGTTTTAGTTGGGGATGAGGTTGGGGTTGATTTGGTGATTGGGGGACAATTGAGTTTAAGGTGAATTGGAGGTTGAGTTAGAGGTTGAGCTAGAGTTTAAGCAAGGGGTTTTGGGGTTCAGTTAGGGACTCATTTGGCAGTTGAGTTGGAGACTGGCTTGAGTTTACTTGAGAACTCATTCAGTGTGTACGTAATTTTCCGGATAGAAATTCTGATCAACTCGTAAGATTTCGACCATTTATATTTTTCAATTTATAATTCGTAAGATTTATTTTTAGATACATATAATTATGATTTCTGCAAATTACAAAATTACAAAACTATATTGCCCAAATTGCCCAAATTGATAAACTATAAGCCCAAAAATGCGTAAACTAATCAGGATAGAATTGAAATAATTGGGGTTAAACGTAACCAATGAAATTCATATCGATGAAGAATACAGCATAGCGGTAAAGAAAGTGGTTGGGCCCAAGTAGTTTCTTTTGCCTCAACAGTTACGAAGAGTGGATTAAATTTGAATCAGGAAAATAAATTTACGTGGCAGAGCTCAAGTGTCTGGTAAATGATTTTGGCACACAAAATTCGAGAGACGTTTAGAGCCATTTTGCCTTCTTAACATTTGTTTGATGAGGAGAAATCCTTTAAATTTGATTCTTGTACATAGCATCTATAGGAATAATTCAGCCCAAGGTTGTCTGTTAAAAGTTCTCCAGTCATTAGGTTGTGCTAGTAAATTGGAAGACGTGTGAAAAATGTTTTATTGTACATTTCAATAAAAAAACGTTCGTGTAAGATCATAGTATTGCCAATTTTACGTCACGTATTTTGAACTCAGTTTTTATTTTAATTTCATTTAGTTGCGTACCGATAATTTTAGACACGTATAATTTTTACGCCCACATCACAACATTCTAAATTGGTTTTACATGAACACAACCAAAAATAAATACAAGCTAAAATCAATATTATGTAGAAGGAAGCAAAATAATACAATATTTTATTGTCTATCTTAACTTTTACGATTTGGGTTCTTTAAAGATTAAAGATTTCAAAAACATACGGATATTTGAAAATTCGCTTCACCAAAAATGTACTATATAAACCTATATACTTATACGAATATTCCTTGTTCCCTTTTTTTTTATATCTGTAATCTAAATTATGGGAATTTTCTTTTATTCTTCATACATGAATATTACGTTATCCCTCTTCAATCGAAAACTACAATCTCCCGATGATAAAAAAAGATCGGCAAAGATTATTTTTTGTCATTTTCTTTTTTAACACGTAATTCAATTAAAACGTGACCACATTTTTAGACCCTGCCAAAACACAACAAGAGGAAGAAAAGGATCATCTACATCGCCTTATATTTCAATGGAATTTCAGTTAAAATGTTTATAATTGTTCCTCGTATCTTATTACGAAAATTTACTTACGTTTTATTTTGTTGTACGGTAGACTTGTCTATAAATATATAAATATGTACATAGGGTTAATACTAAGGTTAATTAGAGCACCTTTAATCGGAGTAACTTTGTTTATTTGCAATCTTACATTCTTTTTAAAATATTAATGGCATGAATAATTGGTAGCATACATACAGGTGAATTAACCAAAACCATACGAAACTTACCTTTTCTTATTTCGTTTACCTTCCTTTTGAGAAAGGTAAATGCACCACAGCCTAGAATTAGTTTTGGGTTACTGTGATGGTATCATGCAAGTGTCAAACTTTATTTTGTTTATTAAAATTTAATGAGGTTTAGTATAAATCTTTTATATTAGTAATAAAAATTCAGCTCCCGAACTGGTCGCTGTCGCAACTTGAAACTACAGTTTAGCCCAAACTACTATTATAAATAAAGCATTTCCGCGAACCTGCCACTGAGATTATAGAAGTTTGAATGGACGCTTTCCTGTAATGACAGTTAGAATTAATGCTACCAGTGACCAAAATCAAAATGATAAGACGTTAATTAGTTTCTGAAGTATGAAGTCCGAACTGAAGTGCCTGTAAATCAACAGAAGGCAAAATTCAAAGCACCCAATTTCTAAACTACCTACATCCGTTGGATGCTTAATGTTTCCGGAAATCCGGATTAAAACAAATTTATCGATTATTTTATTACGGCATCATATTTAATAACCAACTGGTTCGTTTCCTATTCTATGAGACTCAAATCCTAATTTATTTCCCTAACTCCCTAAAAAAAATTAAATTACGCATCTAAATTGTCAAAACAGTAAATTAATCACTAAATTTAACAAGCCTTAAAATAATAACAATATAACATAACAATTAAACGACGCAGCTTCAATCTTGCATGCGGTACATTAATTTTTATTGTAGATGAAAAAACCTTCAAAAGGCGAAGAGCGGAGCTACACTCCGCCCAACAGTGTGACACTTGAATCACTAAAAAATCACCTACAGACCACGGAAAACCCAAACCGGAACCGATTCCGCATTACTTCGGCAAGCAACCCTCCCATTGTTCCGTCGCAATATCGCCTCTACGTAATACGCTACTGCCCTCCATGCCTCTTCCGGCTGAAGCATTACCTCCATCACTGTGTCCGGCGTTATCTCCCCCACTAATGAAGTGAGTAGCCTTCGTTTCATCGAGAATCCATCGCACCTGAAGAAAGTGTGACACACATCGTCCCGCTCATCCGGGCAGAACAAACACTGAGGGGACCTCAGCTTTCCCATCCTGTGGATGTAGGGCCTGAAGTACCCATGCCCCGGTAAAAACTGGCACACGAAAAAATTTGCCTCACCATGCCCTCTGTTAATCCATGAACGAAGGACTCTGATCAGTCTGACTGTCCATCGGCCCTTATTCGTCGTCTCGCTCTGGTTGCAGCCCCCTTCGTCCCTGTATCCGCGCTCCGCAGATATATCTCCCGCTGCTCCTTTGCCAACAAGTCGATCGGTCAGTCTGCCCAAAGACGCAGTAGCTACCGCCACCGACTCACAGACCTTTCGGATGTGCTCTCCATAGCTTATACGATTGTCCAGTGTGACTCCCAGGTATCTTGCTGCTCCACTCGTGTGAACCACCTCCGTACCCATCGTCATGGGAATAACAGTAGGTATCCTGCTCTTGGTAAGCATGACAACCTCCGTCTTAAGGATTGCCAGCTTAAACTCGTGACCTTCCATCCAGGCGTTTATTCTCCTCATCACCTGGTTGGTCCTAAACTGGGCCAGGCACCTCTAGCCGTTATTACCACGGTGATGTCGTCTGCATAACCCACCAAGATAGTCATACGTCGTCTGGCATTTCAAGCCGGAGCAAGCCGTCGTACAGTACGTTCCACAGATCTGAGCCAAGAATCGAACCCTGCGCCATTCCGGCAGTGATTTCTTTCCTTTCAACTCCACTTGCCGTCTCATACAATAATCTCCTGTCCCTCAGGTAGTCATACATCACCCTCAATAGGTAATTCGGGACCTTAAATGACCGCCGAAGCGCCCCTAGTATGTCCTCACATTTCGCCGAGTTAAAGGTGTTCCTAACGTCAAGAGTTATGAAGAACACCAATGGTATCGCCTAGTGGCTCGCTCTCTCCACCGCTGGTTACCTCCATAATGGCATTGATGGATGAGTGATCTTTCCGAAAGCAATGCTGCATTGGAGAAAGACTACCCGAATAGGTCTATAATTCGACGGAGAGTCAGGATTCTCTCCCTTACCTTTCTCGATCGACACCAATCTGGTCACCTTGCAGCGTGTAGGAAATACTCCCGCTAGCAGGCAAATATTATATAATGTGAGCAGTAGCTGTGGGCAACCACTGATCACAACCTTCAATACCTCCTCGGGGATACGATCGGGTCCTGGGGCCTTGTTGTTTTTTTAAGGATGCCACTGCACCGGTCAGCTCCTCCTTCGTGAATAAGGAAAGACAATACCAACCTGCTCTGGAGTATCCTGTCGGGAACAGTGTAATGACGATATTCCGCATCACCACTGCATCCATCGAGTTGCATAAGCTCATGGAACCCAGTCTGCCCGTGACCAACTCGTAACCTTTGCCCCACGGGTCAACATCCACCTCATGGCAAATATCCTGCTAACATCAAACCTTACTAACCCATACGCCAATACCGAGCTCCTTCTTTACCACCCTATACTGGTCTGATCTGCTTACTGCATCACTTCTATTTTGTGCTCGTTGAGCCCTTCGCCTGAGCTTTAGGCCTGCCACCTTCTATTCCACTATTTTCTCCGAGGCATTACTGCGTCGCAGGCTCGCTGGAAAAGCTGCACGATTTCATCAACCTTAGCCTCGACATCACTCCTGGTTCTATTGTCCTGCAGAACCGGTAGACAATTTCCAAAGTTTGCCTCCAAAAACACTACCAGTTCTTCTTTCTCTAAGCTACTCGTATTCCAGCCACGTGAATCCTGGATTCTCGTTCACTGTGCCGGTCTATCCTCGAGCACCATAAAGGTGATGCAATTATGATCACTACCCGTGTAGTCTTCCATCACTCCCCAGTCCACCACCTTGGACGCCAGCCGTGACGACATCATATGTCGGGAATTGAAGTAGCCGGCTACCACCAACTCCCCCGCTGTATCGCGAATTGTGTCCTCAAGTTTGCTCAACTTAGAGCGAAACTCCGCGATTGCGTCATTCCGGCAAACATATCCGTTGCTCGCGCCATGATCGACAATGCGAATAATACGGGCATTAACCATCCAGGTCTGGAGATGCCTGTTCCGATACTTCTCGCTAACGACCACTATTTCAGCTTCCATTTCACAAACTAGTTGCGTCAATAGATCATCCGCAGCCCTACATCCGGTCATATTTCCTTGCAGGGCTTCCATTCTCGGAGGTCTCTCCGCTTGTCCTGCAGAGCCTTTCTAACGGTCCCACATGTGCCTGACCCCTGTACATGATTTACATTTAGAATCTGCCTGTCATCTGAACTCTCTGCACATAGCGTACTCTTTGATTCGGAAATACCATCTATTGCCTTATGCCCTTCGTTACCGCACTTCCAGCAACTACCACTGCGAACGAGGTCCATGCAATTTCGCCTAATATGCCCGTATCCATGACATTTATAACATTTCAGGACTTCCAATCTCTTCCTGACTCTCCCATAAACCGATCTTCAATGATCCTTTTTCCAGGAACTGTGCCGCCTGCACGTTTTTTGCGTTCCACGACCGCTATTTTTACCCGTGTTTGTTCAAAAGGAAAAGAGATACCTTAATTTCCCCGGTGGGCTCCTCTCCAGCTTCACGTCCGACTGCCGTCATGACCTCTTCATTCGTTATGAGACCATCCAGATTCAGAACCTCTATCTTCAGACGAGGTATTAAACCTCGAACCTCACCATCTTTGCCTACTGCTGCGCGTATGAATTCTTGCTTCTTGATAGAATCCTTGCAGCGACCCTGTGCTAGCAGAACCCTCCCATCAGCTATTTTCCTAATTTGCCGAATTTCCATTTCCTCGCTATCCGGACATGCATTGCCACGGACGGCATCCAATACATCGGTGTACGTCTTACCCGAGGCTAATTTGACTACAACCGAGCTGCTCTTTGTTTTCTCCTTTCGACGTTTCCTTCTTCTCTTCCGCTTCACCCTATTATTTTGATTCCTTGGTGTCATTCCCTCTTCCGCGGAACCCTCAGCTACTCCACTGGAATTGGAAGGGCGTTTATTGGCTCGCATGTTCCTTTTATGAACGACCGCAACCCACGCGTGATTTTCGCTAGTTGGCACATCCATCCCGACCCTGACTTCCCGTGCTGATTCTTCTGTAGATACGGGTCTCCTAATTTAATTCCTGACCGGTCGGGTAGTTTGGGTTGCTGCCTGCTCCTCGGACTCTCTCTCTACCTTCCTTCTACGTAATAAATAGACCTAAGAATTGAATAGTTACTATTTTGCTATATGTATAGTGGTATACATATATGATAAAGATAAAGGTTAGCTAAATTAAAATCATAATTAATTAGTTATTTCTAAACTTTACTTACTTAAATAAAATCGAATTTATTTAATTTCAAATTTAGAATTAAAATCAGAAACTAAAAATTAAATTTAAATTTGTTCAAGTTTAAGAACAAATTATAAATCAATAGACAGATTAATTTTTTTTAATAAACCCCGCCATAGACAATCTCCTAAAAATACTCCCGCCAAACACGCTCACCCTCCACCCCATTAACATTTCGCACCAGTATCGCTACTCGTGTCAAAGTAAGCTAATTGTATTTAAACAAAATTAAATCAATAAAACACCTATATGAGCAGCAATATGCAGCAATATTCTACTTCAGATCGACCAGCAGAAATCGGCACTGCAGCAACCCTTCACCGCGACAAGCCAAATACATCCAATCCACCCCTACACCATTCAATCAATCACATATCACGGGTGCGATTATGTCAGCACTACGAGTTTCGAGTTTTTAGAATTTGCGACAATGCGATTATGTGCAAGGCACTGCGAGTTCTCGCAATTGACGACCGACAACTCTTAATGATTAAGGTTCATTTAAAGAATTTGTCAGCATATTTCAAGCTCGGAAATTCACAATTCGTAATGCGAGAGAATAATCGCACCCCACACATATCTATAAAGGATCATTTGTTCACGCCACACTACAACCAAAACTTTGTACAACATTGCTTCAATTCAATTTGATTATGTTTTACATATTTGCATTATGTGAATCTTATTCAATGAACAAAGAACGACACTACGTATATTCACCCGCCCCCGGACCTGATCTGAAACTATTGCAAATGCTTGCAATCAGGTGCTCTTCCAGGCTATGTCCGCCGCACTGAACCGCGTTCAAGGACAATTTCAATGTACGCCTTCCAAATTTCAACCTTCAAGGTTAAACGCACCCAGACAATTCACACACACCACGTAATTCACCTTTTAATAAACAGAACACTTTTTTTAAATAAAATTAATTCAAATTAAATTTTTGAGGAATATAAAAAACAAAAAAAAATACGACCGTTTGACTCAAAAGTCATGGCTCACTTACTGTACATTTTATTATAAATGAGCTGTTGCTGAAAATAGAATGTTTAAGCATCGGGTGGAAATTATTTGAAAAAATTTATGAAGTTTTGTATAAGAGGAATTGTAAGTTAACCGTTGTATTTTTTATAAAATACGCACGCCCTAAACGTTGGTTCCAGCGATTTCAAACGCACCGTTTTTTTTACACAGTAGTAGACTATTGAAGTTACAAATCCTAATTAAAATCGATTTAATTGGAACTAATTTGATCAAAATATTCATTTCTTAATAAAAATACAAGCTTATTTACATCATTTTAAAAAGATTAACAATTAAAAGTGGACGATTGCCTCTGAAGTTCGTTGATTATTCGTTCATTTGATGAATGAATGAATCTTTCATTCGTTATTTATTGACAAATGACTATATTTTACATTTATGTTCCTCCATTTCTCATTGCTTACCTGATCGCTGATACGGTTTTCTTTTTACAGCGGCGCTTACTTCATTCAAGGTCAACTTGTCCCTGCGCTTAAGTATAAACAGTACATCTCTAATATAGGGACACTATGCTATATTCTCTGCCTAATTTCGCGAGGGATAGCTATCGAAAATAAACATTAATTGGAAACCCATATAGCGAACCCCAGTTTTTCGTTGCGTGATGATTATAAATGGATGCATTCAGCTCCACCAACTCATAACCTTCTCATAACCTGATTGCATCCATTATAGAATTGATTAGATAGTGAAGGCTTCTGAAAAGATTTGTTGATTAATATCAAATCTCCTATATTCCAGTAATTATGTCGGTGCTGTTATATCGCCGTATCTGGTAGTTCCTATGGATACTGAACTGAACTTCGATGTAGATCGCTCTAGCTCTTAATAAAAATTGCACCTATTGATCAAATGTATTAGGAAACTAATTGCGGCTCTATCAAATTTCAGGATTTGGCAAAATTTAAGGGATAATGAAAATACTTTTCATAAATTGTTAAATTATTTTAATTTGCTAGACAAGTTGCTACAATAATTGCAGGGCCTGCAAAAATTCGTTGTTAGATGTGCCAACCATCGCAATCGGATCACTGTTTCAGATTTTAAATCTTTAGCTTAGAATTCGTGCTGATAATACACAGTGATTTTAATAAAATTCAGTTCTCTAAAAATTCGAACGTTTTCAAAATCACTCAATTTTGACATTTTCATACAATAAACAAAACCAATTCTTGATAAATTTTATAAAATTTCAGAAATCCATTTCATTTTCAGTTTATTTCAGGTTTTGCGAAAAAAAATTTGGTTATTGACATTGTACCTCAGAAAGAGTAACCCTTGTAACCCTGACATATGCACCCTAAAAACAATTTTTCAAAATAGATGATAACTTATTGTTCAATTTCAAGCAGTTGTTAATAATACAACTAAGTAACTAACCCCATATGAGTGAATCCATTTAATTTGAGATTCAATATTTATGTATAACTGAAAAATTCATTTTACTGGAAACACATGTTTCCAGTAATATGAATTAATTATTATTCTTCCATACCATAATACCATGCTTATTCATATGCAAGCAAATGTTTGACAAATTTCTTATTAATTTTCTTTTAATAAAATAAAATTCTTTTACATATACGAGTACTTGTACCTACTATGTACATAAGGCTTTATCTGAAAAGGAAAAATAAAAATCCTTTTAATCAATAAAAATAATAATTTAAATGTGTGTATATGTAAGTATGTATATGTGTGTACATCCTAAAATAGATTTCTTTTTAATTTTTAAAATTTAGTCATTAATCAAAAATAAATTGTTATGGAAGTACGATAAGATGTTTATGTTTTGATATAAAATAAAAAAAAAACGTTCGTTTATTTTTCCCAAATTCTGATATGTTTATTCTATTTTGATTGATTTAGACAAATTGATTAATTGAAAATGAAAATTGAAATTATGTAAATTTAGTTTGGTAATTTAATGGTACTACATATCGTTTTTTTTATCAATAAAAGTGTTTACATTCGATACATGTGTAAACAATACAAATTTATTATTGTAAGAAATAATTTTTGGGGAACAAATCGTTTTTCTCCTTAATACACGTGTATGGTTATTTTTAACGTAGGTCTTTGTATTTTTTGAGAGGATGTCCACAAAACGTTATAAACTAATCGATTATAAGTTTTAAACCAATAAAGGTAATGAAACGCAAAATCTACCAAATTGTAGGCAAAAAAGACGAAACATTTTTCTTGGGCTCTTGAAAATGCTTTTTGTAACTATGAACAAGCAAAACTTTTATTTAATACAAATATTTGCTTTCCGTCGTGTTTTAATTAAAAACTTATTTCCTTCTAATATTCAATCTCGTATTGGTTAAAGTTATCTGATTTGGAGAGCTGGATTTAAGAAATTACACTAAACGAGCGTATCCATGCGAGTTTTGAAGGTCCAACTATCTTAAGTAAAATAATTAGTTCCGAAAACGACAAATAATTTACAATCTTAAAGCTCCTATTTTTAAGTTTGAAAGGCCTATATCCTTAATTTTACCAATATACTAGTATCGTACCCGGCTTCGCCCAGGTTTATTTTTAGTATTATTACCTTAAATAAAACCAAATGCTATGATTTTCAAAAAGAATTTATATTTATTGAACGTTTAAACATTATCATTGAAGTATAGCTTACCAAAGTCAATCCTTCAACACCTGTGAATAAACAATATTTTTTGTTGACTTATTTTCATCTGCCAGCACATATAAGTTTTAGGTGTCTCCGCCCGTAATATTGCTACATAGAATTGATGTTAAATCAATTCCTACCACATTGAGTGACGGCCCTTGGGATTTATTTATCGTTATAGTGAACGCAAGATGAATCGGGAACTGATGGCGTTTGAATTGAAAAGGTAGATCATTGGGAATAACTGGAATTCTGGGAATAAACACATTTTCCCTTTTAAATTGTCCAATCAAAATTGTTGCCTTAATTATATAAGTGTTCATCGCCTTCGCAACCAAACGCGTTCCGTTGCATAGTTTTGGAGGATCCAAATTCCTTAACAACATAATAGGGCTTCCAATCTTGAGTGGGGTTTTATGTTATGGGATGCCACTTGGATTGAGCGTATTTAAGAACTCAACTGGATCTTGATTACATGAATACTAAAAAAAAAATTAATAATAAAAATAAAAAAAAATATAAAATCAGCCCGTCCTAGGACGGAAACAATTTATATAAAATGTGTTTGTCCAGCAGCCGCTGCTACAATCACCATTTAACAATTTGATATATTTTTAGTCGCTAGTTTTTAGCCGAGTAGGAATAACTCGAGATTAAAGGCCTTTAATCACTATAATTACTATTGTACCTTAAATAGACCTTAAACCAAAGAATAAGGGTTTTTAAGGAAGATTTTACATACGTATGTTGGGGCATCACACAAAAAACCTTACAGACCGACAAACAGCGGGAGCTGTGCGTTTCTTCACATAACAATTCGGGCTGGGTTGTGTGGTCTACTTGGCCGTAGCTGTTTTGCGTGATAACGTTCATAAGATGTTGATATTAATTATTTTAATTTAAAATAAATTACCTGCCACAGCTTCTTTACGCACAAATAAATGAGAGATTCTCTCTCTACAATGTTCTCAACTATTGTAAATCGCTATTGTGTAGATTTTAATTTCAATTAAAATTTATGTGGAGGTTAATTTTCTTAATTTAAAATAAATTATCCGCAACAGTTTCTTTACTCACAAATTGATATTAGAATTGCCCCGATCAGAAGAGGCGTTCTCTCGCTACATTGGCTTGCCTCGCCGCGTGATGAAGTCATTGCAATAACATGGTGCGTGAGGCATGAAGCCTAAGAACCAACCTAAGGAATCATATGTACATTTAAATTAAAGGTAATGCTTACACCAAAGGCAAAATTTCGTGTCAATTTTCTGAATATGCGGCGTAAGACGTTATCTTATCATGTCAGAAAAATATAAATTGGAAATACAAAACTAAAATGCCTTGAGCACAATCCCAAACCTTACCCGCTCTAGTCCAATACGTTACAACTAAGCCACATTCACCATAATTAAATTTATTTAATTTTCATTGTTATATTATTTCAAACATAGCATGCTATGAAGTTTATGACAGGAAAAAAGAATTTTACAGAAACATTTTCATAGCTTACTGCAACTCATAATATAAAAGTTTTTAAATAATTTGTTGTAGTGTTCGCATACATTTAGGCGCAATATAAACGCGTACCACGTATTTTACTGTGTAATCACTGTAATAACTATAAAGCGGCATGTTTAATTTAAAGTAAAATATTTGGTTATTACATGAAGACTAACAAAAAAAATTAATAATAAAAATAAAATAAATAAAAAATCGGATGGGAATCGAGAACCAAAGACATTTGTCGCTCTAGTCCAGTGCTTTACAACAATGCTACAAACTATATTAAATTTCACTTTTAATTTGCATTGTTAAATTGTTATATTATTTCAAAGCGTTCTACAGTGTCCCTAGATAAAGGGGGTGGACCCTATTTTTACCTCATATTTTAGTACTGAATGAATTATCTTTAAAATGTGATTATCTTTTGTCTAGGTTAGGTATCAGAAGCAAATTATCGGACGATGGCTGAAAATACTTAAGAAATTTAAACTGTGTGTATATATGTATATGTATATATATGTATATGTATAATGTATATATCGGGCATTTCACGTCAACTGTAGACATGTTACGCTTAAATTAAAGCCTGACATATCTACTTTTATTTGCATTATGGGGTTTTTGGAAATTCAAGATGGTGGCCGAGAAAAGTCAATAGAATACAAGGACATTAAAGAAATGTTTAATCATTATAAAAGCGTTCTTGCTGATTTTTAAACATCTCAAATAATTCATGTATATTCTCTATTTAAATATGAAAATGTTAGTATACACGTCAGACAAATTAAATCACAATTTAAAAAAAAAAAACTTTCACATGTTTTCAATTATGCCCAATTTAAGGGGTTAATGTATTGTGGCGGTTCATGCATTTTATCAGGCGCCTAAAACTATGCATTCGCCACCACAAAATTAATTCTATCGCGAACAGTTTAAAACAAAACAGAATACACCCAATACAAATAAACGACAACTGAACTATAAACTCTTCCATACAAAGAGACAAAACAAAATAATAAAATTAATAATTATTAATTAGTCTCGTCTCGGATTTCATGCAGAGCGCACGCGCGCTCACCTTACCAATACAAAAATAAAAACATTGGTGGTGCAAAATAAATAATTAAATTATATATAATAAAATAAAATTGTGAACAACAAAAAAATAAATAAATAAATATAAACATAACACGTATCATACAAAACTCAATTAAAAATAAAAAGTATTAACTTCTATATTGGTGACCCCGACGTCCGTTTTTACGGAAAAGAACACGCCACGCCTAAATAAAAAATAAAATTTTTTTTTTTCGTGTGCAACAAAATTATGAATAACTGTTACGATCCCGTAACATACCAACGTCACACGTACACATATTTAGTGACATGCACATGCATACATGCGTATGCACGGTAACATGCTCAGACACCGCAAACATAAAAATAAAGTCATACACAACAATCACGTGTCACACATATGCAATGGAGTCAAATCAACATCACCACTATTTCACGGAGCACATGGCCCTCGCCTTCGTCATTGCGGTCATCATTGTTCCATTCAGCGACATCAACACCAACGGGACCAACATCACCGCCGTTATCATTCGCACGGCGCACATACGTTACGCAGACAATGATACACGCCTACGCATACACATGCGGTTCTCAGCATCATCGCCATGGTTATCATCACCTTTATCGCCGTCATTGCACCATATGGGCACATCGCTACACATCTTGTGCATATCATCATCATCACAGTCACTGCAGCCGCCATCATTTAATGAGACTTGTATTCCTCGTTATTGTCGTCATTGTCATTCGAGCCATCGCAAAGTGAGACGACAACAGCAACTCTAACAACATCACCATCAACTCATTTTTTTTATATATATGTATGTCGTATTTTGTAAATTTATTTTTTTTAGCACCACCATTTTCATTTTTATTTCGACTTAATTTTCATTTCTTTTTCTTTTTGCTTTTCTTTTTAATAAAATCATTTTTTTTTTGTGTTTTATTTAAACTGGCTCACTCCAATGGACGTACGGCAAAACGTTCACCCAGCCATCCCTGACCACACTCCCCAGACGACACGACAAAGGACAGAACTGGCCTCAAAACAGGTTACGTCGGATTTCAGAACAACCCTTCTGGTCCGACGCATGTTTTGAGGCCACACAGGAACAGGCAAAAACTTAGACAAGAACACGTCAATCAAACATTGGCAAAGTCGCGGTTTTTGCTGGCGTTCCACACACACGCACACGCAAGCATCAAACATACACTTGCACACACACGCAAGCATCATTCACACACGCGAGCATCACGCACACACTTGCACACACACGCAAGCATCATACACACACTCGCACATCACACAAACACTTGCACACGCACGCAAGCATCACACACACTCGCACACAGCAAACAACACACACACTCATTTACAGAGGGGGGAAATTTACTCGTGGGGGAGTCATGTGGCGGTTCATGCATTTTATCAGGCGCCTAAAACTATGCATTCGCCACCACAAAATTAATTCTATCGCGAACAGTTTAAAACAAAACAGAATACACCCAATACAAACAAACGACAACTGAACTATAAACTCTTCCATACAAAGAGACAAAACAAAATAATAAAATTAATAATTATTAATTAGTCTCGTCTCGGATTTCATGCAGAGCGCACGCGCGCTCACCTTACCAATACAAAAATAAAAACATTGGTGGTGCAAAATAAATAATTAAATTATATATAATAAAATAAAATTGTGAACAACAAAAAAATAAATAAATAAATATAAACATAACACGTATCATACAAAACTCAATTAAAAATAAAAAGTATTAACTTCTATAGTATCTTTCGAAAAACGTGATGTTTTTTTACCAAAGCTACAGAACCGAAGATTTGATTTTTTTTTAAATAGAAAAAAAATAACGTAGGATTATTTACAGTATTATCAAATGACACTTTATTGATAAAAAATTATTCGAATGCCTTGGAGTCAATCAGATTTTAATATAATTCTATTAATTAAATCCTAAATGTGAATTAAGAACCTTTAAAATGTAAATTTTCAAAAAGAAATGGTTACTGATTGTTAAATAAAGAATAGCATGTTGTTTTTTTTTAAATATTAAAAAAGTCAGATCTTCGGTTCTGCGCTCTGTAGCACCTGAAATAATTATTGTAGGCTTATTTTTATCGTTAGTGTCTGTAGTATTTCGTTAAACAAACATCAGGTTTTTCGAAAGATACATTCACCCCTTAAATTGGAAATAATGGAAAAACATGTGAAAATTCACATATTTTTTAAGTTTTTTACTTTAAATGAATATACTGGAATTTTAATGCGACAATACATGAATAATTTCAGATTTTTTTAAAATCATCAAGAACGTTTTTATGACGATTAAAGACATTTTTTTTAATGTCCATGTATTCTAACTGAGGTATCTCGGCCCCCATCTTGAATATTTTTATACACCTGATATTTTTAATATTTCGGATCTTGAAAAATTTATTTCGGACTCTACATTCATATGTACTTGCTAAGAAGAATGGTATAATCCCATTATCAGATATAGAGCGGCGGAGTATTATTAGAGAAAGCATCAATTTTATTGTGAAGAAGTTTACCCATCATCCAGATCCTGAACAACTGAAATTGAAATATTTCCGTAGTTAAGAACCAAAAATGAATCGTGCGATGGAATTGTAATGCATATAGATATGAATAATTTTTTTTAAATATGGTAGCTTAGCTTATTATCTTTTGAATTTTAGGATCTATTATATGACAGGAAAGAAAATCGAGGATATCTTCTACGATAAAGAAAAATGCAGTAGCACTTGAAAAAGAAAACCCCCTACTTCAAGTAGCTCTAATATAGTAATCACGGTCGATGAAACTGATTTAGGAATAATAAATTTAGAAAATGACGAAAATTTTATTATTTTGAAAAACGCCAACGTGAAAACGCAAACAGAGATAATCAAAAAGAAACTCCGCGATACATTGCAGATTCAAATAAATGCAATAAACCGAAAAGATATAGAAAATTTCTCAATTTCTTTCCCATTTTTTTCACTTCGCCTGATTTGGTAATCTTAAATTACAAAGCTAAAATATATGTTCAACTAAATATATCTTAAAATTTTTATTCCAGATTTGTTTCGATTTTAAGCTGCGATACCCAAATTCAACCAATTATAAAACTAAATGGTCGACCATTTCACCGTTCATTCACAAAATTTTTGTAAACATAAACAGACCTCTTAAGAAGTCTTTAGAAATAGTTGGTAATATTATAATTAAGAAAACATATTTTTTTTTTCAGAGTGGGCCGAATCAATAAAACCGATATTTTATTTGTTGAATTAATTACCGCACGTTGCCGGAGGAGTTAGCTCAGCAACAATTAGTATAGATTGCATGATTAGTATAAACTTGCTCTATACAATTTTATATTTGTGTTGAGGGAAAATTGATCCCATTAACGTTAAATAACTTTGTGGATGCAGTAAATTTGTTATAAGGCCCATTTTATTTTTGGACTACATTTTGCAAAGTCACTAAAATTTTGTTCAATTTTTTAAGTGTTTATTTTTATAATATGGAAACAACCCAAACAATAACAACGCGACATTGAAGTTTTTAAACCACAGTAATTTTTTTTTTGTTATTGTATATACGAGTAAGTCAACAACGTTGCAATTATTTAAACCATTATTCACAAATATTAAAATACATAAAATACGGAATTTCATAAATGTTACCTGCTTTTAATAGGATTTTTATAGACTAAATCTTAATGTTTTAAAAGGTAAATCTTAACATAATTTATTTAAAAACGTTAGCCTAATTCTTTTTATTTTTCCTAGTTTTCACGTCGGATGCATTAAAATGGATAAATCCTACCGCATTTTCCAAATTAATCGTATTATCAACGTAGAATAGTTTTATGGATGATTTTCCATAACATTTCACGAGTATTTTAATCAACACAGTTTTTATGTAAAATGAATTTTTTTTTGTTACGTATGTCATAAACATTTTAGCTGTTTTTAAAGTCTAGAAACGCTTTTAAAATATATTGAATTTATAAAAGAAAATTCAGAACAGAAAATTAGATGTGTAATTGATAGTAATTGTCAAAGCTCTTTTAATTCAATTGCATCTTTAAAAAAACATTTAAGAAACAACAAATACAATTTAGGCGATGGGCCTGCAATAGAGAATAATTCAATAGTTTGTTTTAATAATAACAATAATCATAATGGCTCCTTGAATTAAAAAAGGCTGAATTTAAAAAGGCTGACTTAAAAAAAGTGTTTTTATATGGAAAATTGGGACTTTTTTTAATTAATTTTTTTAGTAAACTTTGTGACTTAAAAAAGTATTTTACAAAAACAAATTTAATTTAAAAATGACATAAGAAAGGCATATTTTATGTCATTTTAGAAACACTAATCTTAATTCATTTTCAAAATGACATAAAAAATGCATGTTTTTTGTCATTTTATAAATAGGTATTTTAAATTAAAAAATGCATATTTTAATTCACAATAAATATTCGTATAACTTTCGTTTTTCAAACGTATTTGAAAATGCATGCGCGTAATTTCATATTTGGAAGAAATGTACTAAATTCACTTATTCTATTGTACGTGCATTCTATTGTTCAGTGCATGTATTTTAAGGGAGAACACCACTGTGACCTACCATTTTCAAGTGCTTAGTTTGGTATTTTTTTTTGAGAAATGGGTTGGGTTTAGAGAAAAAAAAACTGTTAGGCTATATTTGGCATATATTTTAGAGTCGCTCCGCTGCACGCAGTAGAAGTGTCTTAAATTTGTTCCTGGAACAAAAAATAAAATATTTTCATGAAATATATTAGTTTTAGCATCGAAGTACATGAGGAAATTAAAAAATTCGAAAAAATAAAAAATTGAGACAAGTTTGAAGAAAAAGTTTCATTTTTCGACTATAATTTTCGTATAAAAAGTTGTATATCTTTTTTAATTTTTAATGAATCAAAAAAAACTCATGTACTTCGATGTTAAATCTATTTAAGAAGCTACAGTTAAATTTTCAAGTCGATTGAACAAAAATTGATTGAGTTCTGGTGCGTGCAGATTTGCAAAACACGGTTTCGAGAAAAACGCGTTTAAAGTTTTTGGTATCAATAACTTGTCAATAAAAGCTCTCAGGAAAATGCTTGAAAACTTTCCAAAAAATTTTTTTTTCAGCTATAAACGAATTTGTATCATATTTTTGAGGGTCTAAAGGATTTTTTAAAGGCAAAAAAAAAAATTGATTTTTTGAAAATCTCACAGTGGTGTTCTCCCTTAAGGTGCTATTCCACTTGACTGAATTGACTGATAGTAAAAAAAGAGGGAAAGAGAAAAAAGTTCGAAACTTTATGTAATAGACAAAGGCAACGTTTTTTTTATTATTTTATTTTATAGCAAAATTTTGAGGAGAAATTTTGACAGCATACAAAAACATAACCAATGATTATTAAAAAAAATTAAATATTCCTATTAGTTCAGTTAATTTTGTATCTCAAAA